>JANUWF010001658.1:0-591924 GCA_026120185.1 Voacanga thouarsii | reverse complement strand
ATTTTTGGGTTGTAATAAGTTCAATTTTAAAGTATTTTTTTATTTTTGTTTGTGTGACCTAGTTATAAAGACCTCTTGTCCTTTGGACAGGGTGACATTGTCACGCCGCGTGCCCGAGGACCCGGGAGCGCGACTATGGACCTGGTAGCACCCACGGTCAACTACTTGGCCGCCGTCCTCGTTGGGCCAAAATGGATATCCCAAGTTAATAATGGGTACTTAAGCCCATTCTTATATACCATACACACTTCTCATCCCAATCCCATGTGGGATTAGGATATCACATTCACCCTTCCTTTAGGCCCAAGCATTCTCGTTGGTCCCATACTTTATGGGCCAAACTCAAGACCAACCAAGCGGCATAGGATTCTAGAGGTGGTTCCCACCACTCACGATGTAGCACTTAGTTCCCATACCGGGGGTTGGTTACCTACTCTGATACCAAATGTCACGCCCTGTGCCCTCGAACCCAGGAGCGCAACTATGGGCCTGGCAACACCCACGGTCAACTACTTTGCCGCCGTCCTCGCTGGGCCAAAATGGATATCCCAAGTTGACAATGGGTACTTAGGCCCATTCTTATATACCATACACGTTTCTCATTCCAATTCCATGTGGAATTGGGGTATCAGATTCACCCCTCCTTTAGGCCCAAGTGTCCTCGTTGGGCCCATACTTTATAAGCCAAACCAGGACCAACCAAGCGACATAAGATTCTAGAGGTGGCTCCCACTGCGCATGGTGTAGTATTTAGTTCCTATACTGAGGCTGGTTACCTGCTCTGATACCACTTGTAACACCCCACTACTACATACCCATAACGGGCGGGGATGTCGCCCGGTCCCGAGGACAAGGGATCTTTAAAACAAGTTATATAATATAAAGTCGAACCAAAGATGTCAAAGCTTAGATAAATAAAGGGGAGCTATTATTACATCAAAATCCAACTTGAGTAAGACTAAACATGTGCAAACATCGGTTCTAAAAACATAAATGAACATCTGTCTCTCAAACAGAAATAAAGTAACAAAAGTTCCATCTATTAGACATCCCCCTTGCTTAGCAGCATCGGTCTCCTAAAAACATGATATAAAAATAGGGTGAGATTGACATCTCAATAAGTCCTGTGTGTGCATATGGTACTTTGAACAGTACGTGAATGCATAGCTGAAAACATTTGAAATATTTGGTAAGTCATAAAATGATTTTTCTTTGCAAGGAGTGGAGTTTTCTCATTGTCACACTTTGCATAAAATAAACTATCCACTAGAACAAACAGTCATGGCACCACACTTTGGGCCCCATGACAAGAGAATGGTTAAAGCACCAAATTTTGTGTACCTTGACAGGATCAGATTAGCACACTTTGGGCGTTCTGATCAAGGGTGGGTGTACGGCCCACCGGGTAAGATACTCCTCCATTTCTACACCTAACAAAACCGTCTGGGTGTCCATGCCGGGAAATAATGCCTTACCAGGTATAAATGCTAGCTCGGACCGGCCTGACCAAGCAATACAGTCGCCTTTTCAAGCAGAGCTTATCTTCTGGAGGTGGCCTCCTGCCAAAAGACTCACTGAAGCCCTCCTAGACTAGTATTGCTAGCTTACCCTTATTGAGTACTCAACGAACATATCCGTCAATTCCTGATTCACAATGTTTCCATACCTTGGCTTTGTAAAATGTGGTTTTCTTTAAAAAGAGTTTTCTAAAACGTTTAAGAGAAAGAACAGTTCTTAATAAAGGCGTTAGTTTGACAAAACCATTTAGAGAATAAACATCCACGTTTACAACTCAAGCAATCATAGTTCAACAATAGCTTCACAAAGCCTTACAACATTTGACTTGCCACCGTAAGCATTTAACAAAGAGAGTATATGCAAGGACTTACGTGGTACGCCTTAGATAAACAAGATAAAAATCAACTGCTTACTTCCTTCAAATAACCTCTTGATCTAGAATCACATAATATCAAGATCAGGATCTCAATCATCTCAAGCATGCATATAAACTCACTTATTCCCATAAAAAAAATCATGACCCATCATCTAACTTTAAATAAATCACCCATTCCTTGAAATAAATATACCATGTACATATACCCATCAAAGACATGTGCCACATACCAAAAAGGTCTCGACTTAACCATCAAGATTCACATTCATTGTTATCACAACAAAACATAGTATCGCTATCCATTGAACACGCTTAACACATTACTCATCTCAAAATATACATCTATCCCCACTAAACACATTCATCATGCCATTATACTCCCATAGACATCATCAATCACATTAAACCTTATTTACGTCACCAAGGTTAAGAATTCTTTTACCTTATAACAACCAAATTCACAAGATCGAGATGCCCCTATGATGATCGTCACGAGTTCACTTGAGAAGAATGGAAAGCTACCTTCTTTAATTCCTGTTGATCGAGAGTTAGGAAAGAAAGATGAAATTAGTCCCTATATGGCGCGGTTCAAGGGTAGAAGGAGAGGAGAATCAATAGAAGGAAAGGAATCCAGAGGTTGAGAGGACTTTTGCTTACCTTAGGGAGCGTTTGACTTTTGCCTAGTGATTGCTCTTGAGTTTTTCGAAAATTGCAGAGGAGAGTTTGTTGGAAATTTTCGTGCAGCAAGGAGGGAAAAGACGGCTATTTTGGTTTAGGGTTAGAAAATTTTGATTTAGGGTTTAGAAGTTGATGCTATAAAGGACTCCTAATGGTTCTAAACCTCTTTGGGTAGCAATGGCGGAAAATAGGTAGCTTGCTGTACCTTTTTGTTGGCCGAAATTGAGAGGGGTTAAGAGAAGAAAAGCAATCTGAAATTGCTCTCCTAGGTTGGCCGAAAATAGTGCACAAGGATAGGTTGTATGTGTTCAATTTTTTACCAAAACAAGGAGTTTGCGCAGCTTTGACAACCAAAATTCTATGCAAGTGAATGTGTTTATGCTGTGCGAAAATTATTAAGCAAAAGAGAGAAATTATGGACTGCTTTTTGGCTGCTGTTTTGACGCAATTTAGAGAGGAAAAATGAGAGTTTTAGGCATTGTAATTTGGCTAAATCAATAAAGAGTTTTGGTGTGTTTTGGAGTGCAGATTTTCGTGTAGTGTTGGTGTGTGCAAAGGTAGCCGAAATTCTGGAAAAAGAGAGAACAAAAATCTGGTTTGTTTAGCTAAAATAAATCTAATTTGTTTGGAGATAAAATAAAATCTGATTTGCTAAAGGATTTAGGATAAGCTTCCTTAGCTTGGAAGAGTTTGAGTTGAGCTAGGATTGCTCCTAAAGGTGGCGGCAGCAAGGGTGGAATTTTCCAAAATTTTAGCTAGGGTTTTTTATTCTCAAAGTCAACAAAATATTTTTCTAGGAAAATAATAGATTTATTTCAAGCTAACTAACATAAAATCTGATTGATTAAATACAAGCTGGAATTTAATTGTTCTTAGCTAAGATTTTCAAAAATTAAAAGGATAAAAGCTAGAATAAAATTAGTCTTTATCCTTATAAAAAATCCTTGAGTGTAGAAGATAAATATGGAGATTTATCTACTAAGAAAATGGCGGCTGAATTTCCACGAGAGTAGCTAAGGTTTTCGGCCAAAGCATGAGGAAACCCTAGAAGAAAAATTCAAAAAGGAAGCTAAAATTCGCAAGAGGTAAGATTCGAACTCAAGTTACCAAGAGATAATTACCAGACCTAACCATTACCCCAAATCAACTCTGGTGTTAATATAACTCTAAGAAATTCCTTTCACTTTAATTCTCATCCCTCTATCTCCTATACTAAATTTCACTTAAAACGATTCTCAAATGATGCAAGCAACACAACTATTTCTAATTAAATAAATCAATGCAAGCACAACCTTGAAAATCACATGCACCTATGCAAAAATAATTTTAAAATAACACATGAAATACAAAATGCTATGCAATTCATGACTTTTCTCCCATAGGTCCAAGGTGGTTTTGGGTAGGGTATTACATCCCTTCCCCCTTAAGAGAATTTCGTCCCAAAATTCAGATTCCATACCCCTAGAGTATATCTAGATACTTCCATCTTAACCATTCTTCAGTTTCCCACGTTGCATCCAACGTTCCATGATGATCCCAAAGTATTTTTACCATGGGTATCTTCTTGTTTCGAAGAGTCTTGATACTCCACTCCAAAATCCGGACTGGTTTCTCCACATAACTCAGATTCGGATGCAATTCCAAAGGTTCCTCATTAAGTACATGGCTTAGATCGGGGTTGTACTTTTTTAGCTGAGACATATGGAAAATATCATGTATCCCGGTTAATCAGTCAGGTAGATCCAATCTATAGGCAACCAGCCCAACTTTTTCCATTATTGGAAATGGTCCTAAATGCCTAGGACTCAACTTTCCTCCTTTTAGTTGACTCAATATTCCTCTGCTAGGAGTCAACTTCAAGAACACGCAATCACCCATTTGGAACTCCAATTCCCTCCTCCTAGTATCTGCGTAACTTTTTTGTCGACTTTGCACTTCTCTTAGTCTTTCTCTAATGACCCTAACCTTGTCCGTCATTTCTTGTATACATACCTCACCAGTCCTCCTAATATTCCCCTCTTTTGTCCATCCCCAATATATCGGTACTTGTCATTTTCGTCTATATAATGCTTCGTAAGGAGCCATCCCAATTGATGCTTGATGACTGTTGTTATATGCCAATTCTGCATGCGACAAACACTCAATCCACTTGTCTCCAAAGTCTAAAATACACGCTCGAAGCCTATCCTCCAATATCCGAATGACTCATTCAGATTGACCGTCGATCTGCGGATGTGCAGAGGTGCTGAATTTCAACGTAGTACCCAAAGACTCTTGAAACTTATTCCAGAATCTCGAAGTGAACCTGGGGTCCCTATCTGATACGACACTTGATGGTACGCCATGCAACCTTACAATTTCCTAGGTATAAGTTTGAGCTAACTTTTCCATAGAGTCTTTTACGTTCACCGAGTATAAAATGTGCTGTCTTGGTTAGTCTATCCACTACCACCCAAATCGTATCCTTGCACATCTTGGTCATAGGGAGGTCAGTCACAAAATCCATAGTCACCTCTTCCCATTTCCAATCGGGAATCGGTAACGGTTGCAATAGACCCGCAGACTTCTTGTGCTCCACCTTAACTTTCTGGCATGTCAAGCACGTTGATACATATTGAACCACATCTCTCTTCATTCCAGCCCACCAATATTTCTTCTTCAAGTCATGATACATCTTTACTTCCCAAGAGTACAGGGTATACTTGCTCCTGTGAGCTTCATCCATTATCCTCTTCTTATGTCTTGGGTGTCAGGTACACATATTCGGTCTCGAAAGTACAATATCCTTTCCTCGTCGATCTAAAAATCTTTACCTCCTCTCCTAATCACTTTTTCTTTGAAAACCTAAAACTCCACACTGTCCTACTAGGCTACAACAATTTCTTGCTCTAGTCGGGCTTCATGGTCAAGCTACTTACACATATCTTCCTCTCGTGAACCTTTGCTTCATACTCTAGGATTTCCTGCACCACCAACACTTCTTGTATTCTTAGGTGCACTATCTTCACTTTATGACTCAAAGCGTCAGCTACCACATTTGCTTTGCCAGGATGGTAGTTAATAGGACACCTATACTCTTTCAAGAACTCCATCCATCTATGCTGCCAAGGATTCAAGTCCTTCTGTGTGAAAATATACTTCAATCCTTCAGAATTTAATTGAGAGAGTGGACAAGGTGGCCAAGAGATCACCGCGGGGAGAGGATGAGGCCCCGGAGAATTTTATGAAATTCCAACCTCCCACATTTCTGGGAGAGGTGGAGCGAGATGAGAAGGCAGAACAGTCGATCGAACAGATGGAGGATATCTTTGCTACTCCACAATACACAGAAGAGAGGATGGTGAAGTTTGCTACTTTGCAGCTGAAGGGACCATCGCGAGCATGGTGGCAACGAATACAGAGTGATTGGGAGAGAGAAGAGCAGGAATGGACATGGGATAACTTTACCGAAGCTTTTCGTGCTGAGTACATTCCTCGATGGGTAGTTGAGAAGAGGGAGGATAAGTTCCAAACCCTCAAGCAAGGAAGCATAACAGTTGCTCAGTATGCAGCCCGATTTACACAATTGTCCAAGTACTGCAAATGCTTGGTCGACATGGAACAAGAGCGAACTCGACAGTTTGTGAAGGGGTTGAGGCCAGATCTGAGGAAGGCATTGGCACCATCGCCGCCAACGTTATACACTGCCGTCGTTAACATAGCATGTCGGATGGAGAATAAATATCGGTATCGATCGGTGAGTAGGCCTTTCCAACCGACTCGGCCACCAATGAGGCCTTCGTGTAACAAGTGACCTGCTGGCCCTATGCAGTGGGGAAACCAGGGAAACCAACCTTGAGTGCCTGTGACAGGACCGATGCAAAGTAACCTCAATTGCTGACTCTGTGGAAAACGTGGCCATACCGAGAGGAATTGCTGGACCAATGAGGAAGGGAGGAGGTGCTTCAACTGTGGAGACCCGGGCGAGATATGATTGAATTTGACAGTAAGCGGGCGAAGGAACTGAAATTCTTAATTGCTGGTGCTAAGGCTCGGAAGTTACATAAAAGAGGATGTATGAGATATTTGGCATATCTTCTGAACAAACCCAAGGATCTATGTACCTTGGAGAGTACGGAGGTGGTAAAAGATTTTTCAGTTGTTTTCCCCACTGAGCTCGCTTCTCTACCCCCTGAATGGGAAGTTAAGTTTACCGTGGATCTGATTCCTGGAGCAGAACCCGTGTCAAGAACCCCATACCGGATGGCACTGACGGAACTGAAGGAATTAAAAGAGCAACTGGAAGAGTTGGTGAGGTAAGGCTATATTCGACTGAGTACGTCACTGTGGGGAGCGCCGGTGTTGTTTGTTAAGAAGACAGATGGTACTTTGAGATTATGCATCGATTACCAAGGATTGAACAACTTAACGATCAAGAATAAGTACCCTTTACCCTTGATCGATGAGTTGTTTGATCAACTTCAAGGCTCAGCTTGCTTTTCGAAATTGGACCTGAGCAAGGATACTACCAGGTGAGGATTAAGGAAGAAGACATTCCCAGGACTACTTTCAACACACGGTATGGCCACTATGAATTTGTGGTAATGCCGTTCAGGGTAACTAAGACACCAGTGGTTTTCATGGACTTGATGCATCGAGTTTTCCAGCCATATTTCGACAAGTCTTTATTTGTTTTAATTAACAATATATTAATCTATTCCAAGAATCTAGAGGATCACGCCGGGCATTTAAGGTTGGTTTTGGAGAAGCTGAGGGAATAAAAACTTTTTACTAAGATCAGCAAATGTGAGTTTTGGTTAAGCTCGGTATCCTTCCTCGGCCATGTAATATCCAAGGATGGAATCAAGGTGGACCCTGCCAAGGTGGACGCTGTAGCAAATTGGAAGCAATCGGAGAATACTATTAAGATACGAAGTTTTCTTGGATTGGCTGGGTACTACTGACGTTTCATTAAGAATTTCTCCACTCTGGCTTCACCGATGACGCAACTATTAAAGAAGGATGTAGCTTTTGCTTGGAGCGAGAAGGGAGAGAAGATTTTCCAAGAGCTTAAAAGGAGATTAGTTATAGCACCAGTGCTGAACTTACCCGAGGCCGACAAGCCCTATGCACTCTATACGGACGCATCCAAGGAAGGTTTAGGAGCTGTGCTAATGCAAGATGGGAAGGTTATAGCTTATGCATCTAGGAAGCTAAAACCGCATGAAATCAATTACCCAACTCATGATTTGGAGATGGCAGACATAGTATTTACCTTGAAGAAGTGGCGACATTATCTGTACGGAGCACAATATGAAGTCTTCACTGACCATAAGAGTTTGAAGTACCTTTTCACACAGAAGGACTTGAATCTTTAGCAGCGTAGATGGATGGAGTTCTTGGAAGAATATAGGTGTCCTATTAACTACCATCCGGGCAAAGCGAATGTGGTAGCTGACGCTTTGAGTCATAAAGTGAAGAGAGCGCACTTTTTGAAATTTTCTTCTAGGGTTTCCTCATGTTTTGGCCGAAAACCTTAGCTACTCTCGTGGAAATTCAGCCGCCATTTTCATAGGAGATAAATCTCCATATTTATCTTCTAAACTCAAGGATTTTTTATAAGGATAAAGACTAATTTTATTCTAGCTTTTATCCTTTTAAATTTTGAAAATCTTAGCTAAGAATAATTAAATTCCGGCTTGTATTTAATCAATTAGATTTTATGTTAGTTAGCTTGAATTAAATCTATTATTTTCCTAGAAAAATATTTTGTTGATTTTATGAATAAAACCCTAGCTAAAAATCTAGAAAATTCCAGCCTTGTTTCTGCCACCTTTAGGAGCAATCCTAGCTCAACTCAAACTCTTCCAAACTAGGGAAGCTTATCCTAAATCCTTTAGCAAATCAAATTTTATTTTATCTCCAAATAAATCATATTTATTTTAGCTAAACAAACCAGATTTTTGTTCTCTCTTTTTCCATTATTTCGGCCAGCTTTGCACACACCAACACTACACGAAAATCTGTACTCCAAAACACACCAAAACTCTTTATTGATTTAGCCAAATTACAACGCCTAAAACTCTCATTTTTCCTCTCTGAATTGCGTCAAAACAGCAGCAAAAAATCAGTCTAGAATTTCTCTTTTATGCTTAATAATTTTCACACAGCACAAACACATTCACTTGCACAGAATTTTGGGTGTCAAAGCTGTGCAAACTCCTTGTTTTGGTCAAAAACTGAATGCATATACAACCTATCCTTGTGCACTATTTTCATCCAGCCTAGGAGAGCAATTTCAAATTTCTTTTCTTCTCTCAACCCCTCTCAATTTCGGCTAGCAAAAGGTACAGCAAGCTGCCTGTTTTCCGCCATTGCTGCCCAAAGAGGTTTAGAACCATTAGGAGTCCTTTATAGCATCAACTTCAAAACCCTAAATCAAACTCTCCTAATGCTAAACCAAAACAGCCATCTTTTCCCTCCTTGCTGCACGAAATTTTCCAGCAAACTCTCCTCTGCAATTTTCAAAAAGCTCGAAAGCAATCACTAGGCAAAAATCACACGCTCCCTAAGGTAAGCAAAAGTCCTCTCAACCTCTGGATTCCTTTCCTTCTATTGATTCTCCTATTCTTCTTCCCTTGAACCGCGCCATATAGGGACTGATTTCATCTTTCATTCCTAACTCTTGATCAAGAGGAATTAAAAAGGCAACTTTCCCTTCTTCTCAAGTGAACTCGTGACGATCATCATAGGGGCATCCTGATCTTGTGAATCCGGTTGTGGTAAGGTAAAAGAATTCTTAACCTTGGTGACATAAGTAAGGTTTAATGTGATTGATGATGTCTATGAGATTATAATGGCATGATGAATGTGTTTAGTAGGGATAGATGTATATTTTGAGATCAGTAATGTGTTAAGCATGTTCAATGGATAGAGATACTATGTTTTGTTGTGATAATAATGGATGTGAATCTTGATGGTTAAGTCGAGACCTTTTTGGTAGATAGCATATGTCTTTGATGGGTCTATGTTCATGGTATATTTAGTTCAAGGAATGGGTGATTTATTTGAAGTTAGATGATGGGTCATGAATTGTTTATGGGAATAAGTGAGTTTATATGCATGCTTGAGATGATTGAGATCCTGATCATGATATTGTGTGATTCTAGATCAGGAGGTTATTTGAAGGAAGCAAGCAGTTGATTTTGATCTTGTTTATCTGATGCGTATCACGTAAGTCCTTGCATAAACTCCTTTTGTTAAATGCTTGTGGTGGCAAGTCAAATGTTGTAAAGCTTTGTGAAGCTATTGTTGAACTATGATTACTTGGGTTGTAAAAGTGGATGTTTATTCTCTAAATGATTTTGTCAACTAATGCCTTTATCAAGAACTGTCTTTCTCTGAAATGTTTTAGAAGACTCTTTTTAAAGAAAACCTCGTTTTACCAAGCCAAACTATGGAAACACTGTGAATCAGGAATTGACGGATATGTTTGTTGAGTACTGAATAAGGGTAGGCTAACAATACTAGTCTTAGAGGGCTTGAGTAAGTCTTTTGGTAGAAGGCCACCTCCAGAAGATAAGCTCTTCTTGAAAAGGTGACAGTATTGATTGGTCAGGCCGGTCCGAGCTAGCATTTATACCTGGTAAGGCATTATTTCCCGGCATAGACACCTAGATGGTTTTGTTTGGTGTAGAGATGGAGGAGTTTCGCACCCGGTAGGCTGTACACCCACCCTTGATCAAAATGCCCAAAGTGTGGTAATCTGATCCTGTCAAGGTGCACAAAGTATGGTGCCTTGACCATTCTCTTATTATGGGGCCCAAAGTGTGGTGCCATGACTGTTTATTCGAGTGGATGGTTTATTTTATACAAAGGGTGACAATGAGAAAACTCCACTTCTTGCAAAGAGAAATTATTTATGACTTGCCAAATATTTTTGCAAATGTTTTCAGCTATGCATACACGAACTGTTCAAAGTACCATGTGTATACATAGGACTTATTGAGATGTTAATCTCACACTATTTTTATATCATGTTTTTAGGGAACAAATACTACTGAGCAATGGGATGTCTAGTAGTTGGAGCTTTTGCTACTTAATTTATGTTGTTTGAGAGACATATGTTATTTATGTTTTTAGAATTGATGTTTGCATATGCTAAGTCTTCTCAAGTTTGATTCTGATGTAATTGGAGTTCTCCTTTATTTATCTAGGTTTTGACATCTTTGGTTCAACTTTATATTATGTACCTCGTTTTGAAGACCTCTTATCTTCGGGACGGGGCAACATCCCTGCCCTTCGTGGGTACGTAGTAGTGGGGTGGGGAGAGGATGAGGCCTAAGTTGATAATTGGTACTTAGGCCCATCCTTATATACCATACACAATTCTTATCCCAATCTCATGTAGGATTGGGGTATCACATTCACCCCTCCTTTAGGCCCCAGCGTCCTCGCTGGGCCCATACTTTAGGGGCCAAACCCAGGACCAACCAGGCGGCATAGGATTCTAGAGGTGGCTTCCACTGTAGCACTTAGTTCCCATACTGGGCTAGTTACCATCTCTGATACCACTTGTAATACCCCAGTACTACGTACCCATAAAGGGCGGGGATGTCGCCCCGTCCCGAGGACAAGGGGTCATTAAAACGATGTGCATAATATAATGCCGAACCAAAGATGTCAAAGCTTAGATAAATAAAGGGGAGCTCTTATTACATTGGAATCAAACTTGAGTAAGACTAAACATATGCAAACATCGGTTTTAAAAACATAAATGAACATCTGTCTCTTAAACATAAATAAAGTAGCAAAAGCTCCAACTACTAGACATCCCACTTGCTCAGCAGTATCAGTCCCCTGAAAACATAATATAAAAACAGTGTGAGATTAACATCTCAATAAGTCCTGTGTGTGCACATAGTACTTTGAACAGTTCGTGTATGCATAGCTGAAAACTTTTGCAGAAATATTTGGCAAGTCATAAATAATTTCTCTTTGCAAGGAGTGGAGTTTTCTCATTTTCACCCTTGGTATAAAATAAACCATCCACTAGAATAAATAGTCATAGCACTACACGTTGGGCCCTATGATAAGAGGATGGTCAAGGCACCACACTTTGTGCACCTTGATAGGATCAGATTACCACACTTTGGGCGTTCTGATCAAAGGAGGGTGTATGGACCACCGGGTGAGATATTCCTTCATCTTTACACCCAACAAAACCATCCGGGTGTCCATGCCGAGAAATAATGCCTTACCAGGTATAAATGCTAGCTCGGACCGGCCTAACCAATTAATACTGTCGCCTTTCCAAGCAGAGCTTATCTTCTGGAGATGGCCTCCTGCCAAAAGACTCACTCAAGCCATCCAAGACTAGTATTGTTAGCCTACCCTTATTGTGTACTCAATGAACATATCCGTCAATTCCTGATTCACAATGTTTCCATAGCTTGGCTTGGTAAAAAGCAATTTTCTTTAAAAAGAGTTTTCTAAAACGTTTAGGAGAAAGGCAGTTCTTGATAAAGGCGTAAGTTGACAAAGTCATTTAGAGAATAAACATCCACGTTTACAACCCAAGTAATCATAGTCCAACAATAGCTTCACAAAGCTTTACAACATTTGACTTGCCATCACAAGTATTTAACAAAAGAAGTTTATGCAAGGACTTACGTGGTATGCCTCAGATAAACAAGATAAAAATCAACTGCTTGCGTCTTTCAAATAACCTCTTGATCTAGAATCACACAATATCATGATCAGGATCTCAATCATCTCAAGCATGCATATAAACTCACTTATTCCCATAAACAAATAATGACCCATAATCTAACTTCAAATAAATCACCCATTCCTTCAAATAAATATACTATGAACATATACATGTCAAAGACATGTGCCATATACCAAAAAGGTCTCAACTTCCATCAAGATTCACATCCATTATTATCACAACAAAACATAGCATCGCTATCTATTGAACATTCTTAACACATTACTGATCTCAAAATATACAACTATCCCCACTAAACACATTCATCATGCCGTTATACTCTCATAGACATCATCTATCACATTAAACCTTATTTACCTCACCAAGGTTAAGAATTCTTTTTCCTTAAAACAACCGGATTCACATGATCAAGAAGCCCCTATGATGATTGTCACGAGTTCACTTGAGAAGAAGGGAAAGCTGCCTTCTTTAACTCCTCTTGATCGAGAGTTAAGAAAGAAAGATTAAATCAGCCCCTATATGGCGTGGTTCAAGAGAAGAAGAAGAAGAGAATCAATAGAAGGAAATGAATCAAGAGGTTGAGAGGACTTTTGCTTACCTTAGGGAGTGTTTTGATTTTTGCCTCGATTGCTCTTATGTTTTTTTTATAATTGCTTAGGGGAGTTTGCTGGAAATTTTTTTGCAGCAGGGATGGAATAGACGGCTGCTTTAGCTTAGGGTTAGGAGAGTTTGATTTTAGGTTTAGAAGTTGATGCTATAAACAACTTCTAATGGCTCTAAACCTTTTTGGGCAGCAATGGCGGAAAATAGGCAGTTTGTCGTGCCCTTTTTCTAGCCGAAATTGGGAGTGGTTGAGGGGAGAAAAGCAGTCTGAAATTGCACCCCCAAGCTGGCTGAAAACAGTGCACAAGGAGAGGTTGTGAGTGTTTAGTTTTTGACCAAGACAAGAAGGAGTTTGTGCGAGCTTTGACAACAAAAATTCTGTGCAAGGTGGGTGTGTTTGTGCTGTGCGAAAACTATAAGCAAAAGAGAGAAATTCTGGATTGGTTTTGGCTGCTGTTTTGACGCAAATCAGAGAGGGAAAAGTGAGAGTTTTAGGAGTTGTAATTTGACTAAATCAGTAAAGAGTTTTGGTATACTTTGGAGTGTAGATTTTCGTGCAGTATTTGTGTGTGCAATGCTTGCCGAAATTATGGAAAAAGAGGGATAAAAAATTTGGTTTGTTTAGCTAAAATAATTTTGAATTGGTGAGAGGTGGGTTAGATGATTTGAGTTAAGTTTAGAATAGTTTGTATACACTTAGGAGTGCAGCATTTCGTGTGGCATATGCATGCCCAAGGCTGACCGAAAATCTGCAAGAAAAGAGGAACAAAACCTGATTTGTTTGGACATAGAATAAAAACTAATTTGCTAGAGGATTTGGAATAAGTTTCCCTAGCTTGGAAGAATTTGAGTTGAGCTAGGATTGCTCCCAAAGGTGGCGGCAACAAGGCTGGAAAATTTCTAGATTTCTAGCTAGGGTTTTATTCTCAAAATCAACAAAATATTTTGCTAGGGAAAAGGAAAGAAAGAGAAAAATAGATTTAATTCAAACTAACTAAATTCCCATCAAGACTTTAAACATAAAATCTAATTGATTAAATAAAAGCTGGAATTTATTTGCTCTTAGCTAAGACTTTCGAAAATTAAAGGAATAAAAGCTAGAATAAAATTAGTCTCTATCTTTATCAAAAATATTTGAGTTTGGAAGATAAATATGGAGATTTATCTCCTAAGAAATAGCGGTTGAAATTCAAAAGAGTAGCTGGGATTTTAACTAAAATATTTCTCTAAGAATAATTAAATAAATAAAAGGGTTAAACTAGAAATTTTTCGTGAGAATTAAAATAAGATCTTTACCCAATATATTATCCATCTCTAATATTTATCAAGGGGAGTTTTATACTACTTAAAACTCACCAAAGTGGCGGCTAGCAAGGGCTTTCAGCCAAAAGCATGAGGAAACCCTAGAAGAAGAATTCAAAAAGTAAGCTAAGATTTGCAAGAGGTAAGATTCGAACTCAAGTCACCAAGGGATAATCACCAAACAAAACCAATGATCTAAATCAACTCCGGTGTTAATATGACTCTAAGAAATTTCTTTCACTCTCATTCTCATTCCTCTATCTCCTCTACTAAATTTCACTAAAATGACTCTCAAGTAATGCAAGCAACACAACTATTTCTCATTAAATAAATTAATGCAAGAACAACCTTGCAATCACATGCACCCATGCCAAAAAAGAAATAAATTTAAAATAAGACGTGAAATGCAAAATGCTATGCAATGCATGACTTTTCCCCCCATAGGTCAAAAGTGGTTTTGGGCGGGGTATTACATCCCCTCCCTCTTAAGAGAATTTCGTCCCGAAATTCAAATTCCATACCCCTAGAGCATATCAGGATACCTCCTTCTTAACCATTCTTCTGTTTCCCACGTTACATCCTGCGTTCCATGATGATCCCAAAGTATTTTTACCATGGGTATCTGCTTGTTTTGAAGCGTCTTGATACTCTGCTCCAAAATCCTGACTGGTTTCTCCACATAACTCAAATTCAGATGCAATTCCAAAGGTTCCTCATAAAGTACATGGCTTGGATTGGGGTTGTACTTTTTTAGCTGAGACACATGGAAAACATCATGTATCCCGGTTAATCTGTCGGGTAGATCTAATCTATAGGCGACCGGCCTAACCTTTTCCATTATCAAAAATGCTCCTAAATACCTAGGACTCAACTTTCCTTCTTTCGGTTGCCTCAGTATTCCTTTGCTAGGAGTCAACTTCAAGAACACGCAATCACCCACTTGGAATTCCAGTTCCATCCTCCTAGTATCTACGTAACTCTTTTATTGGCTTTGCGCTGCTCTTAGTCTTTCTCTAATAACCCTAACCTTATCCGTCATTTCTTGTATACATACCTCACCAATCCTTCTAATATGCCCCTCTTCTGTCCATCCGCAATAAATCGGTACTTGACATTTTCATCCATATAATACTTCGTAAGGAGCCATCCCAATCAATGCTTGATGACTGTTGTTATATGCCAATTTTGCATGTGATAAACACTTAATCCATTTGTCTCCAAAGTCCAAAATACACGCTTGGAGCATATCTTCCAATATCCGAATGACTCTTTCGGATTGACCGTCGGTCTGCGGATGTGCAGAGGTGCTGAATTTCAACGTAGTACCCAAAGACTCTTGAAACTTATTCCAGAATTTTGAAGTGAACCTGGGGTCCCTATCTGATACGATACTTGATGGTACACCATGTAACCTTACAATTTCCCTGGTATAAGTTTGAGCTAACTTTTCTATAGAGTCTTTTACGTTCACTGGTATAAAATGTGTTGTCTTGGTCAATCTGTCCACTACCACCCAAACCGCATCCTTAGGCGACTTGAACATAGGGAGGCCAACCACAAAATCCATAAACACCTCTTCCCATTTTTGCTCGGGAATCGGTAACGGTTGCAATAGACGCACAGACTTCTTGTGCCCCACCTTAACTTCTGGCATGTCAAGCTTGTTGATAGATACTGAACCACATCTCTCTTCATTCTAACCCACCAATATTTCTTCTTTAAGTCATGATACATCTTTACTTCCCCAAGGTGTATGGTATACTTGCTCTTGTGAGTTTCATCCAATATCCTCTTCTTTAAGTTTTGATTGTCAGGTACACATATATGGTCTCAAAAATACAGTATCTTTTCCTCATCGATCCGAAAATCTTTACCTGGTAGTATCCTTACCGCAGGTCCAATTTCGAAAAGCAAGCTGAGCCTTGAAGTTGATCAAACAACTCGTCGATCAAGGGTAAATGATACTTGTTCTTGATCGTTAAGTTGTTCAATCCTCGGTAATCGATGCATAATCTCAAAGTACCATCTTTCTTCTTAACAAACAACACCGGTGCTCCTCACAGTGACGTACTCGGTCGAATATAGCCTTGCCTCACCAACTCTTCCAGTTACTCCTTTAATTCCTTCAATTCCGTTGGTGCCATCCGGTATGGGGTTCTTGACACGGGTTCTGCTCCAGGAATCAGATCTACGGTAAACTCAACTTCCCACTCAGGGGGTAGAGAAGTGAGCTTAATGGGGAAAACGTCTGGAAAGTCTTTTACCACATCCGTACTCTCCAAGGTACACTGATCCTTGGGTTTGTTCAGAAGATACGACAAATATCCCGTACATCCTCTCTTAAGCAATTTCCGAGCCTTAGCACCAACAATCAAGAATTTCAGTTCCTTCACCCACTTACTGTCAAATTCAATCAAATCTCGCCCGGGTCTCACAAATTGCACTGTCTTAACCTTGCAGTCAACACGAGCTCCATGCTTCAACAACCAATCCATGCCCAATATCAGGTCATAATCGTCAATAGGTAAAATTATAAGATCCGCTTCCAGAATCTCCTTCCCTACCCTAACTTCACAGCTTTCCATTAATTTACCCACTTCTACTACTTTTCCCAATGGTGAGCTTACTGTCAAGGTATAGGGCAATTCCTTTCCTTCCCAACCCAAATGTGATGCACCTACTTTACTCACATAAGAGTGCGTGGATCCTGGATCTATCAAAACATTAACAAGACATCCTTGGATAGAAAGTTACCTTCAATCACTGCTGCATCTGCTCCAACTTCTGCTCGGTTCAGGGCAAAGACCTTAGCCTTCACTTGGGGTTTCTGACCTCCCACTCTAGTTGTTCTAGCAGCAGCACCTCAGGTGACTCTAATCGGCTGAGTTAGGGCTGTCTGGCCAATCCTTAGAAGTTTTAGGCAGAAGTTTCTTAGATAGCTCGGGTCTCCACAGTTGAAGCACCTCCTTACTCCCCCATTGGTCCAGCAATTCCTCTCGGTGTGGCCACGTTTTCCATAGAGTCGGCAATTGAGGTTACTTTGCATTGGTCCTATCGCAGGAACTAGAGGTTACTTTCTCCGGTTTCCCCACTACATAGGGCCAGCAGGTCGCTTGTTACCCGGAGGCCTCATTGGTGGACGAGTCGGTTGGAAAGGCCTGCTCACCGGTCGGTATCGATCTTCATTCTCCGTCCGGGATGCTGCGTTAACAGCGGCAGTGTATGATATCGATGGCGATGGAGCCAATGCCTTCCTCAGATCTGGCCTCAGCCTCTTCACAAACAGCCGAGTTCACTTCTGTTCCGTGTCGACCAAGCATTTACAGTACTTGTACAATTGCGTAAATCGGGTTGCATACTGAGCAACTGTCATGCTTCCTTACTTGAGGGTTTGGAACTCATCCTCCCTCTTCTCAGCTACCCACCGGGGAATGTACTCAACACGAAAAGCTTTGGTAAAGTTATCCCATTTCCATTCCTACTCTTCTCTCTCCTAATCACTCTGTATTCGTTGCCACCATGCTCATGATGGTCCCCTTAGCCGAAAAGCAGCAAACTTCACCGTCCTATCTTCTGTGTATTGTAGAGTAGCAAAGACATCCTCCATCTATTCGATCCACTGTTCTACCTTCTCAACTTGCTCTACCTCCCCCTGAAATGTGGGAGGTTAGAATTTCAGAAAACGCTCCAGGGCCTCATCCTCTCCCCACGGTGATCTCTTGGCCACCTTGTCCACATCGAAGTCCGCTCCTCTTAGGGCCATCTCCTAACTTCTCTTTTCCCCTATCTTCCATCCCTAAAGCGGGTTGCTTAAGTTCCCTCGCTGCCGGGGTAACTCTATCCCTCTGCCTATGTCCCTCATCGCTGGACTCCTTGCGGTCATAGTAAGTAGGAGTGCTATCAAACTCACCTATCTGTTGAGTCTGAGGAGCCTCCATCGCACCCAAAGTGCAACTAGGGACCTGGCAGCACCTACGGTCAACTACTTGGCCGTTGTTTTCGCTGGGTCAAAATAGATATCCTAAGTTGATAATGGGTACTTAGGCCTATATTTATATACCATACACACTTCTCATTCCAATCCCATGTGGGATTGGGGTATCACATTCAGCCCTCCTTTAGGCCCAAGCGTTCTCGCGGGGCCTATACTCAGGGGCTAAACCCAGGACAAACCAGGCGGCATAAGATTCTAGAGGTGGTTACCACCACACACGGCATAGCACATAGTTCCGATATAATACCCCGCCCAAAACCACCTTGGACCTATGGGGTAAAAGTCACGCGTTGCATAGCATTTTGCCTTTCATATGTTATTTTAAAATTATTTTTGCAAGGGTGCATGTGATTTTCAAGGTTGTGCTTGCATTAATTTATTTAATTAGAAATAGTTGTGTTGCTTGCATTATTTGAGAATTGTTTTAAGTGAAATTTAGTAGACAAGATAGAGGGGTGAGAATTAGAGTGAAAGGAATTTCTTAGAGTTATATTAACACTAGTTGATTTGGGGTAATGGTTAGGTCTGATAATTTTTCCTTGGTGACATGAGTTCGAATCTTACCTCTTACGAATCTTAGCTTCCTTTTTGAATTTTTCTTCTAGGGTTTCCTCATGCTTTGGCCGAAAACCTTAGCTACTCTTGTGGAAATTCAGCCGCCATTTTCATAGGAGATAAATATGCATATTTATCTTCTAAACTCAATGATTTTTTATAAGGATAAATACTAATTTTATTCAAGCTTTAATCTTTTTAATTTTCAAAAATCTTAGCTAAGAACAATTAAATTCCAGCTTGTATTTAATCAATCAGTTTTTATGTTAGTTAGCTTGAATTAAATCTATTATTTTCCTAGAAAAATATTTTGTTGATTTTGGGAATAAAACCCTAGCTAAAAATCTGGAAAATTCCAGCCTTGTTGCCGCCACCTTTAGGAGCAATCCTAGCTCAACTCAAACTCTTCCAAGCTAGGGAAGCTTATCCTAAATCCTTTAGCAAATCAGATTTTATTTTATCTCCAAACAAATCATATTTATTTTAGCTAAACAAACCAGATTTTTGTTCTCTCTTTTTCCAGAATTTCGGCCAGCTTTGCACACACCAACACTACACGAAAATCTGCACTCCAAAACACACCAAAACTCTTTAATGATTTAGCTAAATTACAACGCCTAAAACTCTCATTTTCCCTCTCTGAATTGCGTCAAAACAGTAACCAAAAATCAGTCCAGAAATTCTCTCTTTTACTTAATAATTTTCAAACAGCACAAACATATTCACCTGCACAGAATTTTGGTTGTCAAAGCTACGCAAACTCCTTCTTTTTTGGTAAAAAACTAAACACACATACAACCTATCCTTGTGCACTGTTTTTACTCAGCCTAGGAGAGCAATTTCAGATTTCTTTTTTCTCTCAACCCCTCTCAATTTCAGCCAGCAAAAAGGTACAACAAGCTGCTTGTTTTCCGCTATTGCTGCCCAAAGAGGTTTAGAACCATCGGAAGTCCTTTATAACATCAACTTCTAAACCCTAAATCAAACTCTCCTAACCCTAAATCAAAACAGCCGTCTTTTCCCTCCTTACTGCATGAAAATTTCCAACAAACTCTCCTCTGCAATTTCCGAAAAACTCAAGAGCAATCACTAGGCAAAAATCATATGCTCCCTAAGGTAAGCAAAAGTCCTCTCAACCTCTGGATTCCTTTCCTTCTGTTGATTCTCCTCTTCTTCTTCCCTTGAACCGCACCATATAAGGACTGATTTCATCTTTCTTTCTTAACTCTCGATCAAGAGTAATTAAAGAAGGCAGTTTTCCCTTCTTCTCAAGTGAACTCGTGACGATCATCATAGGGGCATCTTGATCTTGTGAATCCGGTTGTTGTAAGGTAAAAGAATTCTTAACCATGGTGATGTAAATAAGGTTTAATGTGATTAATGATGTCTATGAGAGTATAATGGCATGATGAATGTGTTTAGTGGGGATAGCTGTATATTTTGAGATCAGTAATGTGTTAAGTATGTTCAATGGATAGTGATGCTATGTTTTGTTGTGATAATAATAGATGTGAATCTTGATGGTTAAGTCGAGACCTTTTTGGTATATAGCACATATCTTTGATGGGTATATGTTCATGGTATATTTATTTCAAGGAATGGGTGATTTATTTGAAGTTAGATGATGGGTCATGATTTGTTTATAGGAATAAGTGAGTTTATATGCATGCTTGAGATGAAAGAGATCCTGATCATGATATTGTGTGATTCTAGATCAGGAGGTTATTTGAAGGAAGCAAGTAGTTGATTTTTATCTTGTTTATCTGAGGCATACCACGTAAGTCCTTGCATAAACTCCTTTTGTTAAATGCTTGTGGTGGCAAGTCAAATGTTGTAAAGCTTTGTGAAGCTATTATCGAACTATGATTACTTAGGTTGTAAACGTGGATGTTTATTCTCTAAATGATTTTGTCAACTAACGCCTTTATCAAGAACTGTCTTTCTCCTAAACGTTTTAGAAAACTCTTTTAAAAGAAAACCACATTTTACCAAGCCAAGCTATGAAAACATTGTGAATCAGGAATTGATGGATATGTTTGTTGAGTACTGAATAAGGGTAGGCTGACAATACTAGTCTTGGAGGGCTTGAGTGAGTCTTTTGGCAGGAGGCCACCTCCAAAAGATAAGCTCTACTTCAAAAGGCGACAGTATTGATTGGTAAGCCGGTCCGAGCTAGCATTTATACCTGGTAAGGCATTATTTTTAGGCATGGACACCCGGTTGGTTTTGTTGGGTGTAAAGAGGGAGGAGTATCTTACATGGTGGGCCATACACCCACCCTTGATCAGAACGCCCAAAATGTGGTAATCTGATCCTGTCAAGGTGCACAAAATGTGGTGCCTTGACCATTCTCTTATCATAAGGCCCAAAGTGTGGCGCCATGACTGTTTGTTCGAGTGGATGGTTTATTTTATGCAAAGTGCTGCAATGAGAAAACTCCACTCCTTGCAAAGAGAAATCATTTTATGACTTGCCTAATATTTCTACAAATGTTTTCAGTTATGGATTCACAAACTGTTCAAAGTACACAAGACTTATTGAGATGTCAATCTCACCCTATTTTTATATCATGTTTTCAGGAGACCGATGCTGTTGAGCAAGCGGGATGTCTAATAGATGGAGCTTTTGTTACTTTATTTATGTTTAAGAGATAAATGTTCATTTATGTTTTTAGAACTAATGTTTGCACATGTTTAGTCTTACTCAAGGTGGGTTCTGATGTAATAAGAGCTCTCCTTTATTTATCTAAGCTTTGACATCTTTGGTTCGACTTTATATTATGTACCTCGTTTTAAAGACCCCTTATCCTCGGGACGGAGCGACATCCCCGCTCTTTATGGGTACGTAGTAGTAGGGTGTTAAAAGTGGTATCAGAGTCTAGGTCTAGGCAAGTACTTGATTTGTTAGATTTTTATTCCCTAAGTATTTTGATCTGGTACTAATCTGTGCATTTTGTTTATAGGATGGTCAAGAGAGTTACATCAACTGTCAGAGATTGGTCCACGGGTTGCGGGAATCCACTTGCCCCATTACCTGTAGCAGATCCACACTCATCTAATTCAGAGACAGAGCCTGAGGGAGATTGGTTTTTGAGTGAGGACGAGATGGAGCACGGGCCGCCTATGCTAGATGACCCGGTTGTTGAGGCAGAGATGGAGGATCCCATACCAGAGTTACCTAAGTCTGAGGTTGAGAGAGGCATAGGGGAGTACGATGGGGATGATGAGGGTGAGGCAGATGAGCTTGTTAGTGAGGGTGAGGAAGATGAGGAGATGGTTGAGCTAGGTGAAGGAGAGGCAGATGGGTTTGGGGATGAGGGTGATGATATGAGTGAGAGAGAGATGGATGGGATAGAGGAGAAGGATGAGGATGCGATGGAGGCTCCTCAGACCCCACAGATAGGTGAGTTTGATAACACTCCTACTTACTTTGACCTCAAGGAGTTCAGTGATGAGGGACATAGGCAGAGGGATAGAGTTACCCTGGCAGCGAGGGAACTTAGGAACCCGCTTTAGGGATGAAGATAGGGGAAAAGAGAAGTTAGGAAAGGGCCCTAAGAGGAGCGGACTTCAATATGGACTGGAGATAGATGCTAAGTTGAGGAGAGATGGATTGTTTGACCTATACGACTCGGAAGATGGGAGGCTTGCACCTAAGGGTGCGATTAAATTAGCTTTGGATGAGTTTTATGAGACAGCTATGAGAGCTAAGAGGGACAATGAGGTTGATTTAGGTCAGCCAAGAGAGAGTGTTGATTCGATGGATTTTGCGAGGGATTATATGGGGAAACTCGATAACTCTGTGGGGTAGCTCGTGGAACTAGCCTCTGACAATCCAGATGCCTCTACTGACTCTAGAGATGAGTAGAGTATAGAAAACTAGTAGCATTTACTCTTTCTCTTTTGGGATTTATATTCTTTTGTTCATTTATTCTTTTCAAAGAAGCATGTTGCTTGTAGGGTTTAATTATTTTACTGAATAAAAGGGTATTGCATGCTATAACCCCTTCTTTATGAAAGAATGATTTTTAAGAAAAGACTAAGTTTTATTTATTGCTTGGTTCTTTTCCTGAATAATATCATCAAATTTTCTTTTGAAATAAGTAGATATCATTATTATTTTCTGATCATGTACCTGAGCATGCTTTTCCCCTTGGTAATTATCTGACATTGAGTGAATATGATCAAAGATGGCACCAAGACGCAGGACTGTCGTGCATAGCAGAACCGTTCAGGAAAGTAAGTCTTCAACTCCAAAATTTGAGCAGAAGCATCGTTCCACACCCGATGTGGAGGAACACTTGCAGTAGGAGCAAGAACTAGCTTCTGAGAGACCTTGGGACGTGACTATGGGACAGACTTTTGACAAGATGGATTCGATCCTTCAAAATTTAATCGAGAGAGTGGACAATGTGGCCAAGAGATCACCGCGGGGAGAGGATGAGGCCCTGGAGCGTTTTCTAAAATTCCAACCTCCCACATTTCAATGGGAGGTGGATCAAGATAAGAAGGCAGAACAGTGGATCAAACAGATGGAGGATATTTTTGCTACTCTGCAATACACAGAAGAGAGGAAGGTGAAGTTTGCTACTTTTTGACTGAGGGGACCATCGCGAGCATGGTGGCAACGAATACAGAGTGATTGGGAGAGAGAAAAGCAGGAATGGACATGGGATAACTTTACCGAAGCTTTTTGTGCTGAGTACATTCCCCGGTGGGTAGCTGAGAAGAGGGAGGATGAGTTCGAAACCCTCAAGCAAGGAAGCATGACAGTTGCTCAATATGCAGCACAATTTACGCAATTGTCCCGGTACTACAAATGCTTGGTCGACACGGAACGGAAGCGAACTCGGCAATTTGTGAAAGGGCTGAGGCTAGATCTGAGGAAGGCATTAGCTCCATCACCGCCAATGTCATACACTGCCACCGCTGACGCAGCATCCCGGACGGAGAATAAAGATCGGTACCGATCGGTGAGTAGGCCTTTCCAACCGACTCGTCCACCAATGAGGCCTCCAAGTAACAAGCGACCTACTGGCCCTATGTAGTGGGGAAACCGGAAAAAGTAACCTCTAGTGCCTGCGACAGTACCAATGCAAAGTAACCTCAATTGCCGACTCTATGGAAAACGTGGCCACACCGAGAGGAATTACTGGACCAATAGGGGAGTAAGGAGGTCCTTCAACTGTGGAGACCCAGGCCATCTAAGAAATGCCTGCCCTAAACTTTTAAGGATTGGGTAGACGGGCCCGACTCAGCTGATTGGAGTCAACCGAGATGCTGCTGCTGGAACAACTGGATGTTATTGTTGTGCCCTAGAGGCAATTACTTGTACATTGTATATGACACATTTTATTTTAATAAAAATATTATATATCTTATAATTTCTTTTGTTTACTTTAAGTAATATAACTATTCGATAAAGTCCCTAGTACAATACTGTGTTAAGAAAATTATGATGGAGATCATAATATAAGATTCCTACTACACTGGATGGTGTTAATACTTAAATAGTCCCTAGTCATAGTATTAATGAGACAGGACATCATTAATACATTAAGACTAGCATGTGTTAGACTTCCTGATTTGATCAGACAGTGGTTCTCATAACCGTGAGTATTGAGATACTCAAAGTTAACACATGGATGCTTGTTAATGGAATAAGTTCATTTGATGACCTAGCTTTGAGATAATCATATGGATAACTATTTAGTGCCAGTGATATAATCTCAATATAGCAAACGTGCAAGTATCCTTAGACTTGAGATCTCCAAGATACTTTGTTTACTGAGCTTTGTACTTTGATTCTAATCTTCGGAGCTCGATCGAGGGCCACCTATGGGATGGATATTAGATACATTGTGAGGTAAATGAAAGTAGTTGAGATGGTTAATAAAGGATTTACCACTCCTAATAGTAGGGGAAAATATCTCACGGCCACTTGTAGGAATTACTACTCAAAAATCCTTGGCCAAGACGATTGTGTATTGGAAACAGTTCCAATCGATACATATCTAGAGTAGTGGGTACCTAGTACAAGTACTATTGTATTCGGACCAGAATTAATTCTGGAGGGAGTTGGCACAGTTTCGTACTCCAAACCGAATGAGATATTGTATGGTGAAATGATTGAATTGCACTGAAGTTTATTATTGAAGGATTAATGTCAAGCCACTTGACTTCCTGGACTCTTGGGTGGTCATGATGTGTTGCTAGATACCGCTCATGATCTGGGAATATGGGTTTATTTCATGAATTAATAAACCAATCTTGATTAGAATTAATAGGATTAATTCTAATTAATTATGGATTATTAATCTCAAAGATGTTTGGATTAATTTATGTTCTCTACCAATTGACGAGAAACCTAATAGGTCACACGCAATAGAGGATTATACACTTAAGATGTTCTTTGATAACATTGTGGGGTTAATTGAGAGAAAGAGTGGTTGTTGTGGACAAATTATAATTAGTTATAATTTATGGTCCAAATTATAATTATGCGAACTTAATGTTCCCAATTACAATTAGGGAATTCTAATGGGATTAGAATCCCCTGTTTTTGTAATACCCCGCCCAAAACTACCTTTGACTATGGGGAAAAGTCATGCATTGCATAGCATTTTGCATTTTATGTGGTAGCTTAGAATAATTTTAATTGCATAGATGCATGTGAATTTTTCCTTTGCTCTTGCATTTGAATTAATTGATGTGAAATAGTTGTGTTGTTAAAGATTTGGATAAGGAAGGTTGGTCGAAGATTTGGAAGGATGAGTATTAGGGTGGTGAGAACTGACTGTAGAAAAATTAGTATTGGAGTTATTTTGGAATAGCGGGGAGGTTGGTGATTTCCTTTGGTGACCCGAGTTCGAATCCTACTTTTTGTGAAGTTAGGTTCTCTTCTTGAAAATTCTTTTCCTTAGAGTTTCCATGTCTTGGCCGAAAAAGATCTAGCAAACCTAGAGAAATTTTAGTGTCATTATTCTAAGGAAATAAGTCTCTATATTTATTCCCTAAATTTAAGGACTTTGATGTGAATGAAGTTTACTTTTAATTTCCAGCTTTTATCCTTTAGGATTTTCAAAAAAAAGAAACCTTAGCTAATAAATAAAATTCCATCTTGATTTTAGCTTAATGGATGTTACCATGGATAGTTGGAGTTAAAGAGTCCTTTTCCTAGTAGGAAACCTTATTGATTTTAATCCTAGGATGTTAGCTAAAAATCTGGAAAAAAATTCCAGATTGTGCCGCCACTTCTTGGAGGAACTTTAGCTCAACTCAAACTCTTCCAAAGCTAGGAGATCTTATCCTAAATCCATTAGCAAATCAGACTTTTATTTCAATCCAAATTCAACTAGGATTTTCTTCCTTATCCTAGCAGAATTTCGGTAGCTTTGTGTCACCACAAGCTGTCCGAAAATTCCAACATCTTTAGCCACAATCCAACTCTTCAAACCCTAGCTCAAAACACCTAAATACTCCTCATCAATTCAGGGTACCTTGGCTGCACATAACCAGAATTTTATTCACATAAAATTACTGAAATTCGTCCAGCTTGTACACAGGAATTTCGGCAGCTTTGTGCAGGAATTTCGGCCAGCTGTTGTGTTCCTACTCCAACCGAAATTCTGCACACATAACCCACCGAAAAACCCCAGCTGATCAAGTTATGTCCAGCACCCAAAAACCTCAATTTTCCTCTGGAAATTTCGGCAGAATTACAGCAGCCAAAACAGTCCAAAACTTGTTACTCTTGCACAGAATTTTTGCACAGCTTGCACAGGATTTTCAGTCATCCACATCCACACAAACTCTTCCTTGTTTGGCCTAAAATTCTAAACACACTCAACCCTTCTCTTGAGCATTATTTCGGTCAGCCTAGGGGAGCAAATTGCAGATTATTCTCTCCCCTTAAACTCACCTAAAATCGGCAGCAAGGAGAGACATCACAAGCTGAAATTCTCGCCCTTGCTGTCCAAGAAACCTAAAGCCATTAGGAGTCTTTCTAAACATCACCATCTAACCCTAAACCAATCTTCTCCAACTCTAAATCATAGCAACCGTCTACCCTTTCCATTATACACAAAAATTTCAGCAACTTCTCTCTGCAAATTTTCGAAAACTCAAGAACTACTCTAAGCAAAATCGAACACACCTTAAGGTAAGTAAAAACCCTCTCAACCTCTTGATGCCGTTTTCTCTAATGATTCTTTTCTCCTTCTTCTTTCCTTAAATCTCGTCCCATAGAGGCTGATTTCATCTTCTTCTTTAATTTTCGGCCAAGAGGAGCAAAGGAGGTAGCTTTTCTCTTCTTCTCAAGTGAACTCGGGACGATCACCATAGGAGCATCGAGACCTCATTACTCGATTGTTGCAAGGTAAGGGAATACCCACCCTTGATGTCAAAAGTAAAGTCTAATGGGGTTTATTAGCGAGACGAACATGTGGTCGTGGTATATGATCTTTGGGGATTGGATAGTTTACTTGGAATTAAATAGGGAATTGCGAATTGTTGTGAAAATAAATGAGGTTAGAGCATGTTTGAATTAATTAAGACCCTGATCATGATATTATATGGTTTAGATCAGGAGGATAATTAAGGAAAGCAAGCAGTGAATTTATCACGTTTATTTGAGGCATATCAAGAAAGTCCTTGCATAAACTCTTTTATTAAATGTTGTGATGGTAAGTCCTTATATAAACTGTTTTGTTAAATGTTGTGATGGCAAGTCTATGCTGTGAAGCTTTGTAAAGCTATTGTTGAACTATGTTTGCTTGGTTTGTAAACGTGGATATTTATTCTTTAAACGGTTTTGTCAAACTAACGATTTTGTCAAGAACACTATTCTTTTCCTAAACTTTTAGAAATCTCTTTTAAAGAAAATCACATTTTACAAAGCCAAGGTTTGGAAATATTGTGAATCAGGAATTGACGGATATGTTCGTTGAGTACTCAATAAGGGGCTAACAATACTAGTCTTGGAGGGCTAGCGTAAGTCTTTTGGCAGGAGGCCACCTCCAGAAGATGAACTCTGCTTGAAAAGGTGACAGTGTTGGTTGGTCTGGCCAGTCCGAGCTAGCATGTGTACCTGGTATGGTATTACTTATATTCCCGGCATGGACACCCGGATGGTTTTGTTGGGTGTAGAGATGGAGGAGTATCTCACCCGGTGGGCTGTACACTCACCTTGATTAGAACGCCTAACGTGTGGTAATCTGGTCCGGACAAGGTGCACAAAGTGTGGTGCCTTGGCCATTTTGTTCTTATGGAGCCCAATGTGTGGTGACATGACTGTTTATTCGAGTGGAGGATTTATTTTGTACATAGTGTGACAATGAGAAAAACCACTCCTTGCGAAAAAAGATTGTTTATGACTTGCCAAATTATTTCTACAAATGTTTTGCACTTTGCATACACGTACTATTCAAAACACCATGTGCACACACAGGACTTACTGAGATTTATTCTCACACTGTTTTACATCATGTTTCAGGAGATAGATTGTGTTGAGGCAGCGGGGCTTGATAGTAGAGGCTTCGACTATTTTTCCTATACTGTTCTAGGAGACTTTTGTCGTTTATACTTCTGAACAATATTTGTTTTATTTCGTTTTGCTCCAAGTTGAGCCTGATGTAATAACAGTATTTCTTTATTTACCTAAGTTGATTCTTTTGGAGATTACCTTTATATTTTATACCTCGTTCTAAAGACCCCTTATCCTATGGGACGGGGTGACATCCCCGCCCTTTTAGGGTACGTAGTCGTGGGGTGTTACAGTTTTGGTAGGGGAATTTCGTGTATATTAGAGAATATACACACGAAAAACCCCAGTTGAAATAGGACACACAAAAAACCCTAGAGGAAGCAATGAAATCAGCCTCTTATTCTATCTCTCTCTCGATTTGATCTCGAAAGAAAAACCCTAGCCACCATTAATTTTTGCTAGCACAGAAATTTTGGTGCTTGAGTATTCCTCTGTATGGATTACTATTAGAGACAATCACACACTGTGATTATAGTGGTTAGACGTTCAACTCATGTGGAGGTTGATCATGAGGATTGCTAGATCGCGCCTCAAATTAAAGAATAAATTTTTGTTCTTCGGACGATCACGCAAAGGTGAAAGCTATTACCTTTACCCTCATTATGTCTTGTTTTCCACACATAGATGGGTCCTGGGAGGGTATCTTGTTTTGTTTTCCGCTGCGCCGTATGGGATACGAGCCTAAAATGCCCAACGGTGGTATTAGAGTCATGCTATGTGTGGTCTACGGACATTGTTTTGGCATGAAAAACTATTTTCGTGTTTGTCTTTGTTTGCTGTAAAAATCATTTTCACTCGAGTCGAAATCGTTTCGATCTTTATGAGTTGGGTCTGTAGCATAATATGATTATGTTATAATCACAGAGTATTTTGAAAAGATGCTTTCTTTGGTGCTGAAAAATTTCTGCAGAAAAACGTTTTCTTGCAACATGGATGTTGCCCTCCGTTTCATCTTAATTTTCCATTTTGATTTTGTTTAAACTAACAAATTGGTTGTTGTTTAGAGCTTCAAAATAGAAAATACCGCTGAGAATTGTTCTCACTAAAAATTTGCAGAAGAAGAAAGCACCAGAAATTGTTTCTGGAAGTTTTTGAAGAATCGCCGCCATTGTTGCAGAACACAGGCAGCGCCGACCCTAGCCTCCAAGACAGTGCCAGTTCCATTCTGTTCGTGATGTTCGAAAATCATTTTTGGAAGAGAAAACTTTTTGGAAACCAGAACAGAGCCGGCGCCAACTCCGGCTTCAAAACCGGCGTCGGTTCTACTCTGTTTGCGACTTCCAGCTATTTTAAAAAAAAAAAAATTGGAATAGAATTTTGGAAGGGAAAAATCTCATTTGATGAGAAATGGGACCCAAAAGCATTTTCTTAAATTTAGTTTGAGATAAACAATTTTGTTTTTCCAAATGATGATTTTGAAAATCTAAAATTAGTGAATCTTTCTAAAATGGTGATTTAAGAATCTGTTTTGTTTTTCCAAAATAGTGATTTTGGAATGATGAAAGTATATGTTTATTTTGTTTAAGCATAGTCAATGGCATGGTGGATGATTATGGACTAAAACCAATTATATCTGTTCATACATTTTACAGTTTTGGTTTTTATGAAATAGGGCCTGCGTATCCTGCCTTCTCTAAAAATCTTGTGTAATTCTCTTCTCATCTAACTCCCCTCGAATGTAACTCGAGGTTTTCTCTCTTTAGGAAATTATAAAATTAGTTTACGTAGATTAGATAGGAGTAGAATTATTTTATTCTGGAGATGGCAACCAAAACAAGGCGAGGAGGTGAGACCTTCTACTTAAATCATGCATGAAAACATAGGGTTTAACTATATTATTTTCTTTTATGGCTCAAAGAAATTAATTTAGGGTAAAGTCCATAACCATACCACGTAATCGCTTTATTACCATGATTATCAATTATGCGATTGTTGATTATTATGCATATCATTCAACGAAATCACTAAAAGGAACAAATCCCTCAATTAATATTAAACCTAATTCCTTTCGTTAATATAGTAAGAACGAGAGTCCTTTTTTGAGACCAAGTTGTTGGGCAAACCCAAGCCTACTTGACATTGGGCATGCTCAAGCTATGGAATTAAATTCCTTTGGAATTAAAATCTTGATTAATGGGTCGGGTTTAACTAAATTTTTATCCCGGTTGGGCAAACTCAAGCATAAAGAAATTTAGAGGAAAAGTTGGGGTAGCCTAAAAGGCTTTAAGATTAAAAGTTGTTAATCACCCAATGATCCAGTAGTTACATACGATGTAATTGGTATTGGATACCTACCAATGAACTCAATGGTGGCTTGTTGGGCAAACCCAAGGTTATTCTTGAGGAATTTGGATACCGATCCACTAGAAAAGCTTCCAATGGGCTTTCCCGAATCAATAGTAGGGGCTATTGGTTTGAGTAAAATGGTGGAGTAAAAATGCGCTTAATTAAAGTCCTAATTATTTGCATATCATGTGTATATACAAGTAGCTAATGTTCTCTATCTTTACATCTAGGTCACTTGCATCATGTCAATGAACCTGAACTTACGTAGCATTTTGGAAACCAACAAGTTAACCGAATCAAACTATCTCGACTGGTATAGAAATTTGAGAATCGTTCTCAAATCGGAAAAGTTGCTCTATGTAACACCTCGCTACCTAGGCCCGCCAAGGCCGGGGATGTCGCCCCGTCCAAAGGACAAGGGGTCTTTGTAACTAAGTCACACAAATAAAATAGCGGAATAAAAATAATACTTTAACTTAAAATTTATTAAAACCCAGAATGAATCCAAGAATTCCTAAAAGAAAAAAAAAATCCATAAATAATTCATCCACTCTCAACTCCCCAAAGCAATACATAAAAATAAAAGACAACATTCTCTTCCAAGGTAGATAACACTAGCTACTTATCACCACAGCAGGATCGACCTGAAATCATGGTAAAAAGGTGATGAGACAGAAATCTCAGTAAGTCCGTGTGTGCTTTGGGTGTTCAGTTAAAACAGTTCGTGGATGCAAAGTGTGAAATCTTTATAAGAGAAATATTGGCAAGCAATAAACATTAGTCAAAAGCAAGAGTGGTGTTTTGGCTTTTCCAAGCATACATAATCAAAAGTGCACAATAAAATCAACCACTCAAAAAGGGTGGTAATGGGTTACCACATGTTGGGCCCCATGTCCACATGGTCAGTATGCCACACTTTGTGCATACTACCGGTCAGAATGCCACACTTTGTGCAGACTGACAAAAGGTAGGTGATCGGCCTACCGGGTAAGATACTCCTCCTTCTCTATACCCAAACAACAACCGGGTGTCTATTCCGGCAAAACACAGTCACTTAACTGAAAAGAACACTGCTAGCTCGGACCGACATGACTAAGTAGTACTGACGTTTCTCTAAGTTGAGCTTATCTTCTAGAGGTGGCCTCTTGCCAGAAGACTCACTCTTGCTCTTCAAAACTAGTACTACTAGCCTACCCTTATTGAGTACTCAATGTAATGTATCCCACTTGGGAAAAATGAACAAAACATAGTTCCACTTGAAAATGGCAATTAAGGTTTTCCAAAGTTTGGGGCAAAACTGGTTTTAGAAAGAATTTTAGGTTTTGAGTAAAACCGCCCCTTGATTTACAAATAATTTATTTGTCCGAAATGAGAATAGAAATAATCCTCAATTGCCTTTATAGAAATGAGTGACCATGCACTCTACATTTGGCTTGCCATAAAAAAAAAAAATCATTTTTCATCAAACAGGTTTTATGCAGGAGCTTACCTGATCCTTGCTCACAACAAAGGTCTCCAACAGCTGACCTAACCCCGCATGGGGTAAATACAAACCACAATCAACTCAAGCTAAAGATTCACTTTCACAAATACAACTAACTCAACTTACTACAATCATGTCCCTAGTGTCCCAAGCTTTAAGGCTCGATAATAAATAAAAGGGTTTATAAAATAAATCTAGTTTGATATTAAAATAATTAGAGTTTGGGAAATAGGTACTAATAAGTTGAAGGTTTAAATCTTGCTAAAATAATTTAGAGTTTATTTGATGAAAAATCCTAGGTGGAATCAGGTAAAATAATGATTTATTAATAATTTAGTTGTTAGAAAATAATTGATAACTAAAATTAGTTGAAAATAAATTTAATGAATCTTTCTTGAAAGATAATAAATAAATTTTTAATGGATTTTGATTAAAAGATAATAATTAAATTTTTAGTAATAAATATTTTACTAATTATGATTATTTCCATAAAAGGCTTTATTTGATATTACCATTTTATATATAATATCTGTATATTTTATTTTTTTAGCAAAAGCTATTATTTATTTGACCAAAATATCCTTATTATATAATAATCGAAATTTACCCCTCCCAGGGTTTTTTGAAAATTACTAGCAAAATCCCATTATGAAATATTTTATTTATGAAATAAAAATTAGCTTAGGGACAACTAGATCATGATCATACTTCTATGGCTAACCACAATCAAGGACATATACAATCCTTTAATTCATCAAATCATCCAAATCATGCATATAAGCATAGATCTAATTTTATCAAGACATGATCTAACCCCTACTAGCATAAATATGATCATGGCTTCAATAATCCAACATGAATATAAATCATATTCTCTAAAGGTGACATAATCTCTAGCATACTTAATCACAAATACTACCTATGACATGGAACATGCGTTAAACCTCAAATCATCATACAATCAACCAAAATAATCCATCCATGCATAAATCCCATCTCCTTCATATTCATACATATATTCATGCTTCAATCCCAACAATACATACTCATATCCTATCCACAATCCACCTTCTATCAACATCACCCTAGAGACATGAATCTAGAATTTAAAAGAAGGGTTAACAAGTCTTACTTGATTGATGAATACCTTGAAGGAGTTTCGAATGAATCTCAACCCCTAGATGCCTAAATCCGTCCAAAGGAGATGAAGGAAGCATGGCCATGGAGAAGAAACCATTCGGCCAAGGGAGAGAGAAAGAGAGAGAGAGAGAGAGCATTAGCATGTTTATTCATATATATTTTCACTAGAGATCAAGATTGGAGAAGATGAAGTTATTACAACAAACCTACCTTAAAGGTGTTCTTGAGCCTTCACAAAATTTCTGGTTTTTTATCCAAAAGTGCAAGTTGGATTTTGGAGTTTGATGTTAAAAATGGTACGGATGGACTCACAGCAATGAATAGATGAAATCTAGAATTTTTAGAGGTAGTTTGAAGTGATTTGGAGAGGTATTAGGTGAAAGAAAGTAGTAGGTGTTCTTGGTGTAGTGTGTGTGTTCTTGGAGATTGAAGGGAATTGAGAGATTGTAGTGTAGCTGCCGAAAATTCTGAGGGAGTTAGGCTGGCCGAATTTATGTAGGGTTTAGGGAGTTGTTTCTCTAATTTGGAAGGAAAAAGGGAAGATTAGTTGTCACAATCCTTGAAGAATATTTTAAGGAAGTGAATTTGAAAACTAAATATTCCAAGAATATCTTGATTGTTGGAGAGTTTTGGAAGTCTGCCATGGCTGACTGTTTGAGCAGAATTTCGGTGGGATTAATGCTGGTCTATAGGAGCTTATGGTGGCTGAAATTAGGGTGCTTAATGGTGAAGAAGAAGTCTGGTTATTTGGGGAACGCATTATGGGAAGTTGCTAAACAAAGGTGGCTGGAATTTTGGAAATCAATCAAGCTAAATTGCAGGGATTTGTTGGAGATAGTTTTAGATAGCCATTGCTGAATTTCGTGCAGATGCTTAAGGGGGACAATGGAGCTCTGCTACTGGAGGTTTAAGGAAGGTTTTTCCAGAATAAGGTTGGTGTTTTGGCTGGGAGAAAAATAGAAAACAAAACTGGAACTTGGACTGCCCAGAATTTTCGTTGGGCAGAATTTTTCTGGGTAGATTTTCGGCTGGCATTTCCAGCCGACTTGCAGAGGGTTTGAAGGGGGACTTCAGGTGTTTTCAAGGCTGGTTTCCAGCCTTCTTCGTGGAGGAAAAACATGGCTAAGGTGCTGCACAAAATCTTGAAGAAAACAGCTTGGTTTTGGACTCTCAAAGTGGCGATTTGTACAGGAATTTTCCCTGTTGTTGCTCCAGCTTTGAGCAGTCCGAAAATGGCCAAGAAATTCAGATTGTAAACTGATCCTAAAGAACATTTTTCTGGAAGCATTTGGAAGGGAATTTTAGCTAAGAAGGTCGACATTTTGAAGACACAACAAGCTGGAAAATTTCAGCTCATTCCAAGAACGAAGATGAACTAGCTAGAGGGAATTTTCAGCCAACTCACTAGAGGGATTTTTCCTCTTGGAACTTCCCACAACTCTTCCACATTTTTTAGACCATAAGAAGTCTTTTACCAAGACATTTTGATCCTACAAGATCACAACACTTTACTGAAATTTCTGGAAAGAAAATGGCTAGAATCACTTGATCAAACTAATGAGTTGAGAATTAAGGAAAAATCAAAGATCAAGGAAAAATGAATTCCCTTTGGGAAATTCGAGTAGGTAAGGGTGTAGAATGAGGTTGCTCCTAACATGTCTCTCTTAGGACATCATCCCTACCTTACTCCAAGCTCATAAGGCCGAAAATGATACTTCCCAAGCAAAAATAAATTTTAACCAAGCTAAAACTCCTATAATGGAATTTGAACCCAAGACCTCAAGAATTAATTACAAAGCTCCAACCACTAAACCACAATAACTCTTATTCTTATTCTCCCCCTAAAAATATTTTCCTATTCAATCCTCAAGCTATCTCCCTTTTTCCACCTCAAACAAAAATTACCATTTTGCCCTTCTCACTCAATAATCATAATAAAGCCCTCTAGACTATAAAATACAAATCCGAAGCACATAAAATCATACAAAAATATATTTAAACATGCAAATAAATATGCTATGCATCCCAACCCCCTTATTCTAAGGTTAGTTTTGACTGGGGTTTAACACTCTACGTGCTAGATGCTCCTATTCCACCACCACCACCAGCCTAAGATGCTCATGCAGATGAGCATGCTATCCACAAGAGGCAGAGGATAGTGATACAGCATCATGTATTATGCAGGCATCCATGAATCCTGAGTTGCAAAAACAGCTCGAGCATATAGATGCTCAATCGATTATTTTACATCTTCGAGAGCTGTTTGATGCCCAAGCCAGAACTGAGAGATATGAGATCTCGAAGCAACTATTTCGTTGTAAAATGGCAGAGGGTTCTTCTGTGGCCACTTATAGGCTGAAGATGCTGGGCTTGATAGAGAAGCTTGGATCTCTTGGGTTTACAAATGGACCATGACTTAAGTGTTGACTTAATTCTTCAATCTTTGCCTAATAGTTTCTCACAATTTATGATTAACTATCAGATGAACAAGATTGAGTCCACCACTCTTGAGTTGATCAATCTTCCCAAAACTGCAGAGTCCTCCATGAAGAGGGATTCCAATGCAGTTTTAATGGTAGAATCTTCCTCTTCTAAGAAGAAAGTTTAAAAGAAGAAGAAGAAGAAGGCTCCCATGAAGCCCAAATGTGGTGTGAACAAGAAGAACGCAGCTACCAAGGGCCCATGCCATCATTGTGGGAAGATAGGCCGCTGGAGGCACAACTGCAAGGCCTACTTGGAGACCATAAAGGACAAGAAGCAGAAGGAGAAGCTTACAAGCACTTCTACTTCTTTTCTAGGTATGTTTATGATTGAGATAAATACTGCCTTTAGAAATGAAATATGGGTATTAGATACCGGATGTGGATCTCACTTGTGCAATAACTTGCAGGGGCTAAAGAGCAGTAGAAGGTTAGACAAAGGCGACGTGGACCTACGTACTGCAAATGGGGCAAAGGTTGCTGCATTTGCTGTGGGGACATATGAGCTGAACCTGCCTCGAGATTGATTCTAGAACTAGAAAACTATTATTATGTACCAATTTTAATGAAAAACATTATCTCAGTTGTGTGTTTAGACTTATGTGGATTTCATTTAATATTTAAGAATAATTGTTATTCTTTTTCTTTGAATGATATTCATTATGGTTCAGTAACTTTGGTTAATGGTTTATATGTTCTAGACTTGGACAATCCAATTCTCAATATAAATAATTAGAAACCTAAAAAAGATAACTCTAACACCTCTTACTTATGGCATTATCTTTTAAGCCATGTAAACGAAAATTGTGTTTCTAAGTTGCACAAGCTTGGTGAATTATGGTCATTTGATTATGAATCATCTGGCACATGTGAATCTTGTTTACTAGGCAAAATGACTAAAACTCCTTTTCCAGGAAAAGGAGAATGGGCCAAGTAGTTATTAGAACTCATACATTCTGATGTATGTGGCCCAATATCAATACAAGTAAGAGGAGGTTATAACTATTTTATAACCTTTATCGATGATTTCTCATGATACGGGTATTTGTATTTAATGAAGTATAAATCTGAGGCCTTTGAAAGGTTCAAAGACTTCAAGAATGAAATATTGAAACAACTTGGTAAAAGTATTAAGACTCTAAGATTTGATCGAGGAGGGGAATACTTGAGCCAAGAGTTTCTAAGTTATCTTAGAGATAATGAGATATTATCTCAATGGACTCCGCCACATACACCTTAACATAACGGTGTATCTGAGAGAAGGAATCAAACCCTTCTAGGCATGGTACGGACCATGATGGCTTTGCAGACCTACCAAAATCGTTTTGGGGGTATGCACTAGAAACATCTGTTTATATACTGAATAGAGTTCCGACAAAATCGGTTGATATTACCCCATTTGAGATGTTCTTTGGTAAGAGACCAAAGTTATCTCACTTGCAAATATGGGGTTGTCTTGCCTTTGTTAAAAGGCCATAGTCAGACAAACTTGATAGTAAGTCTGACAAGTATTTGTTTGTGAGATATCCGAAAGAATCCTTTGGATATTACTTCTATCTACCGTTTGAAAATAAATTATTTGTTTCGAAGCATGCCGTCTTCTTAGAGAAGGAGCACACGTTCAAAGAGGACAATGGGAGTTGTTAGTGTTGTGCCCTTGAGGCAACACTTATACATTGTATATGACACATTTTCTTTTAATAAAATGTATTATTTATCTTACAGTTTTTTTTTTGTTTACTTTAAGTAATATAACTGTTCTATAAAGTCCCTAGTACAACACTGTGTTAAGGAAATCATGATAGAGATCATGATATGAGATTCCTACTACACTGGATGGTGTTAGTACTTAAATAGTCCTTAGTCACAGTATTAATGAGATAGGACATCATTAATGCGTTAAGACTAGCGTGTGTTAGACTTCCTGATTTGATCAGGTGGTGGTTCTCATAACCGTGAGTATTGAGATACTCAAAATTAACACATGGATGCTTGTTAATGAAACAAGGTCATTGGATGACCTAGCTTTGAGATAATCATATGGATAACTATTTAGTACTAGTGATATAATCTCAATATAGCAAATGTGTAAGTATCCTTAGACTTGAGATCTCCAAGGTACTTTGTTTGTTGAGCTTTGTACTTTGATTCCAATCTCCGGAGCTCGAACGAGGGCCGTCTATGGGATGGATATTGGGTACATTGTGAGGTAAACGAAAGTAGTTGAGATGGTCAATAAAGGATTCATCACTCCTAATAGTAAGGGCAAATATCTCACGGCCACTTGTAAGAATTACTATTCGAAAGTCCTTAGCCAAGGCGATTGTGTATTGGAAACAGTTCCAATTGATACATTTCTAGAGTAGTGGGTTCCTGGTACAAGTACTATTGTATTCGGGCCAGAATTAATTCTGAAGGGAGTTGGCACTAATTCCCTACTGCAAACCGAATGAGATATTGTATGGTGAAAGGAGTTAATTGTATTGAAGTTTGTTATTGAAGGGTTCATGTCAAGCCACTTGAGTTGCTAGACTCTTGGGTGGTCGTGACGTGTTGCTAAATACCGCTCATGATCTGGGAATATGGGTTTATTAATTGATGAATTAATAAACCAATCCTGATTAGAATTAATAGGATTAATCCAAATTAATTTTGGATTATTAATCTCAAAGACGTTTGGATTAATTCATGTTTGCTACCAATTGATTGGGAAACCTATTAGGTCACACACAATACAGGATTATATGCTCAAGGTGTTATTTGATAACATTATGGGGTTAATTGAGAGAACGAGAAGTTGTTGTGGACAAATTATAATTAGTTATAATTTGTGGTCTAAGATGTAATTGTGAGAACTTCATGTTTCCAAATACAATTAGGGAATTCTAATAGGATTATAATTCTCAATTTTAGCAGGGTTTTAGGTATATATGTATGATATAACCGAAAACCCTAGCTGAGGTTAAGTCACACGAAATCCCTAGCCAAGACACACGATCTCTTTCTTCTTCTTCTTCTTCTCTCTCTCGATTTTGATCTTGAACCTTAGCCTGCTATTAATTTTTGCTACCATAGAAATTTTGGTGCTTGAGTATACCTCTGTATGGATTACTATTAGAGATAATCACACACTGTGATTATAGTGGGTAGACGTTCAACTCACGTGGAGGTTGATCACGAGGATTGCTGGATTGCGCCTCAAGTTAAAGAAGAAATTTTTGTTCTTCGAACGATCACGCAAAGGTAAAAGTTGTTACCTTTACCCTCATTATGTCTTATTTTCCATACATAGATGAGTCCTAGGAGGGTATCTCGTTTTATTTTTCGCTGTGCCGTATAGGATACGAGTCTGAGATACCCAACAGTGGTATCAGAGACATGCTATGTGTGGTCTACGGACATTGTTTTGGCATGAAAAACTGTTTTCGTGTTTGTCTTTGTTTGCTGTGAAAAATCATTTTCACTCGAGTCGAAATCATTTCAATCATTATGAGTTGGGTCCATAGCACAATATGATTGTGTTATAGTCACAGAGTATTTCGAAAAGATGCTTTCTTTGGAGCTGAAAAATTTCTGCAGAAAAAACATTTTCTTGCAACATGGATGTTACCCTCCGTTTCATCTTAATTTTTCGTTTTGATTTTGTTTAAACTAACAAATTTGTTGTTGTAAATAGCTTCAAAATAGAAAATATAGCTGAGAATTGTTCTCACTGAAAATTTGCAGAAGAAGAAAGCACCAAAAATTGTTTCTGGAATTTTTTGAAAATCGTAGCCATTGTTGCAAAACACAGGCGGCGCCGGCTCAGGCCTCCAAGCCGGTGCCGGTTCTATTCTGTTCACGATGTCCAAAAATTATTTTTGGAAGGAAAATTTTTGGAAACTAGAACAGAGCCGGCGCCGGCTTCGGCTTCCGAACTGGTGCCGGTTCTGCTTTGTTTGCGAGTTTCAGCTATTTTTTTTAAAAAAAATTCTGGAACAGAATTTTGAAAGGGAAAAACCTCATTTGATGAGACACGAGACCCGAAAGCATTTTCTCAAAATTAGTTTTGAGACAATCAATTTTGTTCTTCAAAATAATGATTTTAAAAATCTAAAATTGATGTATTCTCTAAAATGGTGATTTTAGAATTTGTTTTATTTTTTCAAAATAGTTATTTTGGAATAATAAAAGTATATGTTTATTTTGTTTAAGCATAGTCAATGGCATGTTGGATGGTTATGGACAAAAACTAATTATATCTATTCAGACATTTTACAGTTTTGATTTTTATGAAATAGGGCTGTATGTCCTGCCTTCTCTATAATTCTTATGTAATTCTCTTCTCATCTAACTCCCCTCGAATGTAACTCGAGGTTTTCTTTCTTTAGGAAATTATATAATTAGTTTACATAGGTTAGATAGGAGTAGAATTATTTTATTCTAGAGATGGCAACCAAAACAAGGCAAGGAGGTGAGATCTTCAACTTAAATCATACATGAACACATAGGGTCAACTATATTAATTTTTTTTATGGCTCAAAGAAATTAATTTAGGGTAAAGTCCATAACCATACCACGTAATCGCTTTATTACCATGATTATCAATTATGTGATTATTGCTTATTATGCATGTCATCCAACGAAATCACTAAAAGGAAAAAATACCTCAATTAATATTAAACCTAATTCCTTCCGTTAATATAGTAAGAACGAGAGTCCTTTTTCGAGATCAGGTTGTTGGGAAAACCCAAGCCTACTTGACATTGGGCATATTCAAGCTATGGAATTAAAATTCATGATTAATGGGTCGGATTTAACTAAATTCTTTATCCCGGTTGGGCAAACTCAATCAAAAAGAAATTTAGAAGAAAAGTTGGGGTAGCCCAAAAGGCTTTAAGAGTAAAAGCTGTTAATCACCCAATGATCCGGTAGTTACATACGATGTAATTGGTATTGGATACCTACCAATGAACTCAAGGGTGGCTTGTTGGGCAAACCCAAGGTTATTCTTGAGGAATTTGGATATCGGTCCACTAGGAAAGCTTCCAACGGGCTTTCCCGATCAGTAGTGAGGGCTATTGGTTTGAGTAAAATAGTGGAGTAAAAATGCGTCTAATTAAAGTCCTAATTATTTGCATACCATGTGCATATACAAGTAGCTAATGCTCTCTATCTTTACATCGTGGTCACTTGCATCATGTCAATGAACTTGAACTTACGTAGCATTTTGGAAACCAACAAGTTAACCGAATCAAACTATCTCGACTGGTATAGAAATTTGAGAATCGTTCTCAAATTGGAAAAGCTGCTCTACGTGCTAGATGCTCCTATTCCACCACCACCAGCCCAAGATGCTCATGCTGATGAGCATGCTGTCCATAAGAGGCACAAGGAGGATAGTGATACAGCATCATGTATTATGTAGGCATCCGTTGATGGAAAACGAGAAACAGGGGCATGCTCTGTACGTTAAAAAATAAATTGGAGAAAAATAAAACGCGAGCCTTAAAGGCTATGCGGAAGCGTGAAGATCATACATTTGCATTCCTTAACCCTCCTAGGTTGCGTAGGAACAGATTGAACGGCTGGAATCGCCTCGCTTTGCACACTTGAAGGAGCTTCCGGTTGAACATCCGCTAGCCTTCTACTTTGCCTTGTTTGCATTAACGCTTAGCTCTCCAGCTCTCGGGATATTCCTCAGACTAACCTCTAGTTGGTGAACACTATGGTGAAGAGGAATGGTCTCAAAACTCCTTGGTTCTTTCGCTATTGATTAGCAAAGAACAAGAAGAAACCACAGAGGAAGGGAGAGGGAAAAAACGTGAGCTGCCAGAGAGAGAGAGAGACGTGAGTCTTGTGTGTCTAGGGAAAAATTAGAGTTTTTCCTTTTCCAAAGAGTTGTTTATAAGTTAGCGTAAACTAAGTCTCTCAATATCTGATAAACATATCCCCGGGATTTCAAAACACCCGGATGTTATCCTGAGAATCAGTTTGGCATAACCCTAAACTCCTCTTGACCATATCTGGAAAAAACCCTAAGGTCCAAGCTATTGGGCCAGAAAACTATTTATTATTTTTCTTGGACCCAAAAGGCCCAAAATAATAAATATTAATTATTTATTTCCTGGGCTTACATAAGTAACCCAATAAGCAATTAATGAGCCCAAATGAACCATAATAATTAATCTTTAATTATTTATTTCTTGGGCCCATATAAATAACCCAATAAATAATTAAACATGATTTATTTCCCTTAGTTTAAGCCCAGGTTAATTTCTTAATTATTCATACTGGACCTAGGCCCTGAATAATTAATTAACCAATTAAACTAGATAATTAATTTCTCTCAACTCCTATTTTATTTATTTATTTATTTTATTCCAGTCCAATAATAAATTAGACTTCCTGAATAAAATAAAATAAAATAAAATAAAATAAAATCCTCTTCAACTGAGACCACTTCCTCAACCCAAAAGTAGTTAGGACTTACGGGCTATCTCGAGGACCAAAAAGACACATCGCCTTGGCTGCTAAAATGACCAAAATACCCCTACTATATAAATAACTGTATTTTACATTTTAAATATTTCCTAATATCACCATAAGGAAATATTGACCCCAAGGACAATGCTGCATTTGCAAAGTCTCCGGCCTATAGGTGAAATGACTAAAATACCCCTCTACACATCGCCGTGCATTTAGAAAGGAAGAAATGTACTAACACCCCTCTAAATGACATCTACCATCCTTAGGCTTCTAGTCCAATGATCCATGACTTCCTGGAGTGTTTCCGCTTTCCAAGGGAGCTACCCTAAAGCAAACATCCAAGTCATGTTTCCCAGGGCCCTGGATAATTTAGACCATTCGGACAACCACAAGGGGCGATATAGTGCAGAAACTATCTTGTATAAATCTGTCTTAACTAACTAGTCACACATACCCAACATGCAAGTATATTGGCCCTACGATAGAACCTCAACTACAGCAAATCAAAGTATATGCTTCTAGCTTCGCCAGACCACCAACTCACACTCAAGTCGTAGAGTACTAGTCCACGCTATAGCGGTAGTAGTCTAGGTTTCTACCATATAGTACTTTGAGAAACCACTACTACAGGTCCTGTTCTACGTATTTAAAATACGCTTATGTCATTAAGTGAGTGGACTACCCACTGGCTAAAGGTAAGCCATTCCCCATTTGGAATTCATAACATAATAGCCTAAACATGATGAGGTTCTCAGTCTCATCAATAGGGTTAAGAACAAATGTTTATGTGTTAAATAACCCGTGATTCATACCTTACTGTGAAAGACCACCATTCACATGAATCACTTATTTAAACACAATGGGCCTGTTCTAAACGAAAATCGTGCACAAACAAAAAGTAAATTCACAAACAATTTCTGAAAATAAATTCTTTCAATAAAATATTCGATTTTACATCAGAAACCTAGTCTATGAAGGCATACAATCCAACATCCTTGAATCCTGAGTTGCAAAAACAACACGAGCATATGGATGCTCAATCGATTATTTTACATCTTCGAGAGTTGTTTGATGCCTAAGCCCGAACTGAGAGATATGAGATCTCGAAGCAACTATTTCGTTGTAAAATGGCAGAGGGTTCTTCTGTGGCCACTCATGGGCTGAAGATGCTGGGCTTGATAGAGAAGCTTGGATCCCTCAGGTTTACAATGGACCATGACTTAAGTGTTGACTTAATTCTTTAGTCTTTGCCTAATAGTTTCTCACAATTTGTGATTAACTATCAGATGAATAAGATTGAGTCCACTATCCCTAAGTTGATCAATCTTCTCAAAACTGCAGAGTCCTCCATGAAGAGGGATTCCAATGCGGTTTTAATGGTAGAATCTTCCTCTTCTAAGAAGAAAGTTCAAAAGAAGAAGAAGAAGACTCCCATGAAGCCCAAATGTGGTGTGAACAAGAAGGACGTAGCTACCAAGGGCCTATGCCATCATTGTGGGAAGATGGGCCACTAGAGGCACAACTGCAAAGCTTACTTGGAGATCATCAAGGACGAGAAGTAGAAAGAGAAGCTTACAAGCACTTCTACTTCTTCTCTAGGTATGTTTATGATTGAGATAAATACTGCCTTTAGAAATGAGATATGGGTACTAGATAACGGATGTGGATCTCATTTGTGCAATAACTTGCAGGGATTAAAGAGCAGTAGAAAGCTAGAGAAAGGTGACGTGGACCTACGTACTGCAAATGGGACAAAGGTTGTTGCACTTACTATGGGGACATACGAGCTGAACCTGCCTTCGGGGTTGATTCTAGACTAGAAAACTGTTATTATGTACTAGTTTTAATGAAAAACATTTTCTCAGTTGCGTGTTTAGACTTATGTGGATTTTATTTAACATTTAAGAATAATTGTTGTTCTTTTTCTTTGAATGATATTCACTATGGTTCAACAACTTTGGTTAATGGTTTATATGTTCTAGACTTAGATAATCAAATTCTCAATGTAAATAATAAGAAACCTAAAATAGATAACTCTAATACCTCTTACTTATGGCATGGTCGTTTAGGCCATGTAAACGAAAATCGTATTTCTAAGTTACACAAGCTTGTTGACTTAGGGTCATTTGATTATGAATCATATGGCATATATGAGTCTTGTTTACTAGGAAAAATGACTGAAACTCCTTTTCCAGGAAAAGGAGAACGTGCCAAAGTGTTATTAGAACTCATACATTCTGATGTATGTGGCCCAATGTCAATACAAGCAAGAGGAGGTTATAACTATTTCATAACATTTATCAATGATTTCTTACTATACGGGTATTTGTATTTAATGAAATACAAATCTGAGGCCTTTGAAAAGTTCAAAAACTTCAAGAATGAAATAGAGAAACAATTTGGTAAAAGTATTAAGACTCTAAGATCTGATCGAGGAGGAGAATATTTGAGTCAAGAGTTTTTTAGTTATCTTAGAGATAATGAAATATTATCTCAATGGACTCCATCACATACACCTCAACATAATGGTGTATCTGAGAGAAGGAATCAAACCCTTCTAGACATGGTACAGACCATGATGGCTTCTGCAGACCTACCAAAATTGTTTTGGGGGTATGCACTAGAGACTTCTGTTTATATACTAGACTGAGTTCTGACAAAATTGGTTGATACTACCCCATTTGAGATGTTCTTTGGTAAAAGACCAAAGTTATCTCACTTGCGAGTATGGGGTTGTCCTGCTTTTGTTAAAAGGCCACAGTCAGATAAACTTGATAATAAGTCTGACAAGTGTTTGTTTGTGGGATATCCAAAAGAATCTTTTGGGTATTACTTCTATCAACCCTCCAAAAACAAATTGTTTGTTTCGAAACATGCCGTCTTCTTAGAGAAAGAGCACATGCTCAAAGGGGACAGTGGGAGTAAGATTGAACTTAGTGAAGCTCATGAAGATCAAACAAATGAGGATCAACCGTCTAACCCCACATCTATTGAGAGAATAGATGAACATTCTAATACACAAGAACCTCGTAGATCTAGTAGGATACGTATGACACCTGAGAGATATGGATTTCTCATTAATGACCATAATGATATATTGCTCATAGATGAAGATGAGCCTACTACCTACAAGGATGTTCTGAATAGTTCTGAATCGTACAAATGGCTTGAGGCCATGAAGTCAGAGATGGATTCCATGTACGACAACCAAGTATAGACTTTGGTTGATCCACCTAAAGGAATTAAACCTATTGGGTGCAAGTGGGTTTTCAAAAAGAAAACGGACATGGATGGTAACTTAGTTACCTATAAAGCATGACTAGTGGCGAAGGGTTATCGTCAACAACATGATATTGACTATGATGAAACCTTCTCGCCAGTAGCCATGTTGAAATCCATCAGGATACTCCTAGCCATTGTTGCTCATTATGATTATGAGATTTAGCAAATGAATGTGAAAACAACTTTCCTATATGGAAATCTGACTGAGGAAGTGTCTATGACACAACCTGAGAGTTTCACGTCCAGTGATGGCACAAAGGTGTATAAGCTGCAAAGGTCTATTTATGGACTTAAGCAAGCTTCTAGGAGTTGAAATATCCATTTTAATGAAACAATCAAAGAGTGTGGTTTCATTCAAAATATGGATGAGCCTTGTGTATACAAGAAGGTTAGTAGGAGTGCAATCATTTTCTTACTGCTTTATGTAGATGACATATTGCTAATAGGAAACAATATACCTGTCTTGCAAACGGTTAAAATTTGGTTGTCCAAACGATTCTCCATGAAAGACTTTGGTGAAGTAACCTATATTCTTGGAATAAGGATCAATAGAGATAGATCCAAAAGGTTGCTTGGTCTTTCACAGTCTCCATACATAGATAAAGTGCTAAAGATGTTTAGCATGGATCAATCCAAAAAGGGATTCTTACCCATGTCACATGGTGTAAGCCTTTCAAAGTCGATGTCTCCCAAGACACAAGTTGAAAGGGATCACATGAGTAAGATTCCATATGCCTCGGTAGTTGGATCTATCATGTATGCTATTATATGTACTAGGCCTGATGTATCTTGTGCTTTCAGTTTGATGAGCAGATACCAATCCGACCCTGGTGAGGGTCATTGGGCGGTTGTAAAGAACATCCTTAAGTACTTACGAAGGACTAAGGATATGTTCTTAGTATATGGAGAAGGTGATATGAAAATAAACGGGTATACTGATGCCAGTTTTCAATCTGACAAAGATGATTTCAAATCACAATTCGGCTACATGTTTACGTTGTGTGGAGGGGCAATAAGTTGGAAAAGTTCTAAACAAGAGACTATTGCCGACTCTACGATAAAAGCTGAGTACATAGCTGCTTCTAAAGCAGCTAAGGGGGCTGTTTGGATCAAGAAGTTCGTGACGGAACTGGGTGTGGTTCCTAGTGTTGTTGGTCCAATAACTTTGTATTATGACAACAACGGAGCCATCGCACAAGGCACAAGCAAAGGAGCCACGGTCTCACCAACGATCTAAACACGTACTGCGACGCTATCATCTGATCCATGAGTTCATAGATAGGAATGATGTAAAGATAGAGAGAGTTCCTATGGATGAAAACATAGCTGACCCGCTTAGAAAAACACTATCCCAAAAGAAACATGATTGTCATGTTGAGTTATTCGGTATTAGATACATGAATGATTGGCTCTAGTGCAAGTGGGAGTTTATTAGTGTTGTGCCCTAGAGGCAATTACTTATACATTTATATGACACATTTTATTTTAATAAAAGGTATTATTTATCTTACAGTTTCTTTTGTTTACTTTAAGTAATATAACTGTTCGATAAAGTCCCTAGTACAACACTGTATTATGAAAATTATAACAGAGATCATAATATGAGATTCCTACTACACTGGATGGTATTAGTACTTAAATAGTCCCTAGTCAAAGTATTAATGAGACAGGACATCATTAATACGTTAAGACTAGCAGGTATTAGACTTCCTGATTTGATCAGGCGGTGGTTCTCATAACCGTGAGTATTGAGATACTCAAAGTTAACACATGGATGCTTGTTAATGGAACAAGTTCATTAGATGACCTAGCTTTGAGATAATCATATGGATAACTATTTAGTGCCACTGATATAATCTCAATATAGCAAACGTGCAAGTATCCTTAGACTTGAGATCTCTAAGGTACTTTATTTGCTGAGCTTTGTACATTGATTCCAATCTCCGGAGCTCAATCGAGAGCCGTCTATGGGATGGATATTGGGTACATTGTGAGGTAAATGAAAGTAGTTGAGAGGGTAAATAAAGGATTCACCACTCCTAATAGTAGGAGCGAATATCTCACGGCCACTTGTAGGAATTACTACTCGAAAGTCCTTGGCCAAGGCGATTGTGTATTGGAAACAGTTCCAATTGATACATATCTAGAGTAGTGGGTTCCTGGTACAAGTACTATTGTTTTTGGGCCAGAATTAATTCTGGAGGGAGTTGGCACTAATTTCGTACTCCAAACTGAATGAGATATTATATGGTGAAAGGAGTGAATTGCACTGAAGTTTGTTATTGAATGGTTCAAGTCAAGCCTCTTGACTTCCTGGACTCTTGGGTGGTCTTGATATGTTGCTAGATACTGCCATGATCTGGGAATATGGGTTTATTAATTGATGAATTAATAAACTAATCCTGATTAGAATTAATATGATTAATTCTAATTAATTATGGATTATTAATCTCAAAGACATTTGGATTAATTCATGTTCTCTACCAATTGACTGGAAAACCCAATAGCTCACACACAATAGAGGATTATATACTCAAGATGTTATTTGATAACATTGTGGGGTTAATTGAGAGAAAGAGTGGTTGTTGTGGATAAATTATAATTAGTTATAATTTATTATCCAAATTGTAATTATGAGAACTTGATGTTCCCAATTACAATTTGGAAATTCTAATGGGATTAGAATCCCTTGTTTTGGTAAGGGAATTTCGTGTATATTGGAGAATATACACACGAAAAACCCCAGCGAAAATAGGACACACAAAAAACCCTAGAGCAAGCAATGAAATCAGTCTCTTGTTCTCTCTCTCTCTCTCGATTTGCTCTTGAAAGAAAAACCCTAGCCGCCATTAATTTTTGCTAGCACAGAAATTTTGGTGCTTGAGTATTCCTCTGTGTGGATTACTATTAGAGATAATCACACACTGTGATTATAGTGGTTAAACGTTCAACTTACGTGGAGGTTGATCACGAGGATTGCTGGATTGCACCTCAACTTAAAGAAGAAATTTTGTTCTTTGAACGATCACGCAAAGGTAAAAGCTGTTACCTTTACCCTCATTATGTCTTGTTTTCTACATATAGATGGGTCCTGGGAGGGTATCTCATTTTATATTTCACTGCGTCGTATGGGATACGAGTCTGAGATGCCTAATAATGGAGTGGGAGGTCAGAAACCCCAAGTGAAGGCTAAGGTCTTTGCCCTGAACTGAGCAAAAGTTGGAGCAGGTGCAGCAGTGATTGAAGGTAACATATCTATCCAAGGATGTCTTGTTAATGTTTTGATAGATCCAGGATCCATGCACTCTTATGTGAGTAAAATATGTGCATCGCATTTGGGAAGGGAAGGAAAAGAATTGCCCTATACCTTAGCAGTAAGCTCACCCTTGGGAAAAGTAGTAGAAGCGGGCAAATTAATGGAAAGCTGTGAAGTTAAGGTAGGGAAGGAGATTCTGGAAGCAGATCTTATAATTTTACCCATTGATGATTATGACCTGATCTTGGGCATGGATTGGTTGTCGAAGCATGGAGCTCGTGTTGACTGCAAGGTTATGACGGTGCAATTTGTGAGACCCGGGCGAGATGTGATTAAATTTGACGGTAAGCGGGCGAAGGAACTGAAATTCTTGATTGCTAGTGCTAAGGCTCAGAAGTTGCTTAAGAGAGGATGTCAGGGATATCTGGCATATCTTCTAAACAAACCCAAGGATCCATGTACCTTGGAAAGTACGGAGGTGGTAAAAGATTTTTCAGACGTTTTCCCCGCTGAGCTCACTTCTCCACCCCTTGAGCGGGAAGTTGAGTTTACTGTGGATCTGATTCCTGGAGCAGAACCCGTGTTAAGAACCCCATACCGAATGGCACCGACGGAACTGAAGGAATTAAAGGAGCAACTGGAAGAGTTGGTGAGGCAAGGCTATATTCGATCGAGTACGTCACCATGGGGAGCACCGGTGTTGTTTGTTACGAAGAAATATGGTACTTTGAGATTATGCATCGATTACCGGGGATTGAACAACTTAACAATCAAGAATAAGTACCCTTTACCCTTGATCGACGAGTTGTTTGATCAACTTCAAGGCTCTGCTTGCTTTTCAAAATTGGACATGCGGCAAGGATACTACCAGGTGAGGATAAAGGAGGAAGACATTCCCAAGACTGCTTTCAACACACGGTATGGATACTATGAATTTGTGGTAATGCCGTTCGGTGTAACTAACGCACCAGCATTTTTCATGGATTTGATGCATCGAGTTTTCCAGCCGTATTTGGACAAGTTTGTAGTCGTTTTCATTGACGATACATTAATCTATTCCAAGAATCTAGAGGATCACGCGGGGCATTTAAGGTTAGTTTTGGAAAAGTTGAGGGTATACAAACTCTTTGCTAAGTTCAGCAAATGTGAGTTTTTGTTAGGCTCGGTATCCTTCATTGGCCATGTGATATCCAAGGATGGAATCAAGGTGGATGCCGTAGCAAATTGGAAGCAACCGGAGAATACTACTGAGATACGAAGTTTTCTTAGATTGGCTGGGTACTACCGACGTTTCATTAAGAATTTCTCCACCCTGGCTTCACTGATGACGTGACTATTAAAGAAGGATGTTACTTTTGTTTAGAGCGAGAAGTGCGAGAGAAGATTCCAAGAGCTTAAAAGGAGATTGGTTAACGCGCCAGTGCTGAGCTTACCCAAGGCCGACAAGCCCTATGCACTCTATACAGACGCATGTAAGGAAGGTTTAAGAGCTGTGCTGATATAAGATGGGAAGGTCATCGCTTATACGTCTAGGAAGATAAAACCGCATGAAGTCAATTATCCGACTCATGATTTAGAGCTGGCAGCCATAGTATTTGCCTTGAAGAAGTGGCGATATTATCTGTATAGAGCACAGTATGAAGTCTTCACCAACCATAAGAGTTTGAGGTACATTTTCACACAGAAGGACTTGAATCTTCGACAGCGTAGATGGATGGAGTTCTTAGAAGAGTATAGGTGTCCTGTTAACTACCATCCTGGCAAAGCGAATGTGGTAGCTGACGCTTTGAGTCGTAAAGTGAAGATATCACACCTGAGAATGCAGGAAGTGTTGGCAGTGCAGGAAATCCTAGAGCATGAAGCAGAAATTCAAGAGAGGAAGATCTGTGTAAGTAATTTGACCATGAAGCCCGATCTAGAGCAAGAAATTGTTGCAGCTCAGTAGGACAGTAGGGAGTTTCAGGTTTCCAAAGAAAAAGAGAATGGGGGAGGAGGTAAAGATTTTCGGACAGATGAGAAAGGGATACTGTATTTTTTAGACTGGATATGTGTACCTACCATCCAAGACTTAAAGAAAAGGATATTTGACGAAGCTCACAAGAGCAAGTATACCATGCACCCTAGGGAAGTAAAGACGTATCATAACTTGAAGAAGAAATATTGGTGGGCTGGAATGAAGAGAGATGTGGTTCAATATGTATCAACGTGCTTGACATGCTAGAAAGTTAAGGTGGAGCACAAGAAGTCTGCGCGTCTTTTGCAATCGTTACCGATTCCCGAGTGGAAATGGGAAGGGGTGACTATGGATTTTGTGACTGGCCTCCCTATGACCAAGACGCGCAAGGATACGGTTTGGGTGGTAGTAGACAGACTAACCAAGACAGCACATTTTATACCGGTGAACGTAAGAGACTCTATGGAAAAGTTAGCTGAGACTTGCACCTGGGAAATTGTAAGGTTGCATGGCGTACCACCAAGTGTCGTATCAGATAGGGACCCCAGCTTCGGTTCGAGATTCTAGAATAAGTTTCAGGAGTCTATGGGTACTACATTGAAATTCAGCACCTATGCACATCCCCAGACCGACGGTCAATCCGAATGAGTTATTCAGATATTGGAGGATATGCTCCGAGCGTGTATTTTGCACTTTGGAGACAAGTGGATTGAGTGTTTGCCGCATGCAGAATTGGCATATAACAATAGTCATCAAGCATCAATTGGGATGGCTCCTTACGAAGCATTATATGGATGAAAATGTGTAGTACCGATATATTGGGGATGGATAGAAGAGGGGCATATTAGGAGGACTGGTGAGGTATGTATACAAGAAATGACGAACAAGGTTAGGGTCATTAGAGAAAGACTAAGAGCAATGCAAAGCCAACAAAAAAGTTATGCAGATACTAGGAGGAGGGAACTGGAGTTCCAAGTAGGTGATTGCGTGTTCTTGAAGTTGACTCCTAGCAGATGAATACTGAGGCAACCGAAAGGAGGAAAGTTGAGTCCTAAGTATTTAGGACCATTTCCGATCATGGAAAAAGTTGGGCTGGTCGCCTATAAATTGGATCTACCCGACGAATTAACCGAGATACATGATGTTTTCCATGTGTCTCAACTAAAGAAGTACAACCCCGATCCAAGCCATTTACTTAATGAGGAACCTTTGGAATTGCATCCGAATCTGAGTTATATGGATAAACCAATCAGGATTTTGGAGCAGAGTATCAAGACTCTTTGAAACAAGCAGATACCCGTGGTAAAAATACTTTGGGATTATCATGGAATGTAGGATACAATGTAGGAAACTGAAGAATGGTTAAGACAGAAGTAGCCAGATATGCTCTAGGGGTATGGAATCTGAATTTCGGAACGAAATTCTCTTAAGGGGGAGGGGATGTAATACCCCGCCCAAAACCATCTTGGACCTATGGGGGAAAAGTCATGCATTGCATGGCGTTTTGCATTTCATATGTTATTTTAAAATTATTTTTGCATGGGTGCATGTGATTTTCAAGGTTGTGCTTGCATTAATTTATTTAATTAGAAATAGTTGTGTTGCTTGCATTATTTGAGAATTTTTTTAAGTGAAATTTAGTAGAGGAGATAGAAGGATGAGAATTAGAGTGAAAGGAATTTCTTAGAGTTATATTAACACCAGAGTTGATTTGGGGTAATGGTGAGGCCTGGTAATTATCCCTCGGTGACTTGAGTTTGAATCTTACCTCTTGCAAATCTTAACTTCCTTTTTGCATTTTTCTTCTATGGTTTCCTCATGCTTCGGCCGAAAACCTTAGCTACTCTCGTGGAAATTCAGCCGCCATTTTCTTAGGAGATAAATCTCCATATTTATCTTCTAAACTCAAGGATTTTTGATAAGGATAAAGACTAATTTTATTCTAGCTTTTATCCTTTTAATTTTCGAAAATCTTAGCTAAGAACAATTAAATTCCGGGTTGTATTTAATCAATCAGATTTTATGTTAGTTAGCTTGAATTAAATATATTATTTTCCTAGCAAAATATTTTGTTGATTTTGAGAATAAAACCCTAGCTAAAAATCTGATAAATTCCAGCCTTGTTGCCGCCACCTTTAGGAGCAATCCTAGCTCAACCCAAACTCTTCCAAGCTAGGGAAGCTTATCCTAAATCCTTTAGCAAATCAGATTTTATTTTATCTCCAAACAAATCAGATTTATTTTAGCTATACAAACAAGATTTTTGTTCTCTCTTTTTTCAAAATTTCGGCCAGCTTTGCACACACCAACACTACACGAAAATCTGCACTCCAAAACACACCAAAACTCTTTATTGATTTAGCCAAATTACAATGCCTAAAACTCTCATTTTTTCTCTCTGAATTGCGTCAAAACAGTAGCCAAAAATTAGTCCAGAATTTCTCTCTTTTGCTTAATAATTTTTGCACAGCACAAACACATTCACTTACACAGAATTTTGGTTGTCAAAGATGCACAAACTCCTTCTTGTTTTGGTAAAAAACTGAACACACACACAACCTATCCTTGTGCACTGTTTTCGGCCAGCCTAGGAGAGCAATTTCAGATTGCTTTTCTTCTCTCAACCCCTCTCAATTTCGGCCAGCAAAAAGGTACAGCAAGCTACCTGTTTTTCGCCATTGCTGCCCAAAAAGGTTTAGAACCATTAGGAGTCCTTTATAGCATCAACTTCTAAAACCTAAATCAAACTCTCCTAACGCTAAACCAAAATAGCCGTCTTTTCCCTCCTTGCTGCACGAAAATTTCTAGCAAACTCTCCTCTGCAATTTTCAAAAAACTCAAGAGCAATATGTAACACCCCGCTACCTAGGCCCGCCAGGGCCGGGGATGTCACCCCGTCCAAAGGACAAGGGGTCTTTATAACTAGGTCATACAAATAAAATAGCAGAAATAAATGATACTTGAAATTAAATATTTATTACATCCCAAAATAAACATCTATCTAAAATAAATTCGAGAATACCAAAAACAAATCCATAATTAAAAATTCATCCACTCTCATCTCTCCATAACTTTACACAAACATAAATCATCATAGATCTTCCAAAGCGGGCATAATCTAGCTACTCGTCCCCACAGCAGGACCGACCTGAAAACATGGTAAAAAGGTGGAGAGACAGAAATCCCAATAAGTCCGTGTGTGTTTATGTGTTAGGTGAAAACATTTCGTGAATGCAAAGTATAAAATTCTTTATAAGAGATCACTAGCAAGCAATAAACATCCGTCAAATACAAGAGTGATGTTTTGGCATTTCCAGCCATACATAGTTTATAAAATCAACCACTTGAAAGAAAGGATTACGGGTTACCACACGTTGGGCCCCATAACCGAATGGTCAGCATGCCACACTTTGTGCATACCGCCGGTCAGAATGCCACACTTTGTGCAGACTGACAAAAATAGGTGATCGGCCTACTGGGCAAGATACTCCTCATTCTCTATACCCAAACAACAACCGAGTGTCCATTCCGGAATAACACAGTCACTTGACTGAAGAGAACACTGCTAGCTCGGACCGGTACGACCTACTGGACTGACGTCCTATCCGGGAAGGACTCACCCCTCAGAGGTGGCCACCTACTGAGAGACTTACCCTAATCCCCCAAAGACTAGCCCTAATAGTCCACCCTTATTGAGTACTCAACGTAATGTATCCCACATAGGAAAAATGAACAAACACAGTTCTACTTGAACAAGGCAAATAAAGGGTTTCCAAAATCTTTGTCAAAAACAGTTTCAGAAAGAGTTCTGAGTTTGAGTAAATCTGCTTGATAAATTTCTAATAACTCATTTGACGAAAATAAAACAAGAGACAACCATCAATTAGCTTTACAAAATAAGTGTCCCTGCACTCTACATTTGGCTTGCCATAATTAAACATTTTTCAACAATCAGGTTTTATGCAGGAGCTTACCTGATTCTTGCTCACAACAACAAGGTCTCCAACAGCTGACCTAACCCCACATGGACGAATACAAATCACAATCAATTCCAAGCTACAATCCATTTCCTCAATTTTAAATCAACTCCTCTTACTACTACCATGATCCTAGTGCCCCAAGCTTTAAGGCCAAACAATACATAAATAGGTTTGTAGGTTGAGCCTAATTTGATATTTAAAATAATTAATGGTTTGGGAAATAATTTCTAATAAGTTGAAAGTTTAAATCTTGCTAGGGAAAATTTAGAGTTTATTTGCTCAAGAGTCCTAGGTAGTAATAAGTAAAACAATGATTTAATAATAGTTTAGTTGTTAGAAAATAATTGGTTGCTAAAACTAGTTGAGATTAAATTTAATGAGTCTTGCTTGGAAAATAATAAGTAAACTTTTAAAAAGGGATTTGATTTAATAAATATTTTACTAATTATAATTATTTCCATAAAAGGCTTCAATTGATTTCTTTATTTTAAATAATATTTATTTATTTTATTTTCTAGCAAAATTATTATTTATTTGACCAAAATATTCTTTATGTATATAATAATCCAAATCTACCATTCCTAAGGTTTTTTCGACATTTATTAGGAAAATTTTATATCATTAAATATTTTATTTATGAAATAAAATTAGTTTAGGGACAACTAGATCATGGTCAAATTTCTATGGCTAACCACAATCAAGAACATATGCAATCTTTCCATTAATCAAATCATCCAAATCATGCACATAAGTATAGTTCTAAATTTATTAAGACGTGATCTATCCTCTACTAGCATAAATATGATCATGGCTTCAATAATCTAACCCGCATATAAATCCTATTCACCAAAGGTGACATAATCTCTAGCATGCTTTATCTCAAATACTTCATGCATCAAATCTCAAATCATCACACAATCAACCAAGATAATCCTTCCATGCATAAATCCCATCTCCTTCACAATCATACACATATTCATGCTCCAATCTCAATAATACATACTCAAATCCTATCACCATCCACCGACCATCAACATCATCCTAGAGACATGATTCTAGAGTGTAAAAGAAGGATTGAAGGGACTTACTTGATCGATGAATGCTTTGAAGGAGTTTAAAATAAATCTCAACTCCTTGATGCCTAACTTTGTCCAAGAGAGATGGCGAAAACATGGTCATGGGGAAAAGGAGCCATCCGGCCAAGAGAGGGAGGTTTCGGCCACGAGAGAGAGAGAGAGAGAGAGAGAGAGAGAGAGAGAGAGAGAGAGAGAGAGAGAGAGAAAGAAAGAAAGAGAAAAAGAAACCATTAGAATGCTTATACGCTTATACACATAGGTTCTCATTAGAGATCAAGATTGGAGGAGATGAAGTTGCTAGAATAAATTTACCTTGAAAGTGTTCTTGTCATTCACAGAAATTTCTTGTTTTGATCCGAAATAGCAAGGTGATTTGTGGAGTTCGATTTTAAGAATGGGGTTGATGGACTCACGGCAGTGAGTAGGTCAAATCTGGAAGTTTTAGAGAGGATTTGAGATGGCTTGGAGGGGTATTAGGTGAAGGAAAGAGGTAGGTGTTCTTCGTGTAGTGTGTGTGTTCTTGGATGTTGAGAGAATTCGAGAGATTGGATTTGTGTAGCTGCCGAAATTCTGTGAGAGCTAGGGCTGGCCGAATTTTTGTAGGGTTTAGGAAGTTGTTTCTCTGATTTGGAAGGGAAAAGGAAAGGTTAGTTGTTACAATCCTTGAAGAATATTTTTAGGAAGTGAATTTGGAAACTAAATATTCCAAGAATATCTTGATTGTTGGAGAGCTTTGGAAGTCTGCCATGGCCGACTGTTTGAGTAGAATTTCGGTGGGATTAATGATGGTTTATGGAAGCTTATGGTGGCTGAAAGTAGGGAGCTCAATGGTGAAGAAGAAGTCTGGTTATTTGGGGAATGCATTATGGAAAGTTGCTAAACAAAGGTGGCTGAAATTTTGGAAATCAATCAAGCATAATTGTAGGGATTTGTTGGAGAGATTTTCGGACAGCCATTGCTGAATTTCGTGCAGAAGCTTAAGGGAAACAATGGAGCTCTGTTACTGGAGGTTTAAGGAAGGTTTATGTAGAACAAGGGTGGTGTTTCGGCTGGAAGAAGATTAGGAAACAAAGCTGGAAAATTTTCCTGCACAGAATTTCGCTAGGCAGAAATTTTCTGGACAGATTTTCGGCTACCATTTCCAGCCAACTTGCAGAGAGTTTGAAGGGGAATTTCAGGGGTATTCAAGGCTGGTTTCTAGCCTTCTTCATGGAGAAAAAAACATGGCTAAGGTGTTGCACAGAATCTGGAAGAAAACAGCTTGGTTTTGGACTCTCAAAGTGGCGATTTGTACAGGAATTTTTCCTGTTGTTACTCCAGCTTTGAGCAGTCCGAAAATGGCCAAGAAATTCAGATTGCAAACTGATCCTAAAGGCCATTTTTCTGGCAGCATTTGGGAGGGAATTTTAGCTAAGAAACTCGACGCTTTCAAGGCACAATAAGCTGGAAAATTTCAGCTCATTCTAAGAAGGAAGATGATCTAGCTAGAGTGAATTTTCAGCAAGCTCACTAGAGGGATTTTTTTCCTCTTGGAATTTCCCACAACTCTTCCACATTTTTCAGACCATAAGAAGTCTTTTACTAAGACATTTTGATCCTACAAGATCACAGCACTTTACTGAAATTTTTGGAAAGAAAATGGCTAGAATCACTTGATCAAACTAATGAGTTGAGAATTAAGAAAAATCAAAGATCAAGGGAAAATGAATTCCCTTTAGGAAATTCGAGTAGGGTAAGGGAGTAGAATGAGGTTACTCCTAACATGTCTCTCTTAGGACATCATCCCTACCTTACTCCAAGCTCATAAGGCCGAAATTATTCTTCCCTAAGCAAAAAATAAAATTTAATCAAGCTAAAGCTTCTATAATAGAATTCGAACCCAATACCTCAAGAATTGATTCCTAAGCTCTAACCACAACAACTCTTGTTGTTATTTCCACTAGAAAATTAATTCCTATTTAATCCTTAAGCTATCTTCCTATTTTCACCTCATGCAAAAATTACCATTTTGCCCTTCTCACTCAATATTCACCAACAAGGCTTCAAGACAATAAAACTCAAATCCAAAGCACATAAAAAATCATATAAAAATATATTAAATCGTGAAATAAGGCATGATATGCATCCCAACCCCCTTACTCTAAGGTTGGTCTTGACTGGGGTTTTACATCCTCCCCTCGTTAAAAGAATTTTGTCCTGAAATTCAAGCATACCTCTATTTCAGCTCGGGATACTTCCGCTTAACCCATTCTTCCGACTCCCATGTGGCATCCTGCGTGCCGTGATGCTCCCACTGAATCTTAACCATCGGTATCTGTTTATTTCGGAGAGTTTTGACACTGCGGTCCAATATCCACACAGGCTTTTCCACGTAGCTCAGGTCAGGCTGCAGTACTAACGGTTCATCATTCAGTACATGACTGGGATCCGCATTATACATCTTTAGTTGTGACACGTGAAACACATCATAGATACCCGTCAACCCATCCAACAGGTCTAATCGGTAAGCTATTGGTCTGATTCTTTCCCTAATCGGAAACGGCCCCAAATATCTTGGATTCAACTTTTTGCCCTTCAGATGCTTCAAAATTCCCCTATTCGGCGTCAGCTTCAGAAATACGCAGTCCCCGACTTGAAACTCTAACTCCCTTCTCCGATTGTCCACATAGCTCTTCTGCCGGCTCTGAGCCGCCTTTAACCTTTCCCGAATCAGTTTCACCTTATCCAGCATTTCTTGGACACAGACCTCTCCAATTTTGCTCACATGACCATCTTCCGACCAACTCCAATACAATGGTACTTGACACTTGCGCCCATACAGAGCCTCATACGGTGCCATCCTGATCGAAGCTTGATAGCTGTTGTTATATGACAGCTCGGCATACGGTACACACTCGATCCACTTATTCCCAAAATCTAGGACACAAGCTCTCAACATATCTTCTAATATTTGGATCACCCTTTCTGACTACCCATCGGTCTGCGGATGCGCCGTCGTACTAAATTTCAAATTCGACCCCATTGCCTCCTGGAACTTTCCCCAAAAATGAGATGTAAACCTCGGGTCTCGGTCTGACACTATGCTTGAAGGTACTCCATGAAGTCGGACTACTTCTCGAACATAAGTTTGGGCTAGCTTCTCCATGGAATCCCTCACATTTACCAGGATAAAGTGCGCCGACTTGGTCAGTCGATCCACCACCACCCATATGGCGTCCTTCTGAGTCTTTGACATGGGAAGTCCGATGACAAAATCCATAGTCACCTCCTCCCACTTCTATTCCGGCACTGGCAATGGCTGCAATAGTCCCGTTGACTTCTTATGCTCCGCTTTAATTTTCTGGCAGGTGAGACAGGTCGATACATACTTGACCATATCCCACTTCAGTCCGGCCCACTAATATGCTCTCTTGAAATCTTGATACATCTTAACTTCCCCCGGATGAATGACGTACTTGCTCTTGTGCGCCTCCTCCAAAATTCTGTCCTTCAATTGCTACTCTCCGGGTATACACAATCGATCTCTGAAACAAAAAACTCCCGCTTCATCCTGATGAAATTCACCACCTGGCCGCTTAAGCTCCTCATCCATGAAGAGTTGAAATTCGGTGTTGTTTCGTTAAGCTTCTACAATTTCTCCTTTCAAATCTGGCGCCAATCTCAAATTGCTGATGATAATTCTTTTATCTTGCACTTCCACCCTTTTGTCTAACATATCCAGAACTGCTTGCATCTCCTACACCTTCAGTCTGGCCATTCCAACTTTTCTACTCAGGGCGTCTGCCACAACGTTGGCCTTCCCGGGATAGTAGTTGATCGGGTAACGGTTTTCCTCCAAGAACTCCATCCACCTTCGCTGCCTCAAGTTCAGATCATTTTGAGTGAATATATACTTCAGACTCTTATGGTCGGTGAACACCTCATATTCGGCTCCATACAAGTAGTGTCGCCATTTCTTTAGGGCGAACACTATAGCTGCCAGCTCCAGATCATGAGTGGGGTAGTTTACCTCATGAGGTCATAACTTCCGAGATGCATAAGAAATCACTTTTCTGTCTTGCATCAACACCGCTCCCAGTCCCTCTTTCGAAGTGTCGGTGTACAGCGCGTAAGGTTTGCTTTCCTCTGGTAGACTCAATACCGGTGCTGTCATCAGTCTCTCCTTCAATTCTTGGAAACTTTTCTCACATTTTTCGTTCCATACAAACGGAACATCCTTTCTCAACAAACGGGTCATTGGCGATGCGAGCGTCGAAAATCCCTTGATAAACCTTCGGTAGTATCCAACCAATCCCAAGAAACTCCGGATCTCGGTAATATTCCCTAGCTACTTCCAATCTGATATCGCTTCAACCTTTGCTGGATCTACTTTGATACCTTCCTTGGTTACCACATGTCCAAGGAATGCCACAATGTCTAGCCAGAATTCGTACTTGCTGAACTTCGCGTATAACTTGTGCTCCCGCAGTTTCTCCAGCACGAGCCTCAGATGCTTCGCATGCTCCTCTGGACTCTTAGAGTAAATTAAAATGTCGTCGATGAAGACCACCACAAACTTGTCCAAATAGGGTCGGAATACTCAGTGCATCAGGTCCATAAATACTGCTGGGGCATTGGTCACCCCGAACGGCATTACCACGAACTCGTAGTGTCCATATCTGGTGTTGAAGGCTGTCTTGGGGATATCTTCCTCTCTTATCCGCACTTGGTAATATCCTTGTCTCAGATCTAACTTAGAATAGCAACTGGATCCCTGTAGCTGATCAAAAAGCTCATCAATTAGGGGTAGGGGGTATTTGTTCTTAATCGTCAAATTGTTCAGCCCTCAGTAGTCGATACATAGCCTCAGGGTTATGTCCTTCTTCTTTACAAATAGCACAAGCGCTCCCCACAACGACGTGCTCGGTCTAATATAGCCTTGACCAACTAGCTCCTCTAGCTGCTCTTTCAACTCTTTCAATTCTGCCGGTGCCATCTGGTACGGCGTCCGCGGCACTGGTTCTGCTCCGGGAACTAAGTCTATGGTGAATTCCACATCTCGACTAGGAGGTAGAGAATCAAGCTCCACCAGAAACACATCGAGAAAATCTTTTACCACTTCCGTGTCTTCCAGAGTGCACTAGTTTTTCGGTTTGTTCATCACGTAAGCCAGATAATCTTGACATCCTTGCCTCAATAATTTTCGAGCCTTAGCCCCCGCAATCAAGTACTTCAGTTCTTTCACCCTTTTGCCATTAAATTCCAATACATCACAACCCGGCTTGACGAATTGGACTGACTTATTTTACAGTCTACCCTAGCGCAATGCTTGGCTAACCAGTCCATTCCCAGAATCAAGTCATAATCCTCAATGTCTAACACAATCAAATCTCCCTCCAGGTTTTCTCTCCCTACATTAATCTTACAATCCTTCACATACCGATCCGCTTGCGCCAACTTCCCTAAAGGTGTGCTTACTTCTAAAATGAAAGGTAGCTCCACTCCATCCCAACCCAAATGACATGCACACAACTTGTTTACATAGGAATGAGTAGAGCCAAGATCAATCAAAGTATTAACGGAAAGTCCTTAAATAGTGAACGTACCTTCTACCACCGCTGCATCGGCCCTAACTTCCTCTCTATTGAGGGCGAACACCTTGGCCTTCACTTGCGGCTTCAGTGCTCCACTCCTGGATGCTCCTGTGGTGTTACCTCGGTTATGTCCCGGGTTCTAAGCCAGGTTTCCTTGCCCGACGCGGTGCAACTTGGGGTAGGTGTTCCTCAGGTGGTTCGGGTTGCCACAATGATAGCATTTATTTTCGCCACCCTTAGACCAACAATTTCTCTCGGTGTGGCCTTTTCTTCCACACTGTCTGCATGATGGGAGATTCGGGGCAGGTCCACTTGGTGCTGTCCGGGCTTGCTTTCTCCGGTTCTGCCATTGATGATTGGCGGGGCGCTTGTGTGGTTGCGGTCTCGGGAAATGTCCCTGCGGCTGCCTTCGCGGCTGGAAAGGGTTGGCCGCCATCCTGCTACGGTCCTCGTTCTCCATGCGAGTAGCTGCGTCCACAGCCCCCGAATAAGTTGTCAATGGAGCAGGTGCCAATGCTCTCCTCAGTTCCAGTCTCAGCCTCTTCATGAACTGCCTCGTCCTGTTCTGCTCGGTGTCGACCAATCTTCGGCAGTATATCGACAATTGAATGAATCGCGCCGTGTGAAACCCCACCTAAAGCCAACCCTAGAGTAAGGGGGTTGGGATGCATATCATATTATTTTGCATGAATATATATGTTTTTGAATGATTTTATGTGCTTTAGAATTGCGGGTTATAGGTTCAAATGCTTAGTTATGCTTATTGAGTAGGAGGGGTAAAATGGTAACTTTGCTTGAGGTCCGAATAGAAAAATAACTTGAGGTCCGAATAGGAAAATAACTTGAGGTTTAAATAAGAAAAATACGTGGGTGAGAAAATAAGAACAAGAGTTGTTGTGATTTAGTGGTTAGAGCTTTGGAATTAATCTCTAAGGTCCTGAGTTCAAATCCCATCATTTAAGTTTTTTCATGATTATCTTAATTAAGTTTGAATTTTTATTTCTTGCATTCCTTAGAAATGGGAATGTTGTCTTAGGGGAGACATGAGGAGAATGTTCTAAATCTTATCATTGTGTCCTAAAAAGATTTCTAGGGGAATTCTTGTTCTATTTATTACCTCTAGCTTTGTCCTAGCATTTCCATATTTCAAATGAACCAAAAACCATCAAATCTTTCTTTTAAATTCCAAAAAAAAAAAAAATCTGTGATAATTTCTCATCCTTGAATTTCGAAAATCAATCTTAGAGGAGGGAGGTTGGCCGAAAATAGGAGGGGAAATAGGAAGGGTTTCCAAGAGAAATCAATCACCATGATAGAACCTTCAAATTCACCTTCATGTTGTTCATATTTTAGTGAAGGAAAATCTGGAAATTTTCTAGAATTTTTGCAGACCATCTCTTCGAAAAATTCAGCCAGTAAACCCACTCATTTGCTACCAAAAAAATGGTCATTTCATGTGGCTTGAAGGCTAGAAAATCTGTACAATTTTCGAACTGCACAAACTGTGCAAAACCAAGAAAAAATTCTGGAATTTTGCAGCTTTCAATCAAGGGAATGAAGCTGCTTTAGTCCATCTTCAAGCCAGCAAAACTCCCCTGTATTTCTCCAGAAAGAAGTCTGGAAAATCACCTTTGAAAGACCTTCAAACCCCCTCAAGAACCAGCTGCAAATCGACCTGAAGAAGTGCAAAAAATTCTGCACAGAAATTTTGCACCAATTTTCGCAGCTTTGAACAACTTGAAACCAGAATTTTCCCAGCTTTGGTTCCTTCAAGCCTAGGCCGAAAATCACCCTTCAACTTCTGTAACATTGATCCTTGTTCAGCCATGGATTGAACATCATTGACCTTCACACTTACCTTGAATACATGGACACCATAACCACACCTTAAAACCCTCCTAAGATCACTCCATTCAAACTTTTTTGAACTTCAAACTAATTTTAGAATTTTACTCCATGGAAACACTCTTGTATCAAGCTAATGAACCAGAATTTTCTCTACCATTTAAGACTAAATTTCAGCCAGCCTTGGTGCAATATTGACCTTCATACATTTCATCAAAGCCACCTTGTTCAGCCAGCACCATTGAAGAGCTTAGACACCTTCCTTGATCAAACACCATAGCTAACCACCTACCTTAAACAACTCCACAACTTTCTCCATTTAAATTTCAAAAAAAAAAAAAAAATCTGATCACACTCTCTCCCACAAGCTGAAATCCGAAACTCCCCTTCATCCTAGACCATTCGGTCAACACCATACCAGATTTCGTGCAGCATTTCTCCCACACTCTCTCCGTTTTCACCAAGAACACACACAAAACTTCTTCAAGCCTAAACCTACTCTAAACACCTCCAATCACTCTCAAATACTCCAGATCACTTCTATTTAATCCCTAGACTTCATTTCTAGTATTTATAACATAAAACCACGCCAACAAGAATTTTCAATCGGATCAAAATCAGCTTTTTCCTTGAAGGTCTCAAGAACATCAACAAGGTAAATCAAGAACAACCTTATTGTTCATCCTCTTCTATTCAATTCTTTATATACCTTTCTAATGCTCTCTTTCTCTCTCTCTCTCTCTCTCTCTCTCTCTCTCTCTCTCTCTCTCTCTCTCTCTCTCTCTCTCTCTCTCTCTCTCTCTCTCTCTCCCAACCGAAATGGTTGATCAACCATCAACAGAAATGGTTGATCAATCATCAACCATGGCTGTTTTTCCGTGTGATCACTTAAGACTCTCCGTCGCGCGTGGACCTTCTTTAGTCTTCACCATAGTGCTCGTCAATCAAGTAATTATTCTCAAAACCTTCTTTTTAAATTTTGAAATCATGTCTCTTAGGAGGTGATAGGGAGATAGAATATGAATGGGGGATTAAGTATGTGCATATGGATTAAGGGGACGGAGTTGAGACATGATGATTGTTGTATATGACTAAGTTGTATGTATTTCCTTTTGAATCAATGTATGTCCTTCGTGCTTGATGAATTTTATGGATGGTTGAAGCATGTTAGACATCATGACACCAAAGGTGATTAGGCTCTTATGTTTCTATTTTCGATTAAAGCCATTACTGATGATTATGCCTAGAAGAAAGGTAGCCTTGTGATGGTATGTGATAAGTCAAGCATGTGTTCGTGAATGGATTGGTTTATTATTTGATGTTGGAGAATGTTTTTAGGAATCTCTTCTAGCAATAGGAAAATCATGGTGAGAGATTATTTTCTTGTTAAGTCTAGGTTATTTTTATTAACAAATTTTATTACTTTAATTAGAATTACTACTATATTTTTCTCTATAAAATTCGAAACTCTAGGAAGATTTGGATTGGATTATTAATTGGAATATTAATATTTTATTTGTCAAATAAATAAAACCTTTTATTAAAAATAATATATATAATAATAGATAAATATTTTATATAAATAATAATAAATAAAATACTAGAATTAATTAATGACCTTGAAGGCCCTAATTAAAACTTTTACGTATGTTCCTAAATATCATTTATATTAAAATCTATTTGTTATTTTATTAAATAAAAATTTAAAATAATTCATTTATTATTAATTATTTATTACTTATTTAAAAAATTAATTAAAAATTAGTTGTAATTTATTATTTATTTACAATAAAGCTATTTTTTAAATTACCATTAATTAATATTATTTAGGGCTTAATATTATTCAATATTCAAACCTTAGTTTATTTACTAATAATAGCACTCAAGAATTATTAATTGAGTCTATAATTTATTAGCAATTATTTTAGAACCCCAAGTTATTTTAACTTATCAAACTTATTTTATAAAATTCTTTATCAGATAGCCTTAAAGCTTAGGACATTAAGGATGTGATGGTAATAAGTTGAATTAGGATTACTTGTGTAAGTGAATTTAGCTTGAGTGTAACCTTATGTTTTGTGTTTACCCCAGGAGGGGTTAGGTCAGCCTTGGAAGACTCTTGAATTTGAGCAAGCAAGGAATCAGGTAAGCTCTTGCATGGAATTTTGTGAAGACCAAAAATTTACTGTGGCAAGCTAAACGCGATGTGTATGGAAATCCATATTGTAAAGGCAATTAAGGACTATTTTTCCTATTTATTTCAGTCAAGCAAATCATCTGAAAATCAAACAAGTGATTTTACACAAAATGCTAAACTTTTTCTAAAACCCAACTTTGGCAAGAATTTTAGAACCCTTAATTGCTATTTCCAAAATAAACAATGTGTGATCAATTTTTTCCTAAGTGGGACAATCAACGTTGAGTACTCAATAAGGGTAGACTATCAGCACTAGTCTTTGAAGGGTTAGGGTAAGTCTCTCAGTAGGTGGCCACCTCTGAGGGGTGAGTCCTTCCTGGATAGGATGCCAATCGGGTAGGTCATGCCGGTCCGAGCTAGCAAGTTTCAGTCATGTGGACTGTGTGTTTCTGGAGTGGACAACCGGTAAGTTTGGGTGTAGAGATGGAGGAGTATCTCACCCCGTAGGCCGTACACCTACCTTTTGTCAGCTTGCACAAAGTGTGACATTCTGACCGTTATTTAGTTATGGGGCACAACGTGTGGTAACCCATGGCTACCCATTTGAGTGGTTGTATTTATTGTGTACATGTGTGGTTTGAAAAGCAAAACACCACTCTTAATTTCAATACTTATTTAATGCTTGCCAGCACTTTTCTTTATGAAATTTTTACAACTTGCATACATGAATTATTTTACCTGAAACACTCAAAGCACACACAAGCTTACCGAGATTTTTGTCTCACCACCTTTTATGCCATGTTTTCAAAGAGATCCTGCTGTGGAGGTCATTAGCTAGATTATTGCCTATGCTTTGAAGACTCGTGTTATTTGCTTTATGTGACGTTTTGAGAAATTGTTGCAAACAATTCATTTTGAATTTGTACCAGTATTTATCTTTTGGGGTGTAATAAGTTTAAATTATAAAGTCTTTATTTTATTTTGCTCTATGTAACCTAGTTATAAAGACCCATTGTCCTCTGGACGGGGCGACATCCCTGACCCTGATGGGCCTAGGTAGTGGGGTGTTACACACCGCATATTGAGCCACTGACATGCTTCCCTGTCTCAGATTCTAAAATTCATCCTCTCGCTTTTCCACAATCCACTGAGGGATGTACTCCGTCCTAAAGGCTTCAACGAAATTGGACCACGTCCATTCTTGCTCATCCATCTCCCAGTCATCTTGGATCCACTGCCACCATACCTGAGCTGGTCCTCTCAATCGAAAAGTTGCAAACTTAACCATCCGCTCCTCAGCATACTGAAGCGTTGCAAAAATATCCTCTATTTGCTCAACCCATTGTTTAGCCTTCTGATCTTGTTCAACTTCTCCCATAAAGACGGGCGGTTGAAATTTCAAAAACCTCTCTAAGGCCTCATCTTCCCCTCTAGGTTTCCTTCACTCGGTTAGCGTCTAAAGAATCTCGGTCATCTTACTGAGTGCCTGGCCCATTGACACATCAACCGGGGCATCGGACCCCATTCCCATTTCTGGATTACTTTGTCCATTACCCGGATTGGGTGATTGCATCTGTTCAGTTTCAACTTCTGGTGCTACGGGGTCTACCTTCGGAATCCTTCTAGTTGAAGAAGCTGCACGTCGCTTGGGTGCCATTCTATACCATACCCTAAATGTTAAATGTATGCATTCCAGTATCAAACCATTTTAGTGGTGCATGCATACATGGCCAAGTATGAGTAGGAAGAAATCAGATGCAACTTATTTAAAGGATTGCTAAAAAATTTCGATTTCAAAAATTGACTTGCATAAATCTAAAGGTGTGAACAAAACATAGAATTGGAAATTTAACAAACTAGTTCTCGAAAGACAACAAATAAATAATCATCCAAAATAAAATAACTCCTAACTCTCTAATCCTCATCAGAACCCTCATCATCAGCCTCATATAACCAACCCCCAGTGTTCTTGGAAAAATCTACCCCATCCCTGCTAGCAAATCCTTCCATGGGCTCCTTCCCAGGGCACCTAGAACTCTTCCCAAGTTCCCTTTGGCTGGAAGAAGGAAGAAAAAAAGACCTAGGCGGAGACTCATAATCTATCTCCCCCGGGTCATCGCTATCTGCTGCTAAGTCCACCTCGGGATTAGGAGGGTGGGGTCCAGGCTCCACTATCATCACCTCATCCTCACTATCAGAGCTTATGTCTATCACCGGAATCGGGAATGGCTCAATGATCTGGACCTCGTCCTCACTGCTATCCTCCATAGGGTTAATCTCATCATCATCGTTATCCACCAGGGGACAATCGGTCGAGAGGCGGTCGGGAAGCTGGAAGGTCCTCCTGGTCTAGATAGTATGGCGGGTGCCATTGCTGTCCTTTTCTCGTGGTCCTAAATAGTCTAGCCATCCTACAGCATCAACAAGATAGGTTAGATGAAGATTTAAACTTAAATCAATAGAATATATATCATCAATATTTGCCTATAACCTAAGCTCTGATACCACTTGTAACACCCCGCTACCTCGGCCCGCCAGGGCCAGGGATGTCGCCCCTTCCAAAGGACAAGGGGTCTTTATAACTAGGTCATACAAATAAAATAGCGGAAATAAATGATACTTAAACTTAAATATTTATTACATCCCAAAATAAACATCTATCCAAAATAAATCCGAGAATACCAAAAACAAATCCATAATTAAAAATTCATCCACTCTCATCTCTCCATAACTTTACACAAACATAAATCATCAAAAATCTTCCAAAGCGGGCATAATCTAGCTACTCGTCCCCACAGTAGGACCGACCTAAAAACATGGTAAAAAGGTGGTGAGACAGAAATCTCAGTAAGTCCGTGTGTGTTTATGTGTCAGGTGAAAATATTTCGTGAATGCAAAGTATAAAATTCTTTATAAAAGATCACTAGCAAGCAATAAACATCCATAAAAAACAAGAGTGGTGTTTTGGCATTTCCACCCATACATAATTTACAAAATCAACCACTCGAAAGAAAGGATTACGGGTAACCACACGTTGGGCCCCATAACCGAATGGTCAGCATGCCACACTATGTGCATAACGCCGGTCAAAATGCCACACTTTGTGCAGACTGACAAAAGTAGGTGATCGGCCTACTGGGCAAGATACTCCTCCTTCTCTATATCTTTTGGGGTGTAATAAGTTTAAATTATAAAGTCTTTATTTTATTTTGCTCTATGTAACCTAGTTATAAAGACCCATTGTCCTCTGGACGGGGCGACATCACTGACCCTGATGGGCCTAGGTAGTGGGGTGTTACACACCGCATATTGAGCCACTGACATGCTTCCCTGTCTCAGATTCTAAAATTCATCCTCTCGCTTTTCCACAATCCACTGAGGGATGTACTCCGTCCTGAAGGCTTCAACGAAATTGGACCACGTCCATTCTTGCTCATCCATCTCCCAGTCATCTTGGATCCACTGCCACCATACCTGAGCTGGTCCTCTCAATCGAAAAGTTGCAAACTTAACCATTCGCTCCTCAGCATACTGGAGCGTTGCAAAAATTTCCTCTATTTGCTCAACCCATTGTTTAGCCTTCTGATCTTGTTCAACTTCTCCCATAAAGACGGGCGGTTGAAATTTCAAAAACCTCTCTAAGGCCTCATCTTCCCCTCTAGGTTTCCTTCACTCGGTTAGCGTCTAAAGAATCTCGGTCATCTTACTGAGTGCCTGGCCCATTGACACATCAACCGGGGCATCGGACCCCATTCCCATTTCTGGATTACTTTGTCCATTACCCGGATTGGGTGATTGCATCTGTTCAGTTTCAACTTCTGGTTCTACGGGGTCTACCTTCGGAATCCTTCTGGCTGAAGAAGCTGCACGTCGCTTGGGTGCCATTCTATACCATACCCTAAATGTTAAATGTATGCATTCCAGTATCAAACCATTTTAGTGGTGCATGCATACATGGCCAAGTATGAGTAGGAAGAAATCAGATGCAACTTATTTAAAGGATTGCTAAAAAATTTCGATTTCAAAAATTGACTTGCATAAATCTAAAGGTGTGAACAAAACATAGAATTGGAAATTTAACAAACTAGTTCTCGAAAGACAACAAATAAATAATCATCCAAAATAAAATAACTCCTAACTCTCTAATCCTCATCAGAACCCTCATCATCAGCCTCATATAACCAACCCCCAGTGTTCTTGGAAAAATCTACCCCATCCCTGCTAGCAAATCCTTCCATGGGCTCCTTCCCAGGGCACCTAGAACTCTTCCCAGGTTCCCTTTGGCTGGAAGAAGGAAGAAAAAAAGACCTAGGCGGAGACTCATAATCTATCTCCCCCGGGTCATCGCTATCTGCTGCTAAGTCCACCTCGGGATTAGGAGGGTGGGGTCCAGGCTCCACTATCATCACCTCATCCTCACTATCAGAGCTTATGTCTATCACCGGAATCGGGAATGGCTCAATGATCTGGACCTCGTCCTCACTGCTATCCTCCATAGGGTTAATCTCATCATCACTGTTATCCACCATAGGGACAACTGGCTGAGAGGCAGGCTGGGGAACTGGAAGGTCCTCCTGGTCTAGATAGTATGGCGGGTGCCATTGCTGTCCTTTTCTCGTGGTCCTAAGCAGTCTAGCCATCCTACATCATCAACAAGATAGGTTAGATGAAGATTTAAACTTAAATCAATAGAATATATATCATCAATATTTGCCTATAACCTAAGCTCTGATACCACTTGTAACATCCCGCTACCTCGGCCCGCCAGGGCCAGGGATGTCGCCCCTTCCAAAGGACAAGGGGTCTTTATAACTAGGTCGTACAAATAAAATAGCGGAAATAAATGATACTTAAACTTAAATATTTATTACATCCCAAAATAAACATCTATCCAAAATAAATCCGAGAATACCAAAAACAAATTCATAATTAAAAATTCATCCACTCTCATCTCTCCATAACTTTACACAAACATAAATCATCATAAATCTTCCAAAGCGGGCATAATCTAGCTACTCGTCCCCACAGTAGGACCGGCCAAAAAACATGGTAAAAAGGTGGTGAGACAGAAATCTCAGTAAGTCCGTGTGTGTTTATGTGTCAGGTGAAAATATTTCGTGAATGCAAAGTATAAAATTCTTTATAAAAGATCACTAGCAAGCAATAAACATCCATAAAAAATAAGAGTGGTGTTTTGGCATTTCCACCCATACATAATTTACAAAATCAACCACTCGAAAGAAAGGATTACGGGTAACCACACGTTGGGCCCCATAACCGAATGGTCAACATGCCACACTTTGTGCATAACGCCGGTCAAAATGCCACACTTTGTGCAGACTGACAAAAGTAGGTGATCGGCCTACTGGGCAAGATACTCGTCCTTCTCTATACCTAAACAACAACCGGGTGTCAATTCCGACATAACACAGTCACTTGACTGAAGAGAACACTGCTAGCTCAGACCGGCACGACCTACTGGACTGACGTCCTATCCGGGAAGGACTCACCCCTCAGAGGTGGCCACCTACTGAGAGAGTTACCCTAACCTCTCAAAGACTAGTCCTAGTAGTCCACCCTTATTGAGTACTCAACGTAACGTATCCCACATAGAAAAAATGAACAAACACAGTTCCACTTGAACATGGCAAATAAAGGGTTTCCAAAATCTCTGTCAAAAACAGTTTTAGAAAGAGTTCTGAGTTTGAGTAAATCTGCTTGATAAATTTCTAATAACTCATTTGACGGAAATAAAACAGGAGACAACCCTCAATTGTCTATACAAAATGAGTGTCCATGCACCCTACATTTGGCTTGCCATAATTAAACATTTTTCAACAATCAGGTTTTATGCAGGAGCTTACCTGATTCTTGCTCACAACAATAAGGTCTCCAACTGCTGACCTAACCCCACATGAGCAAATACAAATCACAATCAATTCCAAGCTACAATCCACTTCCTCAATTTTAAATCAAATCCTCTTACTACTACCATGATCCTAGTGTCCCAAGCTTTAAGGCCAAACAATACATAAATAGGTTTGTAGGTTGAGCCTAATTTGATATTTAAAATAATTAATGGTTTGGGAAATAATTTCTAATAAGTTGAAAGTTTAAATCTTGCTAGGGAAAATTTAGAGTTTATTTGCTCAAGAGTCCTAGCTAGTAATAAGTAAAACAATGATTTAATAATAGTTTAGTTGTAAAAAAATAATTGGTTGCTAAAACTAGTTGAGATTAAATTTAATGAGTCTTGCTTGGAAAATAATAAGTGAACCTTTAAAAAGGGATTTGATTTAATAAATATTTTACTAATTATAATTATTTCCATAAAAGGCTTCAATTGATTTCTTTATTTTAAATAATATTTATTTATTTTATTTTCTAGAAAAATTATTATTTATTTGACCAAAATATCCTTTATGTATATAATAATCCAAATCTACCCTTCCTAAGGTTTTTTCGACATTTACTAGGAAAATTTTATATCATTAAATATTTTATTTATGAAATAAAATTAGTTTAGGGACAATTAGATCATGGTCAAATTTCTATGGCTAACCACAATCAAGAACATATGCAATCCTTCCATTCATCAAATCATCCAAATCATGCACATAAGCATAGATCTAAATTTATTAAGACATGATCTATCCTCTACTAGCATAAATATGATCATGGCTTCAATAATCTAACCTACATATAAATCATATTCACCAAAGGTGATATAATCTCTAGCATGCTTTATCTCAAATACTTCATGCATCAAACCTCAAATCATCACACAATCAACCAAGATAATCCTTCCATGTATAAATCCCATCTCGTTCACAATCATACACATATTCATGCTTTAATCTCAATAATACATACTCAAATCCTATCACCATCCACCCACTATCGACATCATCCTAGAGACATGATTCTAGAGTTTAAAAGAAGGATTGAAGGGACTTACTTGATCGATGAATGCTTTGAAGGAGTTTAGAATAGATCTCAACTCCTTGATGCCTAACTTTGTCTAAAGGAGATGGCGAAAACATGGTCATGGGGAAAAGGAACCATCCGACCAAGAGAGGGAGGTTTCGGCCACAAGAGAGGGAGAGAGAGAAAGAGAGAGAAAAAGAAACCATTAGCATGCTTATACGCTTATACACATAGGTTCTCATTAGAGATCAAGATTGGAGGAGATGAAGTTGCTAGAATAAATTTACCTTGAAGGTGTTCTTGTCCTTCACAGAAATTTCTTGTTTTGATCCGAAGTAGCAAGGTGATTTGTGGAGTTCAATTTTAAGAATGGGGTTGATGGACTCACGGCAGTGAGTAGGTCAAATCTGGAAGTTTTAGAGAGGATTTGAGATGGCTTGGAGGGGTATTAGGTGAAGGAAAGAGGTAGGTGTTCTTCGTGTAGTGTGTGTGTTCTTGGAGGTTGAGAGAATTCGAGAGATTGGATTTGTGTAGCTGCCGAAATTCTGTGAGAGCTAGGGCTGGCCAAATTTCTGTAGGGTTTAGGAAGTTGTTTCTCTGATTTGGAAGGGAAAAGGAAAGGTTAGTTGTTACAATCCTTGAAGAATATTTTTAGGAAGTGAATTTGGAAACTAAATATTCCAAGAATATCTTGATTGTTGGAGAGCTTTGGAAGTCTGCCATGGCCGACTGTTTGAGTAGAATTTCGGTGGGATTAATGATGGTTTATGGAAGCTTATGGTGGCTGAAAGTAGGGTGCTCAATGGTGAAGAAGAAGTCTGGTTATTTAGGGAATGCATTATGGAAAGTTGCTAAACAAAGGCGGTTGGAATTTCGGAAATCAATCAAGCATAATTGCAGGGATTTGTTGGAGAGATTTTCAGACAACCATTGCTGAATTTTGTGCAGAAGCTTAAAGAAACAATGGATCTCTGTTACTGGAGGTTTAAGGAAGGTTTATGCAGAACAAGGGTGGTGTTTCGGCTAGAAGAAGATTAGGAAACAAAGCTGGAAAATTTTCCTGCAAAGAATTTCGCTGGGCAGAAATTTTCTGGACAGATTTTTGGCTGCCATTTCCTGCCAACTTGCAGAGAGTTTGATGGGGAATTTTGGGGGTATTCAAGGCTGGTTTCCATCCTTCTTCATGGAGAAAAAACATGGCTAAGGTGTTGCACAAAATTTGGAAGAAAACAGCTTGGTTTTGGACACTCAAAGTGGCGATTTGTACAGGAATTTTTCCTGTTGTTGCTCCAGCTTTGAGCAGTCCAAAAATGGCCAAGAAATTCAGATTGCAAACTGATTCTAAAGACCATTTTTCTGGCAGCATTTGGGAGAGAATGTTATCTAAGAAACTCAACACTTTCAAGGCACAATAAGCTGGAAAATTTCAGCTTATTCCAAGAAGGAAGATGATCTAGCTAGAGTGAATTTTCAGCAAGTTCACTAGAGGGATTTTTTTCCTCTTGGAATTTCCCACAACTCTTCCACATTTTTCAGACTATAAGAAGTCTTTTACTAAGACATTTTGATCCTACAAGATCACAACACTTTACTGAAATTTCTGGAAAGAAAATGGCTAGAATCACTTGATCAAACTAATGAGTTGAGAATTAAGGAAAATCAAAGATCAAGGGAAAATGAATTCCCTTTAGAAAATTCATGTAGGGTAAGGGAGTAGAATGAGGTTACTCCTAACATGTCTCTCTTAGGACACCATCCCTACCTTACTCCAAGCTCATAAGGCCGAAATTATTCTTCCCAAAGCAAAAAATAAAATTTAATCAAGCTAAAGCTTCTATGATGGAATTCGAACTCAAGACCTCAAGAATTGATTCCTAAGCTCTAACCACTAAACCACAATAACTCTTGTTGTTATTTCCACTAGAAAATTAACTCCTATTTAATCCTCAAGCTATCTTCCTATTTTCACCTCATGCAAAATTTGCCATTTTGCCCTTCTCACTCAATACTCACCAACAAGGCTTCAAGACAATAAAACTCAAATCCAAAGCACATAAAAAATCATATAAAAATATATTAAATCGTGAAATAAAGCATGATATGCATCTCAACCCCCTTACTCTAAGGTTGGTCTTGACTGGGGTTTCACACAATCACTAGGGAAAAATCAAACGCTCCCTAAGGTAAGTAAAAGTCCTCTCAACCTCTGGATTCCTTTCCTTCTATTGATTCTCCTCTTCTTCTTCCCTTGAACCGCGGCATATAAGGACTGATTTCATCTTTCTTTCCTAACTCTCAATCAAGAGGAATTAAAGAAGGCAGCTTTCCCTTCTTCTCAAGTGAACTCGTGACGATCATCATAGGGGCATCTTGATCTTGTGAATTTGGTTTTTGTAAGGTAAAAGAATTCTTAACCTTGGTGATGTAAATAAGGTTTAATGTGATTGATGATGTCTATGAGAGTATAATGGCATGATGAATGTGTTTAGTGGGTATAGATGTATATTTTGAGATCAGTAATGTGTTACGCATGTTCAATGGATAGCGATACTATGTTTTGTTGTGATAATAATGGATGTGAATCTTGATGGTTAAGTCGATACCTTTTTGGTATATGGCACATGTCTTTGATGGGTATATGTTCATGGTATATTTATTTCAAGGAATGGGTGATTTATTTGAAGTTAGATGATGGGTCATGATTTGTTTATGGGAATAAGTGAGTTTATATGCATGCTTGAGATGACAGAGATCATGATCATGACATTGTGTGATTCTAGATTAGGAGGTTATTTGAAGGAAGCAAGCAGTTGATTTTTATCTTGTTTATCTGAGGCGTACCACGTAAGTCCTTGCATAAACTCCTTTTGTTAAATGCTTGTGGTGGCAAGTCAAATGTTGTAAAGCTTTGTGAATCTATTGTTGAACTATGATTACTTGGGTTGTAAAATGTGGATGTTTATTCTCTAAATGATTTTGTCAACTAACGCCTTTATCAAGAACTGTCTTTCTCCTAAACGTTTTAGAAAACTCTTTTAAAAGAAAACCGCATTTTACCAAGCCAAGCTATGGAAACATTGTGAATCAGGAATTGACGAATATATTCGTTGAGTACTCAATAAGAGTAGGCTAACAATACTAGTCTTGGAGGGCGTGAGTGAGTCTTTTAGCAGGAGGCCACCTCCAGAAGATAAGCTCTGCTTAGAAAGGCGACAGTATTGATTGGTCAGGCCGGTCCGAACTAGCATTTATACCTGGCAAGGAATTATTTCCCGGCATGGATACCCAGATGGTTTTGTTGGGTGTAGAGATGGAGGAGTATCTCACCCGGTAGGCCGTACACCCACCATTGATCAGAACGCCCAAAGTGTGGTAATTTGATCCTATCAAGGTGAACAAAGCGTGGTGCCTTGACCATTCTCTTATCATGGGGCCCAAAGTGTGGCGCCATGACTGTTTGTTCGAGTGGATGGTTTATTTTATGCAAAATGTGTCTATGAGAAAACTCCACTCCTAGTAAAGAGAAATCATTTTATGACTTGCCAAATATTTCTGCAAATGTTTTCAGCTATGCATTCACAAACTGTTCAAAGTACCATGTGCACACACAGGACTTACTGAAATGTCAATCTCACCCTATTTTTATATCATGTTTTCAGGAGACCGATGCTGCTGAGCAAGCGGGATGTCTAATAGATGGAGCTTTTGTTACTTTATTTATGTTTGTGAGACAGATGTTCATTTATGTTTTTAGAACCGATGTTTGCACATGTTTAGTCTTACTCAAGTTGGATTCTGATGTAATAAGAGCTCCCCTTTATTTATCTAAGCTTTGACATCTTTGGTTCGACTTTATATTATGTACTTCGTTTTAAAGACCACTTGTCCTCGGGACGGGGTGACATCCCCGCCCTTTGTAGGTACGTAGTAGTGGGGTGTTATAGACATCCCTGGCCCTGTTGGGTCTAGGTAATGGGGTGTTACAGTTTGGTTGTTACTCTAGTTCCTATCTATATATCAAAAACAGCACAACCGGAAAAAAGGCGATTGTTTAACACTTTACCTTAGTCGTTCACTAGGTCCTTGGGAATGTTTGTTTCATATTGCATGGTTTTTGGAATGTAATAAATTAGTTCACTACAGTCTATAATTTTTCTGAATGATGTCCTTTCATGTTTGGCCTAGTAGGTTTCTTCTCATGACAACTCTTTCAGTTTGAGGTCTTGAAATTAATCCCATGAAGTCCTAATTGAGTTCAAATGAACTAGATTAGATAATTAATGCACTAGTAAAACTCTCTTATATGTTGTACTAGTGAACATGTCAGTTTTAAAAGCAAGTCTTCTACCAAAAGGTAGTTTCTTTTAGTAATAGTTAGTTTCTTTTCTTAGACTATGTTTTTTAGAAATTTGTAGTGTAATTTTACCTTTGAATATTAGAGAACTATTATAGAAGAAAATAATTTTTTTTAAAAAAAACTTTTGAAGCAGTTGTAATATAAAAAGTAAGAAGGAAAGAAAGAGTGAGAGAAGGAAAGTTTCAATTTATTTTTGTCCAAAACATCACTTCTTTTCTTTTAAATTGTCATCTTTTTGTTGTTTTCCTCATGACCATATCCAGTTGGAGTGACAAAAAGACTTGCCTAAATTAAGTTTTTTTGCTGAGAAGTGAATGTTGCAGGATGTTATTTGGGCTATTGACAAGAAAATTTGACAAAAAAATGCTGCTATGAAATTTAATTAGTCATTTACTTAATTTGCAATGCAATATGTTCCATTCTTCTTTTTTTTTTTTTCAGGTTTGACTACAGTATTCTTTTTAAATAGTTCTACATTTTCTATTACAAGTTTTGATATTCCTTTCACTACACATTTGTGGTAATTATAGCTGATGCTAAATTAATCTTCTTACATTAACATGTGAATGTCAATGGAGATTAGCTTTCTTCTAAGCTACTGATGTTCTTTATGATTCTGAATTTTATGTTAAAGTAGATGATTACATATATCTAAGATCAGATTTGTAGTGACTTTAGAAGTTCAGATTTGTAGCTTTACTAGAAGTAATCTTATCATTTGTTTTCCTTAATGGCAGGAGAAATGAAGATCAAGGTGGTTGAAGGTTCATTTAACTATAGCATTGTTTTTTATCCTTGATGAATTTTTATGACTTTTGATAGATGTCATGGTTAGAATTGTGGCTTTGTTTTGGACTATTGTGAACTAATATTAATGATTAGATTCAGGATACTTATCAGACTCTATTTAGTTTTTTTTTTTATGTATATTAAGTTATTATTAATAGAAGATGGCATTTTGAATGTTCATTTAATGGATGATAGTTGATTGTTAATATTAGAGGTTTTCATAGTTCTATATGTATAGTAGATGATGATCTTATTAAAGTAGAGGGAAATTTTTTTTGTAAAAATGCGGATGTAAAAAAAAAATTGTCAATATCATCATATTGAATTGAATGTTCGTTTACTATGGATGTAAAAGATTTGAAAATTTGTCCAAAAATCATGGCAAAATAATGGCAAAAAATAATCACTACGGAAGCTTTAAATCGTGGTAAAAAGTATTAATTACAACAGCAAGGGAATCGTAGCAAATGGGCATTACCCACGGTTATGTCAATTTAGAAAAGAATAGTGACAAAAAGAATTATTTCTAACGAAAATTAAATTGTAACAAATAATATTTATCACAATTGTAAAATATTGGAAAAACCATGACAAAAAATTGAAATATTTGCCCACGGTTAATAACCGTTGGGAAAAGCTGTGACAAAAATTCATGAACAAATACCACACATTATTTACAACGACTACAAAACTGTGGTAAATCCGTGGCAAAAGGTATTTCCAATTGTTACACAATTGTGCCAAACTTTTTGCAACAGCCGTAACACCCACACCTCGAAAACCATGGCATTTCCGTGGCAAAAACATATTTGCCACACTTTTGGCCAATTTCGCCACACTTTCTCTGGTGTTGCCAAAAGTCACTTTTTTTGTAGTGCACGTATAACCTCCATTTTCACACATTGAAAAATTGGTTGCTAGTTAAGGATGACTAAACATCAAATACTGACATTCCGCGAATAAAGAGACCACAATCCAAAGATGGCCACCTACCGAATAGCATTTTCAAACCCACACAAGTTAGTATAAGTGCAAATCCCTTTAAGTGCTCAAAAATGAACATGGCACAAAGCCTTATGAATAGATCAGTGCATTACTTTTTTGAAAACAAGCTCAATACCTTTACAAAATATTTCACAAACATTTCTAAAATTATTTGATATACAAAAATACTCACAAATTTAATAATATATTTCTTAGATTCCAAAAGTCACATTAAAAGATTATTCCATCCACATTCTCAAAATCATTTCAAAAGATTTTATCCATTGCAAGGCTTCACAAATGTCCCAAGATTTCATCAGCGTTCCAAGATTTCATAAATACATAGCTCATATACACTATAAAGCTATTTCATGTTATATGAAACTAATTATTCAAAACATACTATGTATTTTGTAATTCATTTATGGATGAGAATTCACAATTTTATATGCTCAATAAAATTAATGCAAGCTTTCATATCCAACATATCATGAATATGCAATTTCCCAAAAATAAGGCATAATTAAATATTGCATAAACAATAATTCACAATTTACTTCACAATAGAGTAACATGCTTACTATATATAATTTCCAAAGTAAGAATCATACATTAATATTTGACAAAATCTCACTTGTATAAATAAAACATTTCATAAGTCAATATTCCTTATATAAACATTTTAGTACACAAATAATTTTTGTAAATAAACATTTATGCAATTAAAGCATTTATCAAGGTAGAAATATTTCACATGCATTCCTATATTTTGGAAATCATGAAATGTGGAGACTTACCTTAAGTCCAAGCAAAGTATAGCAAAACCTAACTTAAATTTTGGGATTATTTCCTTGCTCACCAACAAAATCTAGCAAACAAATAAATAAATATCAGGTCTCTTATAATAAATCCTACACTTATAGAATTCCTCCATAATAACCATGAACTTAGGCAATCCTAATCTCAGAATCTAACTCTCACCAATCCCCAATCAAATAACATATAATCTTCACAATTCAAACTTAAATAATAAGTAATTAAGGCATAATTAAACTTAGTAAATTCATATTATTACAAACAATATTTAATTACACAAAGCATGATCACATTAGTTAAGTATCAAACATAATATAGTTAACATTTAAAAACTCAAAACAACCATATAGTCATATAAGTTTCAAAGTACTGAACTAATCACATCATAACATTTGTATACCAATATTATAACAAATCAAATTGATAAAGTGAAAATTAAATTGCTCAAACATAGTTTTCTCAAAATTTAATCAAATCAGTATTTTAATAAAAACAGGACAAAACAACTGTTAGTTTGTGCAACCATATCACCAAGCAAATCAATTCAAATTCCATGAAAATTTACAAGATATAAATTCAATATGTGGGGGAGTTACTATAAAATTTTTGGTAAAATCTAAGGTGTCTAACTATGCTAATTAAATACTCAAAGTTATTGCAACGCTACAGTAATAGTGATTTGCAATGATTTTGTAAAATTACTAAAAGCAAACTAATTGTCCAAATGACATGATTCTTGTATAAAATTACTTCTTAGACAATTTAGTTTTATGTGTAAAAATTTCAATTTAAAATTCAAAGTGGAAAAGGTTAAATTGAGGGTACAAATTTACAAAAAAAAATAAAAATGTCTCAGCAGATACTATACAGTATAACTTTGGAAAAGCATATAAAATCAATCAAATAAGAAATTGACATGATTCCAATGGAAAAATACTCTTGAGACACAGTAAAATCAAATAGAAATAGAGTATAACATGTTCCTTAACAAAAATGTTCAGTATTACAAGCAAAACTTCACAGATCTTGCAAATTCAACATATAAACTCAATTTCCAAGTAATAATTTATTATCAATCCTCCATCAATTCATTTTCAATTACTCAAATTCATTCACCCAACATCAATATAACATATTAAATAAATTCTCCAACAATTCCTCCACATCAAAATCATCAAAGCCCATGTTTGCTCAAGAATACCAAATCTGTCCATCAAGGACTATGTAAAATCAACATGAATTAGGAAGAGAGATGAGTTCAATTCTCTTACCTCTTTGAAGATCACTCAAAAACACTTCAATTAGAAATTTTAATACACTTTAATCTTCAGTAATTAATCAACAAGTAAAGGGTTTATATGAAGAAAATCAAAGAACAATGAAGGGGATTGAGAGTGGCGGTTGAGGGAGTGAGAGGAGAGCAAGAAATGAAATTGTTCTGGGTGTGATAATCAGGGTCAATGAAATGAGCTAGTTTTTTTTGAGAAATTTTAGTTTTTATTTGCTAAATGAGAATTCTAGATTAATTAGCTTGTTTTAGAAAAAATTTAGAAGGCTATGATTTAATAAAAATCAAGGGTTGAAATTAAAACTCACCAATGGCTAGGATGTGGCCACCATAAGGAGGATATAATAGTAATTTTGTTCATTTTAGGACACTCTCTGATTTATTGGAATAAAATAAATAAATAAATATTCTTGTACAAAAATAATGAGCAAAGGTTCAAAAAGTTCACATATAAGCCAAAAGGTTCAAAGACTTCAAAATCTTGGTCAATTAATGGTAAAAAATAATTAAAATAAAAAATTAAAATTGTTAAAATATTGAAATAGGACTTTTATTTAATAAAATCAACATTAGGTCCTTTATAAAATCAATTTCTCATATTTTCCCCAAAAATAATGTTTTTCACTAAATAATTGAAATAAACACGTTCTATTAATTAATTCTCAATTCAATACATAAAATTAATCATAATAAACTATCACAATATATTCATATAAGGATATACAAATTTGCTACATAAATATTTTATTTATAAACAAATAATACAAAAAGTAGTCAAGAAATTTATTCAAATAAATTTCCTATAAAAATATGCAAATATTCACTTATAATATATATTCAAATAAATTCTCATATAATAATATGCTCATGAAATGCGATTTTATATGTATATGAACGCTTGATAATGAGGGGTGTTATATCTCTATCCATTTCTCCATGCATGAATGCATTCTTCAAGTCCATTTGCCAGACCTTCCATGATTTGTTTGCAGCGAGTGCTGGTAGAATTCTAATTGTGTAATCTTTGCAATTTAGCTGAAGGTCTCATCATAGTAGAGCCCATAGTGTTAGAGAACCCTCAAACTACTAGCCGTGCTTTGAATATTTCTACTGATCCATCCGGTCTGTGCTCTAACTTTATAAACCCATTTACATGATATGAGTTTTATTTTTCTTATTTTCGGCACCAAGGTCTATGTCTCATTTTATCTTAGGCCTTGAACACCTTCTTCCATGGCTTTGGCCCATTCTTTATGCTTAGAGGCTTCATCATATATATTGGGTTCTTTGATATCTTCTACTAAAGCAGTATTAGCATACTTGGGATTTGGTTTACGTATCCTTGTGGGCCTTCGAAGTGGTTATGTGGCCTCTTATGTTTCTTCTTCTTCTTCTTCTTCACTTTTCTTCTTGTTGGGTTATCCTTCTTGCTCTTAGGATGTTTAGTGTACTCCATACTATATACTTCTTCCTTCGTGTTTAGGACTTGCTAGGATGCTTCCATCTTCATGAGGGTGATCCTCCATGAGTATTGACTCTTTTTGTAATATCTCTTCTAATTCTTTCTCGGTCTCTTTTAAGCCTGGAAAGAGAACCGCTTCTGATGACCACCATGATGACACTTCATCAAATACCATATTTCAAGAAACATGGTATCTCATGTTGTTGGACCACAACACCTCCATCTTTTGCTTTTATTGTCATATCCCACAAATATATATCTCATGGCCTTCTCGTTAAGCTTTCTTTGTAGATGATCAGGAAAAAAATACATAGTATACTCATCCGAATACTCGAAAATGACTTACTTGGGCTTAATCCCCTATAGCTTCTCAAATGGTGTGATGAATCAGAGCCTTACCTATGGCAACCTATTGATTATGTGGATCGCCGTCTTCATACATTCTACCTAAAGCTTTAGTGGCACATTCTTAGAGTGAAGCATGCTTTTGCATGTTTCTACTAGATGCTGATTTTTCCTTTTAGTAACCTCATTTTGTTGTGGCTTGTTGGGACATGTTAATTGTAACCAAATATGACATAGCTTTAGATAACCATTGAATTCTTGAGAAGTATATTCTTCCCCATTATCTATTCATTGTCACTTTATCTTTTTCCCTATCTCACTTTCTGCTTCTTGTTTGAATTCTGTGAACTAATCTAAAACTTTAGATTTTTCTTTCATAAAATAAACCCAAACGTACTGGAGAAGTCATCAATGAATGTTATCATATAACGGAGTCCACTGATTGACACTTGCTTGATAAGCCTGAATACGTTTGAGTAGACTAGTTTAATAGGCACCTTAGCTTAAAACTTTGAATAATATAAGAAAGTTAATGTACCTTAAGAGCCAACATATACAATAACATCTCAAAATTCTAGTTGAGGGAGACCTTTTAATAGTTACTCTTCCACTATGACCTAGAGGTTTGAATAGTTTACATGTCCAAATCGATCATGCCACAAGTCGACAATCTTATTCTTTCTTGTCTTGTCCAGTATGCTACTTTTATTAATATTACAAAGACTGACTCTAGCTATAACACCCCACTACGAAATGACCCAATGAGGGTCGGGGATATTACTCGTCCTTAGAACCAAAGGTCTTTATAACTAGGTAAATGAGAGAAAGTAATAAAACTTAACTCAAGAATACATCATATCAAAACATATTATAAGGTCTCGATAATAAACTTAAACCGTACAAATCCAAAATCCATGACTTAAATAAAATAGCGTCTAGAGGGCAAACATTTTCTACAAAAAAATAACTGAGCAATAAAAACTTGAACATCACTTGTCTCTAATAGTTTCTCAAGTCTAATACTTCGTGAAATATGATAGAGAAAATTGTGTAAGAAAAATTCTCAATAAGTCCTGTGTATGCCTATGGAGCAGTTTTGAAATACCTTCGTGATGCAATTTTACATATACAATTGTCAAAAACATTTGCAAATCATTAATCATGTAAACACTAAGCAATTCCAAGTTTTGAAATAATTCACAAGTAAAATAATTTGAATCCTGATAACCAAAGTACGAATGTTTTTAGTAAACCAAATAACTCATAACATCATAACCACATAATTTCATAATTGAGAAGTTAGGAAACCCTATATCATGACTAGCCACTGTGAAACCCTGCATCACAGTGAAGTGGGTGATCGACCTACTGGGATGGAGGGAATACTCCTCCATCTTCCACCCCCAAACTCACCGGTCATCTATCTTTGGTCAACAGTCCCATCTAGACCATAGTACTAGTGTGGACTAGCCTAACTTACTAGTACTGGCATCTCATCATGAAAGAATTCATCTCTCGAAGGTGACCGCCTACTAGGAGACTTGTAACACCCCACTACCTAAGCTTGACAGGACCGGGGATATCGCCCGTCCATAGGACAAGGGGTCTTTATAACTAGGTCACACATTCAAAATAATAAAATAAAAATAATACTTTAAACTTATAATTTATTACAAACCAAGAATTCGAAATAAATTCATAAATGAAATTATCCACTCTTAACTCCCCAAAGCATTACACAAAATAAATATCAGAAAAATCTTCCAAGGCAGGCTACAACTAGCTACTCATCCCCACAGCAGGATCGACCTGAAATAATGGTAAAAAGGGTGATGAAACAAAAATCTCAGAAAGTCCGTGTATGCTTTGAGTGTCCAATGAAAACAGTTTGTGAATGCAAAGTATAAATCTTTATAAGAGAAATACTGGCAAGCAATAAACATTAGTTAAAATCAAGAGTGGTGTTTTGGCTTTTCCAACCTTACATAATCAATAAAATCAACCACTCAAAAGAAATGATCATGGGTTACCACATGTTAGGCCCCATAACCGGTCAGAACGCCGACACTTTGTGCAGACTGACAAAAGGTAGGTGATCGGCCTACCGGGCAAGATACTCCTCCTTCTCTATACCCAAACAACAACCGGTTGTCCATTTCAGCAACACACAATCACTTGATTGAAAAAAAACTGCTAGCTCAGACCGGCACGGCCTACTGGACTGACATCCTATCTAGGGAGGACTTACCCCTTAAAGGTGGCCACCTACTGAGAGACTCACCCTAACCCTTCAAAGACTAGTCCTAGCAATCAACCCTTATTGAGTACTCAACGTAACGTATCCCACTTGGGAAAATGAACAAAACACAGTTCCACATGAAAATGGCAATTAAGGATTTCCAAAATCTTTGTCAAAATCAGTTTTGGAAAAAGTTTTAAATTTGAGTAAATCTGCTTATTGATTTTCAAATAATTTGTTTGACTGAAATAAGACATGAGACAATCCTCAATTGCCTTTACAGAAATGAGTGTCCATGCACTCTATATTTGGCTTGCCATAATAAACATTTTGTATCAAACAGGTTTTATGCAGGAGCTTACCCGATCCTTAGCTTGAGATAAAATAAAGGTCTTCAACAACTGACCTAACCCCACCTGGGGTAAATACAAGCCATAATTAATCTTAAGCTAAAATCCACTTTCACAAATAAAGCTAGCTCAACTCACTACTACCATGATCCTAGTGTCCAAAGCTTTAAGGCCAAATAATAAATAAAAGGGGTTTATAAGTTAAGTCTAATTTGATATTTAAAATAATTATTGTTTCAGGAAATAGGTACTAATAAGTTGAAGGTTTAAATCTTGCTAAGAATAATTTAGAGTTTATTTGATGAAGAGTCCTAGGTGGTATTAGGTTAAAAAAATGATTTATTAATAATTAATTGTTTGAAAATAATTAATAACTAAAATTAGTTGAAAATAAATTTTAATGGATCTTGATTGAAAGATACTAAATAAATTTTAATAGGTTTTGATTAAAAGATAATAAATTTTAATGATATTTATAAATATAAGACTTACAAAATTAATATTTTACTTATTATGATTATTTATATAAAAGGCTTTATTTGATATTATTGTTATATATAATATCTATATATTTTATTTCTTGAAATAAAAGCTATCATTTATTTGACTAAAATATCCTTATTATATATAATAATTGAAGTCTACCTTCATAGGGTTTTCGAATTTACTAGCAAAATTTATAATATTAAATATTTTATTGATGAAATAAAATTAGCTTAGAGACAACTAGATCATGATCATGTTTCTATTGCTAACCACAATCATAAACATATACTCCCCTTCAATTCATCAAATCATCCAAATCAAGAATAAAAGCATAGATCTAAATTTATCAAGGTATGATCCAACCTCTACTAGCATAAACATAATCATGGCTTTAACAATCATACATGAATATAAATCTTATTCACCATAGGTGACATAATCTCTAACATACTGGATCACAAATACTACTTATGACATGGAGACATTCATTAAACCCTAAAACCACCATACAATAAACCAAGATAACCAACTCATGCATAAATCCCATCTCCATTATATACACACATTTATTCATGCTTCAAACTCAACTCATCACAACAATACATGCTCAAATTCTATTCATAATCTATCTCCTACCAATATCATCCTAGAGACATAAATCTAGAATTAAAAAGGAGGGTTGAAAAGACTTACTTGATTGATGAGTACCTTGAAGGAGTTTCGAATGCATCTCAACTTCTAGATGACCAGATCCGTCTAAGAGAGATGAAGAAAGCATGGCCATTGGTGAAGAATTCATTCGGCCAAGAGGGAAAGGGTATTCGGCCGAGAGAGAGAGAGAGAAAAGAGAAGAAGAGCGTCCATTAGTATGCTTATACACATATATATTCATTAGAGATTGGAGATTAGAGGAGATGAAGTTGATTACACAAACTTACCTTGAAGGTGTTCTTGAACCTTCACAAAAATACTAATTTTTTTATCCAAATGAGAGAGTTGGATTTTGGAGTTTGATGTTAAAAATGGTATGAATGGACTCACAGCAGTGAGTAGATGAAATCTAAAATTTTTTTGAAGGAGATTGAAGTGGTTTGGAGAGGTATTAGGCGAGAGAAGTGAGTAGGTGTTCTTAGTGTTCTATGTATGCTTGAAGGTTGAAGTGAATGGAGAGATTTTGATTTGAAGCTGCCGAAATTCTGAAGGATTGCAGTGGCCGAATTGTTTCAGTAGTTTTGGTAGATGATTTTTCCGGTTTGAAAGGAAAAGGAAAGGCTGGTTGTTGAAATCCTAAAAGAATATTTTAGGGATTCAAATTTGGAAACTAAATATAGCAAGAAGATCTTTAATCATTGGAGAGCTTTTTGGAAGCTGTAATGGCCGACTGATTACTTAGTGTTTTTGCTGCATGAAAGCTGGTTGAAGAAGCTTAATGGTTGCCGAAAAGAGGGAGTACAATGGTGAAGGAAAGGTCTGGTTGTTTAAGGGATATTTTATGGAAGTTTACTAAGTTAGGATTGCTGGAATTTTGGTCTTCAATCAAGGCATGATTGGAGTAATTGTTGGAGATATTTTAGGGGCAGCCATAACTGGTTTTTTGAGCAAACGGTTGGGGAATACAATGGAGTTTAGTTCATGGCTGTTCAAGAGAAGTTTGTGTAGAAAAATGATGAAGATTTCGGATAAGGCTGAAGAATGAACAAGCTGGAATTCCTGTTCAGTGATTTTCGCAAGTTTGAAGGAAAATTCTGGGTAGATTTTTCTATCATTGTTCAGTCAGTTTGCAAAGGATTTGAAAGGGTATTTAGGGGTCTTTCAAGGTTGGTTTCCAACCTTTTTTATGGAGGAAAATCGTGGCTAAGGAGTTGGGAGAAAACTGGAAGAAAACAGCTTGATTTAAGCTCATATATGCTGCGATTTTGCCCAGAAAATTTTCTAGTTTTGCACAGCAATTGTGCAGTCCGAATTTGGCCAGAAATTTTCAGATTTCAAGCTAGTCAAGAGGGCCATTTTCTGGCAGCATTTGGGAGGGAATGATGGCTGAAAATTTTGACAACTTGAAGGCACAAGAAGCTGGAAAAATTTTAGATCACTCCATGAAGGAAAATAAACATAGCTAGAGTGAAGTTTTGAAGGTTCACTAGGGGGATTAATTCTCTTGGAACCTTCCCCATCTCTTCCACATTTTCGGTCCATAAGATGTCTTTCGCTTAGACATTTTGAATCTTCAAAGCCACAGCACTTTACTGAAATTTCTGGAATGAAATTGGCGTGAATAAATTGAATAACTTAAGAAATTGAGAAGTAAGGAAAACTGAGGATCAAGAAGGGTATGAATTCCCTTAGGAATTTTTGTAGGGTACAAGAGTAGGATTAAGGTACTCCTATCATGTCTCCCCTAGGACATCACATTTACCCTTCTCTAGAGCACTTAAGGACGAAAATCTAACCTTCCCTAACAAAAATAAAATTTAATCATGCTAAAGCTCCAATGATGGAATTTGAATCCAAGACCTCAAGAATTAATTACAAAACTCTAACCACTAAACCACAATAACTCTTGTTCTTATTTTTTTTCTCTAAAATATTTTTTTTCCTATTTAACCCTCAAGCTATCTCCCTATTTTCACCTCAAGCAAAAATTACCATTTTACCCTTCTTACTCTATAAACACAATTAAGCCCTCGAGACTATCAAACACAAATCAAAGCATATAAAATCATATAAAAATATATTTAAACATGCAATAAAATATGATATGAATCTCAACCCCCTTACTCTAAGGTTGGTTCCGACTGGGGTTTCGCAAGACTAGCCCTAACTCTTAGAGACTAGTACTAGAAGCCTACCTTAATTGAGTACTCTATGAATCATTTATCCAATTTAGGATATTCTCAACAAAACCTAAACGGTTAGATCACACAAACATAGTAACGTGTATTTGATCAAAAGATCCCAAAATACTCATGCTGCATTTATAAAAGTTGATGATTTGATCTGAACAACTTTTAGTGCTCAAATTGTGAATTTACCATGTCTGGTTGTGAAACAGCAATTGAAAGAATTGAACACAATGACTTGCAAATTTGTTCATCATTAACAAATGGTTATGCAAGGACTTACAAGATTGGAATCTTCTGGTAAGTCTAAATCACAGTGTAGTGAGATCCAAGATCCCAACCTCGATTCTAAATGAAATTACAAACCATAAATAAAATCCTCATATATTAACTTCTACTCACTTTTCTAATCAAAGCATATCAATGCACTTCTATAGCATATATATATATATATATATATATATATATATATATATTATGTAGTTACAAATAAGATTTTAACCGTCGATAAAGCTTGAGAAGAAATTTATTTAATTTTGTTTGGTAAATAAATATGAGCTCATGAAATAGTATAAATATTAATTTATTAGTCATATTTAGTGGTTATTAGGAATTGACTAAATTACTAATTTTTATCAAATTAGCAACTGGTATTTAATAGGTTAATAGATAGTAATAAAAATAAACACACGATTATACATCAAAGAATAATCAAATAAAAGATAAGGGAGTTTAATGAATAATCCCAACCAATTAGTTGATTAAATATATTTATATTAACATCTAATGTGCAATAGTTGAATAGATGTAGACAATAATCAAATAATTTATCAATCAATAACCATTGATATTTATTAATTTACAATACGGATAAATAAATAGTGAGTACTATTTTGTACTCCATATGCATAGAGAAATAATTACTTCAAGAAATCAGTTACTAAACATAAAATCAATTAATTAATCAACTAAGCAATTAATCTCTAAACGAATCATCATAGCCCATAAATTTTGAATAACATCATATTCTTAATGGATCGTATATCACGCCACATCAAGTGAAATTAGTACTGGCCATATGATACATGTTCTTCATTCCATCTTTGATCATAATAGAACATGTAAAACCACACACAACATGCCACAGTCAACCATCATCTTCAACCAAAACATGCTGCCCACAGTACTCTAGCTTTCCATACAATATCAATACTAACAATTCACTCGTCCCTCAATAATCAAGAGTATAAAGGTTAACAGGAAAGATACTGAGAGTAGCTTGATGAAGAGCAAGGTGACTAGGCTTGGCTTGGAGAAGCCGAGGATGGGAGAAGTTGTCCTTTAAGTCTAGTCATTACAAGGATCAAGAGGAGGGGTTAGAGCTTGCGAGTGAAACCATGACAAGGGCGTCTCGGCCTTCCTAAAATATGAATTAAAATAGTGGGTTCCAAGGAGGAGAGGAAGCGAGCGTACCTTGGTGGATTGAGGGAGAAACCACGAACAATGGGCTTGGTTAGTGCCTCGATCTTAAGAGAAAAGTTGAGTGACCAAATTGATGGAGGGTTTTGAGAGAGTGTTTCGGCTTTTTGGGCAGAACTATAAAAGATTGTGTTAGTTGGAGAGCAAACTTGTGTTTGTATCTTAGTCGTGCAATCAAAATCTCACGGTAGAATTAAAATCAAGAAACCACCCAAGAATCAACTCATATGCAGAGTATGGATCAGAGAAAAGGTAAGAGAATATACTTTTGGTGTCGCCTCTGTAAATTAAAATTTTCTCGTAATTTGAATGGCACGGCGTGATTTGACAATCCCAATGAAGTCTGTTCAGTCATAGCCACTACAAACCAAGTTTAGATTTGTCTCCAGTAGTATCCAAACAATGACTAAATCTCAAGAGCCGCCTTAATTCGGTGATGGCAAGAGAAGGTGTGGCGGCTAAAGTATTAGAGAAGAAGACGATCACAAAAGAAACTATTTCTTTTTATGTTTATCGTGTGTGTATGTGTGTGTGTGTATGCTAAGCATTTTTAAACCAAAAACTAACGCACAATGCTGCATATGTATCTGATATACATATCCATGTGTTTTTCAAGTTTCCTAAACAAATTAGGATTTCATAATTATGATTAAAACTCATAAGTTCTTATAATTATAATTTGGCCTATAAATTATAACTAATTATAATTTGACTACAAAAAACATCTTCTTCTCATAATTAACCCTTTAATGTTATCAAATAACATCTTAAGTTCTTAATTCTCTATTCTGCATGACCTATTAGGTTTCATGGTCTATTGATAGCAAAATATTAATTAATCTCAACAGTTTTAGGATTAATAATCTTTAATAACTAGAACAAAATTATTAATTCTAATTAAGATTAATTTATTAATTCTCTAATTAATAAATTCATATTTAGCAGATCATGAGTGGCACCTAGCAGTTCATCATGACCACCCACAAGTCCAAAAAGTCAAGTGGCTTGACATGAACCTTCCAATAGCAAACGTCAATATAATAAACTCATTTCACCATACAATATCTCATTCAGTTTAAAGTATAGAATTAGTGTCAACTTTCTTTAGAATATTCACTAATTCTGGCCCAAATATTTTAGTACTTGTTCCCGGAATCCATTACTCATCATGTGTATCAATTGGAACTATTTTCAACACACAGTAGCCTTGGCCAGGACTTCTTTAGTAATAATTCCTACAAGTGGGCTTGATATATTCGCTCCTACTACTATAAATGGGGAATCCTTTATTGATTCTCTTAACTATTCTCTTTTACTTTACGTTGTACCCAATATCCATCCCATAGGCAGTCTTGTTGGGACTCCAGATATCAGAATCAAAGTATAACACTTAGCAAACAAAGTACATTGGAGATCAAGACTAAGAATACTTACACATTTACTATAATGAGATTCTATAGCTGGCACTAAATAGTTATCCATATGATTATCTCATAGCTAGGTTAATCAATGTACTTGTTCAAGTAACAAGCATCTACGTATTAACTTTGAGTATCACAATACTCACAGATGTAAGAACCACCGTCTGTTCAAATCAGAAAGTATAACACGTGCTACTCTTAACATATTAATGATGTCCTATCTCATAAATACTATAAGTGGGGATAATTTAAGTACAAACACTATCTAGTATAATAGGAATCTCACATCACAATCTCTATCATAATCTCCTTAACACACTATTGCACCTGGGACTTTTATCTAACAGTTATATTGATGTGTGCGGATTTAGGTATAAAAATCATATAAAAATAAACGCATTTCCAATCAAGTTTAAATTAAAACGTTAACCCCAAATTACACATATGAGCAAGCATACTCATTATTAACATAGCACAGGGTTCAAATGAGTGTCGATCCTCAAGGAACAAGTATACATTAATCACGTTTCTTTCATTGTTTAATCGACTCAATAAAGTGAAAATAAATAAAAAGAAAGATAAAAGAAAAGAAAATATACATGTCAATGATGGAGAATTATGCAACTTAAACCATTATTTTGACAAACATGATCTTAAAGTATCTAACCATTATCATAACTAATCATTCTCTTGATATCATGAAGGATTAAGATAGATTCACTTCTTTTCCAATCCATAAAGTCACTATCTTCTAGATAAATTAGCATCACATATCCTGTCTCAACTAATTCGCCCAAAAAATGCATTAAACATAATCCTTGATTAAATTTCCATATCTTGGCAAATTTAAAACATGAAATTAAGCAATGAATCCATATCCTGGCAAACACCAATTAATCTTTAATTACCTAGTTCTTAGAAATTAACCCTTTTGTCCAAACAAGTTAAGAGACAACAAATATGAAATCAATGAATTGAAACTACCATCAATCTCTTTGTCCAAACAAGTTAATAGAAAGAAACAACCAACTAATCTCGTAATAAACACAGGTAATTAAATACCAAGAATAATAATCAATTAATCAAAAGATCAAAGTAACTCTAGAAATCATGAATACCTAAAACAATGTCAAATTACAAAAAAAATAAAAAATTAATACATCATTATTCAAGAAAAAGAAAACAAAGTAAAAGAAAGCACTCATAGACAAGCCTTGTTCTTCTTCCTTTGCAAACCCTCTTGCATAATCCTCCTTGATTTGGCAGAATTCCTCCTTAATTTGAGTGATTTTATGTTCAGATCTATGAATTCTCTTTTTTCTCTTGTGTTTTTCCTTTATTTATAGGCTTTCCAAGTGCCTAAATTCGTTGGTGTAGGGTTCTTGGTCGACTAGAAGTAGGAAAATACTAAAATTCCGCAAATTACCAAAAATTGCGAACAAATATCGAGGCACCGCCTTAACATTAGGGCATAGCCAGCACCACCTATAGCCGGCGCCAGTTGTGATCTGTTTCTTTGTCCGTTCACCGATTTTTCTTAATTTTCGCGCCATTTTCTCCAGAGTGCAGCCAGTGCCATTTCTAGCTCCCTAGCTGGCATCGGTTCAGTTTTGTTCCACTCCATTTCACTTGCTTTTTTGTTACCTCGAAGTGCATGCCAATAGCACATGGCCGGAGTCGGTTCCTCTATCATAGCCGACGCCGCCTCTACTCTGTTTTGCGACATTTTTGTCTTATTTTATTCCTAAAATCTGAAATAATGCACTAAATACCATTTCAAGGGTAAAATCTCAAATATGAAAGAATATGACCAGTTATTGAACAAAATGTATTACAAAATAGCCTCAAATAACTACTAAAAATATGACTAATTTAGGGCCTATCATATTCTCCCACACTTAGCTCTTTGCTTGTCCTCAAGTAAAGTATCAAAGACAAGTGGAAAAACACAAGTTTTCATACAATCACTCAATCAATTTCAAAATAGTATCTCCAATGCTTTCTTTATTCAAGATAACAAAACACATGCTACTACATCTTTCATAACAAATGCAAGACTTGTGTAAGTGAAGATTGACTAGTAGAACCATATCAATACTTAACAATATTCTCAAACCATTGGAAAGAATTTATTTCAAGAAAAATATGCAGTCTATAAGCTTACTTTTCATACACTCTCTCCACTAATCTGAGACATATCATGATTCTTCTTAGGTCAAGTAAGATTTTCAAGCTTGTAATGTAAGGCTAACGGGCTTGTAATGTAGCTTGTCAACTGAAGGATATAGGAGAATCAAATATCAAAGAAGTTGAGAGTTCGCAAGAAAAGGATAAACACAATGTATCAAGAAATTCCAAACTCTTCTTGCTTTCCTATTCCAAAATCAATCAACACCCATAACCTTGTATAGGAATTATATCATAGTTCAAGCAACTCTTGCATTGCATCAATCATTCTCAACTCATCACTCATTTTTTTTACAAGATCATCAAAAATTTCAACAATGGTGTCAATGACTTGATGTGAACTCAAGTTTTTCAGAAATACCCACAGCTCAACCACCATTCTTCTTGTGATCTTTCTTTTCTTTCTCTCTCAATTTTCCCTTTCTTTCTCTCTTCCTTTTTCACATGCTAATGTTGTTTATTTGTTAAATTTTTCTCCAATACTTTCTAGCAGCTTTTGTTTGCTCCATCTTTCTTTTCTCCTTTCCTAACTCAACATAACTATTGATGCATGACTGAAAGTAACAAGTCATGATCTTTACACAAGTATTCTCCCTCAACATTCTCCTACATGTACTTTTATCCATCAAGAGCAATTAAAGATTTGGAAAATAAATCAAACTCTCAGAAAGAAGTAATGGGTAAAGTATGATAATGGGTTTTAAGAAAGAAATTAAAAATTTAGGCTCAAAATAGGCACTAGGGATAATATCAAATAGGTAGGCTTGAAAAGCTCAAACTATCCAAAGAATGCCTATTACCGTCATTCCTAAGTTAAATCATAAATGTCTTTCTTATTTCACCTCGAGAGATATTCAAGTTAGTTCTAGAATGCTCAGTGAATTTTAGTGGAAAAATAGGTTTAAGAATAATGTAAAGCATTTGATCAAGAACTACTTAGTCCAAGTGTATGCAAAAAGTCATGCATAAGTCATAAATGATATAGAACATATGCTCTATGATCTATCACAAAGACATGCACTAAAAATACATCTTGAAATCTCAAAGAAAATTAGAAAAATTTTGAAAAAATTTTGTTCTCAAACGTTCAAAGGAGACTGAAAAGAATAATGAAGCATAGAAGTATAGAAAAAATCTCATTCTAACCACTCCCCCACACTTACACTGGGCATTGTCCTCAATGGCCAAACAAATAGAACAAGGCAATTAGTGCCATGAGACCAAAAAGATAAAGGGGAAAAGTGAAGAAAGAAATTACTTCCATTCATTGTGCAGTCGTCTAGACAAGAGTTGAGTTCTTGGAGAAAGAGGCATTGCCGAAGTACCTAAAGAAAAACACAAAAGAAACACAACAAAGAATAAAAACTAAAATAGAAAAATAAACAAAAAATAAAGAAAGAAAATAGTACAAGAAAGAAAAGTACACGAGATCCCTCAAAAAGGTCATGAAAATATAAAGAGAAAAAGAAAACCCAAAGATAGTGACAAGGAGGGACATGTGTAGAACCAGCATCTCAATTCTCCCTATCATCACTACCATGTTGTCGAGGAAAATGTTGCCTCCACTCAACCCATTGCTGCTCCATAGTAGTTTGCCTCTGGGCAATGTCGTCGATGGAGTCCCGCATGTTTAGTAGCATCTCCATCTACTGGGCTAACTGTCCCAGCACTGCGGTCTCAAAGTCAGTCTTGGATGGGGACTAGGAACTACCTACTCATGCCCGCAATAGTGGTGGGTGCTCCTTCTCCACAGGGGGTGGCCTATCCTGATCGGGATACTTGACCTCATGGGGTGTTAACCACTTTTTCAACTCCTGGTTATACTTGTACCCACAACTCATCAGTGTTTGCTCCATAACCATATCATTCTCAGTGGTCGTCTTTATCAATTCTCCCTCAATGCTAATACTAAAGTCTCTCAGAATTTTCATGATGACTAGAGGGAAGACGAAGGCTTTGGTAGAAAGACTGTGATGAACCACATCCCTAATGGATTGGATGATCAATGAAGCAAGAGGGATAGGCTGAGTGGTTATAATCCTATGCAAAATATATGTATCAATAAGGCATATCTCATTGAAACCATGGCACGGGGTACAACATTGAACCCAAACATGTAGACTAAAGTCCTAAAGTTGGCAGCAAGATCATTGTTCAAATAGAAACTGTCGGCTTAGAAAACATTATGCTTGTACAACCCTAGGGTAGCTCTAGTCCCACTGGCATCCCAATTAAGGTCAGAAAGGATTTTTTGATTATTAGAATCTATCCCTTGCCAAGTATCATCATCATAGACCTGTAGGAGAGTAGCCACATCATGGATTGTCCGGCGGATTCTGAACCTCCCAACTTTCATACAAAGGTTTTGATAAGTTCCGTTGGATTGTCCGACGGATTTTTGATAGTGTCCTTTCGCTTTCAGGGTCAAAATCAACTATCTTGCCTTTAGATTGTCGGGTCATGTACCAAGGTTAATACCTGCAAAAGACAGGATGCAAGTTAGATAACGGAGTTCATAATTAAAGCAAAATTAAGAGAAGACAAAGTTAGTCAATTAAACGTAGTCAAAGTTAGTAGATTAGATTACAAAGATATAGATGATACAAAAGATACAAAAGATGGCACCTTTTTGCGAAAAGAACAATTGTACATATTCACATATTTACCTATTTACATATTTACATGGTTAAATCAACAAAATCCAAACTTTCATGATATTGTTCCCCGGCAATGGTGCCAAAAATTTGATGTGTGCAAATTTGGATATAAAAATTATATAAAAATAAGCACATTCCAAATCAAGTTTAAATTAAAACGTTAACCTCAAATTACATATATGAGCAAGCGTACTCATCATTAACATAGCATAGGGTTTTAACGAGTGTCGATCCTCAAGGAACAAGTATACATTAATAACTTTTCTTTCATTGTTTAACCAACTTAATAAAGTGAAAACAAAAAAAAAAGGAAAAATAAATAAAAATATATATACATGCCAATGATAGAGAATTATGTAACTTAAACCATTATTTTGACAAACATGATCTTAAAGTACCTAACCATTATCATAACTAATCATTCTCTTGATATCATGAAGGATTAAGATAGATTCACTTCTTTTCCAATCAATGAAATCACTATCTTCTAGATAAATTAGCATCACATATCCTGTCTCAACTAATTCACCCAAAAGATGCATTAAACATAATCCTTGATTAAATTTTCATATCTTGGCAAATTTAAAACATGAAATTAAGCAATGAATCCATATCCTGGCAAACACCAATTAATTTTTAATTACCTAGTTCTTAGCAATTAACCATTTTGTCCAAACAAGTTAAGAGACAACAAATATGAAATCAATGAATTGAAACTACCATCAACCCATTTGTCCAAGCAAGTTAATGGAAAGAAACAACCAACTAATCTCGTAATAAGCACAGGTAATTAAATACCAAGAATAATAATCAATTAATCAAAAGATCAAAATAACTCTTGAAATCATGAATACCTAAAACACTGTCAAATTACAAAAAAATAATTAATACATCATTGTTCAAGAAAAAGAAAACAAAGTAAAAGAAAGCACTCATAGACAAGCCTCCTTCTTCTTCCTTTGCAAACCCTCTTGTATAATCTTCCTTGATTTGACAGAATTCCTCGATTTGAGTATTTTTTGTTCAGATCAATGAATTCTCTCTTTTCACTTCTGTTTTTCCTTTATTTATAAGCTTTCCAAATGCCTAAATTCATTAGTGTAGGGTTCTTGGCCGATTAGAAGTAGAAAAATACTAAAACTATGCAAATTACCAAAAACTACGTACAAAAATCGTGGCATTGCCTTAACATCAGGGCGCAGCCGGTGCCGCCTACAGCCTCACAGTCGGCACTAGTTGTGATCTGTTTCTTTGTCCATTCGCCATTTTTCTTGATTTTTGCGCCATTTTCTCCAGATTGCAGCCGATGCCGTTTCCAGCTCCCTAGCTGGCGCCGGTTTGGTCTTGTTCCACTTTGTTTCACTTGCCTTTTCATTGCCTCAAAGTGCGTGCCAGCAGCACGTGCCCGGCGCCGGTTCCTCTGTCATAGTCGGCGCCGCCTCTACTCTGTTTTGCGACATTTTTATCTTATTTTACCCCTAAAATCTAAAATAATGCACCAAATACCTTTCCAAGGGTAAAATCTCAAATATGAAAGAATATGATCAGTTATTCCACAAAATGTATCACAAAATAGCCTCAAATAACTAATAAAAATATGACTAATTTAGGCCCTATCATATATTCACATGAAGTATAAATTCAACAAATTGAAAGATAAAGAATGCATTATATTATTGAATAATTGTGCAATATACCCCAAAAATATATATATATATATATAGTTACCTCTAGGGGAAAACACTAACAAGTTGTATGGCCCCGCTTGCTATTTGAGAGGACTGAACAACCTTTTATGTGTGCGAAGATTTAGCGTACTGAGGAAAGAAATGGTTTGTTGAATGCAAGGTTATCTTGTCTTGTGAGGAGAAGAAATGATTGTTCTTCAGTGCCATTGTCTAATAACCTGATGCTTGTTGTTTCGGTTTGCTGAGTAGGTTTTCAAGACTGAAATTGCAGCTTATTATGTGTGTATGTATGTGTGTGCTTAGACTGCTTCTGTCTGTGTGTGCTGAAGTGAGGGTAGCTGAAACCTCTAGTTGGTTTGGAGATTCAATTAATGTAAATAAGAAAAGAAGAATAAAAGAGCTTGCTAGAAATTTTGGAGAAGTAATTATGTGTTATGGCTTTAATGGCTAAAAAGGTAAGTGGATTATTTGTTCTGCTAAATTAAGGAAAGTTTCCTTTCTTGATCCACCAACCAATTTTAGTCACTTCAATTAAGGGGAAGAAAGGCTATACACAAATCATGCTAACCAAAATTATGAGTAAACAACCTTACTCTTGGCTAAAACTTAGGTGTTCCTTAAGGAAGTAAATTCAAATTCAAAGTTTGTAAAGGAATAGAAAAGCTATCGATGAGGTATTGTTGTCTGAATTAGGGAGTGAATAACCTCCTAATTTTCGAACAATAAAAGAAATAAATTCAGCTTTGGGAACATAATAATCCTCCATAAGATTGGTTACCAAAAATGATAATACGAGGTTAAGGAAGTTTGGAATGATTGAATGGATTATGGAAAATGACAACTCTAGCTGGTTTTCCACTAATTGTGATAATTTTGCAACCTGGCCGGCTAGAGCACGCGCGCGCGCGTATGTGTGTGTGTAAGGAGATCATGTATATAATAGGAGGGGGAAAGGCAATTGGCTAAGTAGAAAGAAAGGAGAATATTTTATCCCCACAAGAATTCCTATTTCGAATTCCTTAGGGAAAAGGAATATAATTTCGGCTTGGTATAAGATTTATACTCCTAATCTTGTTAACAAATTTAAAAGAAAGAAATAAAGAAATCATGTATTGCTATGGTAAGAAAATAATCCCTAGTGTCCTCCCATTCTTGGATCCCACGGTGAAGGAAAAAGGACTCTAACTTTAGTAAGGAATATCTACCACTACTCTTGCTACTATAATTGAAGAGAAAAAAAATGGGAACTATGCTATGTTTTGTCATGTTACTATAAGCAAAAGGAACAGGAATAACAGCTAAAATTACAAGAAGGTAAGAGTATAGATACATGGAGAGATTTTAGGATCGAATTTAATAGAATGTTCCCTACTCCCAAAATTGAAATTGTGGCTAGAATTAGCCTATGTGATACAAAAGAAAAATAAAGAAAAACAAAGGATGTCCAAGTAAGAATTAGCCATTGATCCCTCAACTTATCAATAAAATCCCATCACTCTTACCAATAAACCACTACTTTTACACCTTAAATGAATAACAAAATTCCTATGCATTAGAGTTCATCTCCTAAATTCCTTCTACAGCAAAATTAAATAACAGGATAAGTTAGCACACACTCAAGGAATGTACACGAGCTCAATATGGCAACTTGGTAGATTTGTTACTCAATTAAATTGCACCCAAAATATGTAAGATTTATATGTCCAAGTACAATTATATTAGCACACAATAGTGCAATGCATGCTCTCGGGTATATTAGGGTTGGGTTTTATACTAGCCATCGTCCTTCCATGATCAATGGCCCAATAAGCTCCAAATCTTGGTAGACATTTACATCATTTGGTTAAATATCATATACTTTCTTGAGGCGACAAGTTGAGACACGGACAATAAATTTTTCTTCATCCCAAGGACATAATACACATTCTATAATTGAACCTCATGAGGACCGTGTCGGGGGACAATCATTATTTTAACAAGATGTATAAATGGTAGTTTTGCATTGTTGGCAGTTACTACAACTCGTATACTCTTGCACTCCATTAAATTTGATAATTTCTTCTCATCTCCAGTCATGTTATTAGAATAGTTTGAATTAATGGTCCAATCATTTTGATAGTCAACAAAGTTATTTCTTACTGATGTAAGTGTTATCTCTGCTACCTTGCAGTGCAAGAGGTTGTTATCTCTTCATCATTTGATGGCTCGTAGATGACTGTGCTAGTTTCTTTATTTTTTTTTACCGTAAATGATGCATGAAGATTATATTCTTCTTTACTATTGCTCTTACAAGTGGCAGTATTTCCTTTTTCTTTCTTGCATTGACAGTCTCTAACAAAATGTCCTTATTTTCTATAATTGTAGCATTCTTTATTTCATCACAAGTATTTCTTTTCACAGGACGTACCTTGTTCCTGCCAAGCTCCCTCTTCCTATTGACTCTTCTCAAACTTCCATTTATTTCTATTTAAATATCCATTTTTAAACTCCCTGACACTCCGATTTGCAATCTTAACCAGCTTTTCTACATAACTCAGATACAAGTACAGTTGTAGTGGTTAATCATTAAGCACATGTTTCGGGTCCAACATATACTTCTTAAGTTGAGATACGTAGAATACATTATGTATCTCAGTCAAGCCCTCTGGTAAATTTAATGTGTACACTACCGGTCTAGTTCTCTCAATTACTCAGAAAGATCCTAAATACTTCGGACTTAACTTTCTCCCTTTTGGATATTTTTTTATCCCTCTACTTGGAGTCAACTTCAAGAACATGTAATCCTCTACTTGAAACTTAAGATCTCTCATCTAGCTATCCACATAACTCTTTTGTCTACTCTGTGCGATTTTCAATCTTTCTCTAATCAGCTTCACTTTATCTGCCATTTCCTAAATATAGATTATTGTAGTTTTGCTAATCTATTCATCTTCCAACCAACTCCAATATAGTGGTACTTGACACTTCTGATCATACAGTGCTTCATAGGGTGCCCTCTCAATCGATGACTGATAGTTGTTATTATATGCTAACTCTACATACGGTATTGAATCAATCCAAACATCCCCGAAATCTAGGACACATGCCCTCAATATATCTTTCAAAATGTGTATAACCCTCTTAGACTATCCATCTATCTACGAGTATGTTGTCCTACTAAACTTCGATGTAGTTCCTATTTATTTTTGGAACTTAGCCTAAAATTTAAATGTGAACCTCGGGTCTCGATAAAAAATGATACTTATCAAAACTCCATACAATTATACTATCTCTTGTGTGAACATCTGCGTCAACTTCTCCATAGAGTACCTTACATTTACCAAGATAAAATGTGCTGACTTAGTCAGTCTATCAACAACTACCCAAATAATATCTCGCTGAGTCTTTATCATAGAAAGTCCGATGACAAAATTCATGGTCACTTCTTGCTACTTCCATTCTGGAATCGGTAGTGGTTATAGCAGTTTGGCTAACTTCTTATGTTTGGATTTGACTTTCTAGCACGTTAAACACAAGGATACATACTGCACAATATCCTTCTTCATACTAAGCCACAAGTATACTTTTTTCATATCCTAATAAATTTTCACTTCCTCATGATGAATGGCGTACTTACTCTTATGGGCTTCTCCCAGAATTTTCTTTCTTAGGTCTTTGTCCTCTGGCACACACAACCATCCTCAAAAGTAAAGTACTCCCAACTCATCTTCTCAAAAATCTTCCCCTCCTCTAGCAATTTCTTTAGCTTTGAAAGATTGAAATTCTGTATTACTCCATTACTTCCCGACAATTTCTTGTCTCTGTCCTGTTCAAGTTTCAAGTTTCTTATGCAAATCCTCGCTTCATGCACCTTTGCTCCCTTCAGATCATTCCTGCATAGTCTTTACCTCTTCCACTCTCAATCTAGCAAGCCTTGCTTTTCAACTAAATACATTAGCTACTGCATTAGCTTTTCCTAGTTGATAGTGTATCGAACATCAGTATTCTTCCAGGAACTCCATCCATCTCCGTTGTCTAAGATTCAGGTCTTTCTGGGTGAAGATGCACTTGAGACTTTTATGGCCCGTGAATATCTTGTATTCCGCTATATACAAGTAATGACACCATTTCTTAAGCGCGTAGATAATTGCAACCAGCTTCAAGTAATAGGTGGGTGAGTTTCCTTTATCAGGCTTCAGCATGCGGTAGGCGTAAGCTATCACTCTATTTTCTTACATCAGGACTACTCACAACCCCTCCTTAGAAGTGTTTGTGCACAAGGCATAGAGTTTACTCTCCTTTGGTAAGCTCAATACCGGTGTTGTTATCAACTTCTTCTTAAGCTCTTGGAAACATTTCTCGCACTTCTCATTCCACGTGAATAGAATATTTTTCCTTAACAAGCGGGTCATTGGTGAAGCCAGGGTAGAGAATCCCTTAATAAACCTTCTATAATATCCAGCCAGTCTCAAGAAGCTTTTAATCTTCGTAATGTTCTTCAGTTACTTCTAGTTCAAGATAGCTTCTACCGTGGTAGGGTCCACTTTAGTGTCATCTTTCGATACCATATGTCCAAGAAAAACTACATCCAACCAAAACTCTCACTTGTTGAACTTTGCATACAACTTATACTATCTTAATTTCTCCAACACTAGTCTCATGTGTTCAGCATGCTCTTTCGGATTCTTAGAGTAGATGAAGACGTCGTCGATGAATACCACTACAAATTTGTCCAGGTATAGCTGAAAGATCCTATGCAAGAGATCCATAAACACTGTTAGGGTATTAGTTAGTCCAAGAGTATTACCACGAACTTATAGTAGTCGTATCTTGTGTTGAAAGCCATTTTAGGAATATCATCCTCATTAATTCGTACTTGATAGGAAGTTGATTGAAAAACACATCTATCATTGGTAAAGGATACTTGCTCTTGAACGTCAGATTGTTCAGTCCTCGATAGTCAATACACAACCTCAATATCACATCCTTTTTCTTCACAAGTAGCACTGGTGCTCCCTATGGAGATTTCCTCCGTCAAAAGCCTTGTTATAATAACTCCTCGAATTGTTCTTTTAACTCCATTAATTCTATTGGGGTCATCCGATATGGAGTCTTCGATACCAGCTCAACTCCGGGTACGAGGCGGATTGTTAACTCTACTTCTCGGGATGGAAATAGAGAGTTTAGTTTAGCTAGGAATACATATTGATACTCCTTTATTATTATGGTATCCTCTAGTGTGAATTCATCCTTGGGTTTATTTATAACATAGTCCAGGTACCCTTAGCATCCTTGCCCCAACAATTTTTGTGATTTGGTTCTTGTTATCAGAAACTTCAATTCTTTAACATGACTTCCCTTCAATTCTAGTATATCTTGTCCAATTAGATAAATTAGACTATTTTACTCTTACAATCCAACCGAGCATTGTGCTTAGACAACTAGTCTATCCTTAATATCAAGTCGTAACCCTTAAAAATTATAAGAATAAGGTCGACTTTTAAGTTCTCGCTTCCAACCCGAACATTAAAATCCAATAGATACTTACAAGCTTCCACAGACTTTCCCAACGGTGTGCTTATTGATAAAATATAAGGCAATTATGTCCCAACCCTATCCATATAAAATGCACAAATTTCATTAATATAAGAATGCATAGAACTAGAACCAATCAAAACATTCATAAGATAACCTCGGATAGAAATTGTACCTTCCACTACATCAGCGTCCGCACTGACCTCCTCTCAGTTCAGTGTAAAAACCATTGCTTTCGTTTGGGGTTTCAGTCTCCCACTCCCTGTTGCTTCACTATTACTCCCCCTGCTACCTGATGGCTAAGTGAAATTCACTGGACCAACACTCAAAAGTTTGGGGCAGTTGCTCTTTATGTGCTTAGGGTCCCTACAGTTGTACTATTTCTTGTAGGACTCTTAGACAAGCAGTCCTTTTCTACATACCCCCACTTGTCACCAAATTGACACGTGGGAAGATTGGGTGCAGAGTTTGAAACTGTGGTCCTAGCCTATTTCCCTTTATTGTTCCACTATTAGCTTAGAGGTCGTTTTTAGTTATTCTGCTTTGGATGGAACAGTGGTCTCTGAGTTATTTGGCTCTTGTTCTCGTTTTCAGTTCTAGTGGCAGTGTCGACCACAATAGAATAATTAGCGGGAGAAAATATTGCTAGGGCTCTCAACAGTTCTTATCTGAGCCCTTTGACAAACTATAGGGTCTTACTATGCTTCGTGTCCACCAGTCACCTACAATATTTCGAGAGCTTGTTGAATTGGGCAGCATATTAGGCCATTGATATGTTCCCCTATTTCAGGTTCTAGAACTCATCTTCTCTCTTCCACCACCCATTGAGGAACATACTCTACTCTAAATACCTTAACAAATCCTCTCCCGGTCCATTCCTAGCCAGTCCTTCTCCATTCTTCCTGAATTCGATGTCACCAATCACGTGCAGTTCCTCTTAGTCTGAAGACTATGAATCTCATCGTACACTACATAGAGTGTTGCAGTATGGAGAAAATATCTTCTATTTGTTCAGTCCACTACTCAGCCTTCTAGTCTTGTTTAGCTTCCCTAAGAAATATGAGCGGCCAGAATTTCAGGAACTGCTCAAGCACCTCATCTTCTCTACAAAATGTCCTCTCTCAGACAGAGTATGCAAGAGCTCTTTCATCTTCCTGAATGCTTGCCCTATCGACATGCCTCTGATCTCTCAAGTCTAGCTCCTTATTCTTGGTTGGCTTCATGTCCTTCTTCAGGTATGGGAGGTGGTGCTAGAAATCCATCCAAGTAATATGCCAAAGCTAAAGAAGGGGGATGAAACTACAAGCCACACTTCATGGCACCTTGGAAGAATCCAAGGCTGGAGGCTTACAAGGGAAAATTCAAGCAAAACCAACTAACATGCCAAGGATGAAGAAGATTGTTAAGAGATAGAGGATCAAAGAAAGGCCAAGAAGATCAAAGTGTGAATAACAATTAGTATGCCCACTAGAAACAAAATTATTCCATTCCAAAACACACCTAGCGCTAGGTTCACTAGTATACCTGGCGCTAGGTCACTCCGAGCATAGCTCTATTTTGTTTTATTTTTGTTTCTAATTAAAATCCCATGACTTTTATTATGTAATAGGGATATTTTAGACCTTTTAAAGGCTTGAATGCTGAGAATTCATCTCATGTTAGTTAGGTTTAAATACCTATATATATATATATATATTTATATATCATTACAACATTTCAAATGTAATTTTGGATATTGATAGAAATCAAAGAATCTCTGATAGGGGCTAAATTAGTCATGTTTTTCCAAGTTATTTGAGATTCTTTTGTAATATATTTTGTTTAATAACTAGTCATATTTCTTCATATTTGAGATTTTACCTTTGGAAAGGTCTTTTATTCATTATTTCAGATTTTTAGGGTAAAACAAAATAAAAACATCGCAGAATAGAGGAAAGGCAGTGCCAACTAAGGCTCTAGAACTAGTGCCAGCCATGCACTGGATTACATGAACTTCGAAGCGACGAAAAATTATCAAAACAGAGCAAAACAGAGGGGAAGCGGTGCTGGCTCCAAGAGTTAAGATGGCGCCGGCTGCATTCTGGTCTTCATTATGTAAAATTCGGAGAAAAATAAGCGAACAAGTAGAGAAGCAGAACACAACCAGCTCTAGCTCCAAGAGCTAAGGCGGCGCCGGTTGTGCCCTGAAGATAAGGCGGTGCTTAATTTTTTCTACGCGGTTTTTGGTAATCTATGGAGTTTTAGTATCTTCTAACTTCTACTCGGCCAAGAACTTTGTACCTACGAGTTTAGGCACTTCCTAAGCCTATAAATAGATGAAAAATACAAGGGAAAATGGGAGAATTCATTGATCATCATAGAAAATTACTCAATCAAATGAGGAATTCTTCAATTCAAGGAGGGTTGTGCAAGAAGGTCTTCAAAGGAAGAAGAACGGGGCTTGTCTATGAGTATTTTCTTTTACTTTGTTTTCTTTTTCTTGAACAATGATATGTTAACTGTTTCATTATAATTTGACATTGTTTGAGATATTCATAATTTTTAGAGTTACTTGATCTTTTGATTAATTGATTGTTCTTCTTGGTATTCAATTACTTGGGTGTATTATGAGATTAATTAGTTATTTCTTTTCCTTAACTTGCTAGACCAAAGAGGTTAATTTCTAAGGATTGAGTAATTAAAGGTTAATTGATGTTTTCCAGACCAAGGATTCATTGATTAATTTCATGTTTTAAATTTGCCAGACCAAGGAAATTTAATTAAGGATTGTGTTTAATGCATTTTGTGGATGAATTAGTTGAGACAGACCAAGTAATGCTAATTTATCTAGAAGGTAGTAATTAGTTGAGACAGACTATGTGATGCTAATTTACCTTTATTCTTCATGGTGCCAAGAGAATGATTAGTTATGACAATGGTTAGGTCTTTTGAGATCATATTTGTCTAAACAATGGTTTGGGTTACATACTTCTCCATCCTTAACATGTGTATATTTTTATTTTTCTTTTGTTTTGTTTTGTTTTATTCATTTTTTCACTTTATCGAGTTAATTAAATAATGAAAGAAAGGTGATTCATGTCTACTTATTCCTGGAGGATCGACACTCATTTGAACCCTATGCTCGGTTAATGATGAGTACGCTTGCTCATATGTATGATTTAGGTTGAACGTTTTAATTTAAACTTGATTGGAAATGTGCTTAGTTTTTGTTTGATTTTTACACCTAAGTCTGGACACATCAGTCTCCTTTGAGAGCTTTTGAATGGTGATTCCTCTTAGGTAAATCCCATAAACATCAAGACCATTCTTAGGGCATAGTTCTTCCTTATGTATTGAGTCTATAAATCATTTTAGAATAGATCAATTAGCTTGCTAACTTGGGTCTTCGATTATAGATAATCTAAGGTTCTTGTTGGAAGTAAAATTGGTTGCCTAAATCATCTTTTTTCAAAATGTTCTTGGTTTCTTGTTGAATCAAGGGTCTTTGGTTGTGATTTAGATGACTTGATTCTCATTTTTAGTATTCTATGTTCTTTATTTTGACCTAGGGTCCTAGTATTTGAATTGGGTATCTTATTTCTTCACCAACTTCACTATTTTGAGCTCTTAATTGAGTCTTGCATTTTACCCCAAATTTAGCTACGAAATTCATTGAGAAATCAATCACAAGATCATATCAAGTGGTGTAGGCTTGCAAGCGGGAGTTGTAGGCACAACTGCACCTCTCTTTCTTCCCTAGGTGGTCACTTCACTTCCTAGTGCTATTTTCACATTATAGACATAATGAACTCGTCAAAAAGGTCACATAATGGATAGATAGGTATCTTACCTCAAGTGATTGAATATGAAAGCAAAATCAGTAGGTAATAACCAATATGTAGTAAAAATATAACAAGAAAATTTACTTATTTATGTATTCATATAGATCATGTGTTTACAAAGAAAGACACAAGTGCCCAAATCGTACTTATTGAAATAAAGTAATACATGAAAGTATTCAAATAAAGAAACTGCAATTGTTCATGTAATGGGCTTATTGAAACATAAATAATGAAATACCACTAAAGGTTTTCACTGTCCTAGCACTCAAAGTGATCTCTCCTGAGTCATTTATCATCCGAATCCTCATCCCGAGGTTCGTACAGCCAACCCTTTCTATTCTTCAAGAAGTTTATACCCTTCCTATCCACAAACCTTAGGTATTCACTCCACACTGGGTCCATCGACAATCTCCCTACTCGCATCAAGTCCCTTCAAACTCTCTCATATTTTATGTTTCCCCTTAAGTTCAGCCAATCTAGCCCACTCTATGCATCTATCCATGTACTCCTCCCAATCACTCTTTAGTTGCTCGAAGACTAACTCTCCCAAGTTGTCACTATTGGCTATTAGGTCAGCATCTTGTTCAGGTTGGGCTAAAACAAGCTCTATCACTTATATCTCCTCATTATTACTTTTCAGCTCAGGTATGTCTAGATTAGACTCTGACTCTGACTTTGACTCAGAGGGAGGAGGAGGGGGATTGGATAAAGGTGGTAGTGCACGAGTTACATACATGAAAGGCTATAATCTCACCACCATCACAAATCTTCTAACCATTCTGAATGCAAAACACATAATAGTTAGTACCAGATCAAAAAACATAAAGCAGTAAATCCTCATATACAAAAAATAAAGCCTAAACCTAGGCTCTAATACTACTTGTAACACCCCGCTACTAAGTGAACCGATAAGGGTCGAACATTTCTCCCCATCCTTAGGACCAAGGGTCTTAATAACTAGGTAAGGCAGAGAAAGTAATAAAACTTAACTCAGTAATATATCATATCAAAACTTATTACAAGGTTTCAATAATAAACTTGAAGCATAGAAAAAGTCCATTACTTACATAAAATAGCGTTTAGAGGACAAATATCTTCTTAATCACAAATAAACAACAAGGCAATAAAAACTTAAATAGCACTTGTCTCTACTAGTCTCCTACCATAAGTGTAGTACTTCTTGAAATATGATAGAGAAAATTATATGAGAAAGGAATTCTTAGTAAGTCTTGTGTATGCATGTGGAATAGTCTTGAAATACCTTCATGATGTAATTTTACATAAATAGTTGTAAAAAACATTTGCAAGTCATTAATAAAGTAAATACTAAGTAGTTCTAAGTTTTGTAATAATTCACAAGTAAAATAATTTGAATCCCAATAACCAAAGCAGGAATGTTTTTAGTGCACCAAACCACTCATAACATTGTAACCATATAATTTCATAATTGATAAGTCATCAAACCCTATATCATGACTAGCCACTGTGAAACCTTACATCACAGTGAAGTGGGTGATTAGCTCACTTGGGGGGAGGGGGAGAATACTCCTCCATCTGTCACGCCAAACCTACCAGTCATACATCTCCGGTCAACAATCCCATCTGGACCATAGTGCTAGCATAGACTAGCCTAACTTACTAGTACTGACATCTCATCCTGAAAGAGTCATCTTCCAAAGGTAGCCACCTACCGAAGACTTGCCTTAGCTTTTAGAGGTTAGTACTAGAAGTCTACCCTAATTGAGTACTCAATGAATCATTTATTCGATTTAGGATATTCTCAACAAAAACCCAAATGATTAGATCATTCAAATATAGTAACATGTATTGGATCTAAAGATCACAAAATATTCATGCTGGATTTATAAAAGGTGATAATTTGATCAAAATAACTTTTAGTGCTCAAATTGTAAATTTACCATGTTTGGCTTTCAAACAACAATTCAAAGAATTGAACACAATGACTTGCAAATTTATGCATCGTTTAACAAATAGTTATGGAAGGTATTAAAGAATTGGAGTCTTTTGGTAAGTCTAAATCACAGTACAGCTTGATCCAAGATGCCAACCCCGGTTCCAAATGAAATTAAAAACTATAAATAAAATCCTTATCTATTAACTTCTACTCACTTTTCCAATCAAAGCATATCAATGTACATCCACAACATTTACATATATATACATATATATATATATATATATATTATGTAGATACAAATAAACATATAAGCTTTTAATCATTAGATAAAGCTTGAGAACATATTTATTTAATTTTTTTTGGTAAATAAATATAAGCCCACGAAATAGTATAAATATTAATGTATTAGTCACATTTAGCAGTTATCAGGAATTAGCTAAATTAATTATTTTTCATCAAATTAGTCACCAGTGTTTAATAGGTAAATAGATAGTAATTAAATAAATATGAAAAACCTTAGAGGGGGGGGTGAATAAGGTTTTTGGCAAGAAAAAATAATTTTTTTCAGATTGTCTAAAATGCTAAACAAGGATGATCACCAAGATGCTTGAACTGACTTTATAGATGCATAGAAAGCTATCCAAGCACTCGTAGATGTATGTCCAGATTTAGACAATGAAAGAACATAAAAAATAGTACATGAACCACTGAAACAAAATGAGACAAAAGATGTATAGTGGTTCGATCAACAATGATCGACGTTCACTACCTTCAGCCTTACACTTAAGGATTTTCAACCCTGTTTCATTAACCTCACTTAATGAAATATTCACTTACAAGAGAGGATCACCACATTAGGTTATACACAACCTCTCAAACACATCAAGGATCACCTTACTAGGTTTTACTCTACAACCTTGACACAATCACAAAATAAGGATCACCCCTATGGGTTTTACCACACAAACTTAAACATACACACAACAAGGATCACCCCTATGGGTTTTACCACACAACCCCTATGGGTTTTACCACACAACCTTGCACTTACAACAACACAAGGATCACCCCTATGGGTTTTACCACACAACCTTGCACTTACAACAAAGAATTGAAAATCAACATAACAGAGATAAGCTCACTTACTTTAGCAGATATTCTCTCGGATACAAGGCTCAAAATTCTTTTATCTTTGATACACAATGAACTCACTTTGAAGCTAGATAAAATGAGAATTTTGAAAATATTGAGCAATGATGTTTCTAAAATAGATGTTTCAAAAATCTTACTTATAATCTTGCTTTAAGGGCTATTTATAGAGCCAAAAAGTGGAGTGCAAATGGTCATAAAAAAATGGCTACAAATTTTTCTATTTAAACTCATCCAAGTTTTGGACTCAAGTTTTGGACGAAGATACATCCAAAAGTTAAGTTTAAAATGGCACATTCCTGACAGAAATTTTTCAACCCGGTTTACAGGATTTTTGATGAACCTTTTGGATTCAAACAGTTTCATCCAAAATTCTGTGAATTTTAAAAACTTTGAAAGTCATCTCCTTTGAAGCTTCAAGGTAAAGTCAAATGAATAAAAGATAAGAAGACATAGGAATTAATAAATATACATTAATAACACTTCCTAGTCTATCATGCTTCATAAAGTGCTTCCATGATATATAACTTCTCATACTCTTATTTTCTCATTTGATCTTCTAATCTTGAAATCAGTGATGAAGAGGTTGTCAATAGTTCTTATCTGAAGACTTTAGAAGAATAAAAATTAAACATGTCCTATCACAGGAAATTAAGAAGTTAGTCCATATCAACGTTTGTAATAAATCAAAACATAAAAGAAAGCTCTTAAGGCTAACAATCTCCCCCTTTTTGAGTGATAACAAACATGACACAATTGACATGTAATAGAGAGAACATGTTGAGCAAATAAATGTAGTGTTTCTATATAGGTTTCACAGAGATGTTTATGAACACAAATTTGTAAATATATCTCAATGATCCTAAAGCATGTCATATATCTATATAAATATTCAGAGTAATTTGATAGAGATAAAATGCTAAAATGCTCCCCCTTAATATATGCTTATGTGACTATTTCAAATATAAGAGGGATGAGTAGAAGTAACGATTTTCTCATCCAAAAGATGTATCCAAAATGGTTTTGGAAGAACGTGTGCTTTCAGAATAACATTTGGATAGGGCTTTTGGATGTCCAAAATATAAATTAATAAAACTGCTTATAAGAACAATTGTTTTGGATACAAAATTTCTAAGTCCAAAACTCCCCCTAACTCAATGCACAAAAATTTTATCACAAAATCTAGTCTCAAAGATACCATTATCATAATAGTGAGCGTCACAAACAGGGGGGGTTTTTCAGAGAATTTTTAGTAAACAGTAAATCAAATCATATCAGTGATTTTTTCAATAGTTTAAATTTGATATCAATGCATAATTGTCCATGCCAGAAGTAATTCATGCAGTTCATAACAGTTTATGCAATTTCTTGAAATTCAGTAACTGTTCATATAATAGTCTTTTCTTTTCCCATAAACAGTTTCAGTTTTCAAAGTAGTTCAAATTTTCATAGCAACTCTTTCGCAGATCAGTCCAATTTCAAAACAGAAGTCATTCACAAAATTTAGTTCATACAGATAACATCAGTCATGTAGAATCCATATCAGATTATTATGCAGAACCCATAACAACATGTAGATCGTCAGTCATGCAAACCTAACATTCTATCCTTATTAGTTAATGCATGCAGATAAATAACATTTTCTTTCTTCCCAGAGAATGCATTCAACAGCATATAACAGTCATGCAGACCATACTATTCACAACAGTTTCATTTTTTTTTTTCTTTTTCTTTCTCCCCTATAATTTTCACTGTCATATTCTTTCTCCCCCTTTGTCATCAATGAAAAAGTAGCATAGCAGAAGGAGAAGTAATATGCAATCAATAGTCATCAGATAGATAATAGGCATGACAAAGAAGTAAGCTTAGGGAAGTATTAGAAATTATCCGAAGACATAAAATAAATGACTGAAAAAATAAATTTTTCATCAACCAATCTTGTTGCCCAATCTGCTGTCTAGGAAATATTGATGGTTTCACCCTTGGATCCAGTACCCTTCTTGGAAAATTGACCAGCTATTCTGTTAGATTTTCTTTTCACAACAACGTGTTTCTGTCTTTTTCCAGAAGGTTTGGGCTTGGGAGAAGGAATAGGAATATCTGTCTTCTGTATGGGAGAAGGCTGTGGAGATAGTTCAGGAGAGGGTTTAGGAGAGGGAACCTTAACATCTACAGGCGGTTTAGCCTTGTCCTCTGAAGATTGTTCATCCTTGTCATAATCAGATTTAGAGGCAGAAGGCTTAGCAGATTGCTCAATGACAAAAATTATGTTCCCTAAGAGTTTGATTTCTGGGCTAAGAGATTCCAATTTCTCTGCAAAAGAGCTGATTGCACTCAGAATATTCTTAGATAGGCTAGAGTCTGGAAAAGTTCCTTCCTCATCAATCTTTCTTTTGGTTCCTGACTTTCCTTCTTCCTTGATCTTTATCAAATTTTCCTTCTCTTTTCCAGTAGATTCTCTCAGCAATTTCCATGAATTTCCTTCCCTTACATACCCCATATTTTCAAAGGAGTCATAGCTGTAAACATTTGTTCTTGAGGGATCAGAAGTAACAAAATTTAAATTAACATTGAAAAATCTGAAGACTTTAGTAATAAATTTCCAAATGGAAGAGCCTTGCTAGAGGTATTTCTGGATTGCAACATTAACTTAGTTGCTAGAAACCCAAAGTTTATCTGTCTCTCCTCTGCTAAGGCTAACATGACCACCATTTGAAGTATACTGATAGAGGTCTTATAGCTGGAACAAGGAACAACAATGGTAGACACCATATGATGCAGAATTCTACCCAATCCATTCAGCCATTTAGAACTTCGATTTCCAGAATTCTCAAAACTTTTTCCACCAGTAAATAACTTCTCAAAATTTTTCAGAACAAAAATTTCCTTTCCTTCAGGGAATTTGTTCAACTCAAAATATTGAAAACCAGCATCCCGAACATCACAAATTCGATTCAGCATTCTATGGTCAAATTCAAGGTCTTTTCCTTTTACTCTTGACACATACCACCTAATCATAAATCCTCCCTCAGTTTCTGCCATTTTTCCCTTTCTCAAATTTGCGTAAAATTCCCATACTAAAGGAGTATAGATTTTCTCATCAACGGATAACAAACTCCCCCACCCGACATGATCAAACATATCCAGAATATTTGACAAGTTCAGAAAAGTTGAGTGATTCACTCGATAACTAGAAATAACAGTTCGATTTCTAGAGACCCAGTCATTGTATTCAGATTCACATTTTGAGTCAAGAAATCGAGGTACCTGATTTGCAGAACTCACTTGTTCTGAAGAAGATTCAGACAAATTATAATGAGAGGCCAAGAAGTGAGGCTGAGGAGAAGCTTCCTTTGCTTTCGCTTTGCCCTTTGATGAACTCGAACCCTTTTTCTTTAACACTGGAGAAGATTTTTGCTCTTTCTTCAGTTTCGGAACGGAGGATTTTATTTTGTCCATTGAAAGATTTAAGCTTTTTTAGGGCTTTTTGAATTTTTACAAAAGAAGAAGAGCACGAGAAATTATTTTGGAAGATGAGCAGTTTTAAGGGTTTTGAATAAGAGAAAATCGAAGGCTTTGAATGTCTAGGATAGTGTGAGAACAAAGTGCCTTGAAAACATACGTGTTTCTGAAGAGTTTTGAAAAACGCACAAATCAATTTTTTGAAACTCGAAATTTGGAATAAAAGAATATTAAGGATGGATTTTGGAACAAGACCGAGTCCGAAATCAACATCCAAAAGAGTGATTTCCCGACATGCATTTTGGATATAGGAATTGGATCTAATGCTATGTCCAAAACAGGAACTGGGTATTTCGGATGTAGAATTTTGTTTCCAAAACCTTTATCTTCACAAATTCTGCACAAGAAGGACTTAAACACAATAGTTATTTATCAAATTCTTGTGATGCCCAAACCTCTTCTCAAGTTGTTGAATCTATCCTCATCTAGAGGTTTTGTAACACCCCGCTACCTAGGCCCGCCAGGGCCGGGGATGTCGCCCCGTCCAAAGGACAAGGGGTCTTTATAACTAGGTCACACAAATAAAATAGCGGAATAAAATAATACTTTAACTTAAAAATTTATTACATCCCAAAATACTCCAAGAATTAATCCATGAATTCCCAAAACAAAACCATAAATATAACTATCCACTCTCGACTCCCCAAAGTAATACATAGAAATAAACGATAACAATCTCTCCCCAGGTAGATTACACTAGCTACTCATCCCCACAGCAGGATCGACCTGAAATCATGGTAAAAAGGTGATGAGACAGAAATCTCAGTAAGTCCGTGTGTGCTTTGGGTGTTTAGTGAAAGCAGTTCATGGATGCAAAGTGTAAAATCTTTATAAGAGAAATATTGGTAAGCAATAAACATTAGTCAAAAGCAAGAGTGGTGTTTTAACTATTCCAGTCATACATGATCAACAAAATCAACCACTCATAAGAAAGGATTATGGGTTACCACACGTTGGGCCCCACAACCGGATGGTCAGTATGCCACACTTTGTGCATACCGCCAGTCAGAATGCGACACTTTGTGCAAACTGACAAAAGTAGGTGATCGGCCTACTGGGCAAGATACTCCTCCTTCTCTATACCCAAACAACAACCGGGTGTCCATTCCGGCAAAACACAGTCACTTGACTGAAAAGAACACTGCTAGCTCGGACCGGCACAACCCACTGGACTGACGTCCTATCTAGGAAGGACTTACCCCTCAAAGGTGGCCACCTACTGAGAGACTTACCCTAACCCCTCAAGGACTAGTCCTAGTAGTCCACCCTTATTGAGTACTCAACGATGTTTTCCACTTGGGATAAAATGAACAAAACATTGTTCCACATGAAAATGGCATTTTGAGGGTTTCCCAAGTCCTTGTAAAAAAAAAAAAAATTAGCTTTAGAAAAAGTTTGAGTTTGGCAAATCTGCTCTTTGATTTTGAAATAATTCAAATGTTTGAAATAAGAGAGAGTTCAACCCTCAATTGCCTTTGCATAAATGAGTGTCCATACACTCTACATTTAGCTTGCCATAAGAAAAATATTTCACATCAATCAGGTTTTATGCAGAAGCTTACCTGACTCTTGCTCACAAATAAAAGGTCTCCAACAGCTAACCTAACCCCACATAGGCAAATACAAAACACAATCAATTTCAAGCCACAATCCACTTCCTCAATTTTAAAACAACTCAACTTACTACTATCATGATCCTAGTGTCCCAAGCTTTAAGGCCACTCAATAAATAAATAGATTTATAGGCTAAGGATAATTTGATATTTAAAATTATTAATGTTTTGGGAAATAGGTACTAATAAGTTAAAGGTTCAAAACTTGCTAAGAAAAAATTAGAGTTTATTTGTTAATAATTTATTAATAATTTAGTTGTTAGAAAATAATTGATAACTAAAGTTAGTTGAAAATGAATTTTAATGACTCTTGCTTGAAAAATAATAAATAAGTTTTAATAGGTTTTGATTAAAAGATGATAATTAAATTTATAGAAATAAAAATTTTACTAATCATGATTATTTCCATAAAAGGCTTTAGTTGATCTCATTATTTTATAAAATATCTATATATTTTATTTTTCTATTAAAACTATTATTTATTTGACTAAATTTTCCTTTATATAAATATAATATTCCAAATCCACCCTTCCTAGGTTTTTTTTTTCTTTTTTCGAAATCACTATCAAAATTATATTACTAAATATTTTATTCATGAAATAAAAATTTGCTTAGGGACAACTAGATCATGATCATAATTCCAAGGTTTCTCACAATCATGAACATATACAACCATTCAACTCATCAATTCATCCAAATCATGCACACAAGCATAGATATCAATTTATCAAGACATGATCTAACCTCTACTAGCATAGATATGGCCATGGCTTCAATAATCCAACATGAATATAAGTCCTAATCACCAATGGTGACATAATCTCTAGCATACTTCATCACAAATACTACCTATGACATGGAAACATGCATCAAACCCTAAATCATCATTCAATCAAACAATATAATCCTTCCATGCATAAATCCCATCTCCTTCACAATCATACATATATTCATGCTTCAATCTCTACAATGCATACTCAAATCCTATCACAATCCACATACTATCAACATCATCCTAGAGACATGAATCTAGAATTTAAAAGAAATATTGAAGGGACTTACTTGGTTGAGGGATGCCTTGAAAGAGTTTAGAATGGATCTCAACTCCTAGATGCCTAAAATCATCCAACGAAGGTGGAGGGAGCATGGCCATGGAGGAAGAAGCCATCTGGCTAAGAGAGGGAGTTTAGGCCATGAGAGGAGAGAGAGAGAGAGAGAGAGAGAGAGAGAGAGAGAGAGACCATTAGCATGTCTATTCACATATATTCTCACTAGAGATCAAGATTGGAGAAGATGAAGTTGTTAGAACAAACCTACCTTGAAGGTGTTCTTGAACCTTCACAGAATTTTCTGGTTTTGATCTGAAGTAGCGAGTTGATTTGTGGAGTTTGATGTTAAAAACGGTGTTGATGGACTCATGGCAGTGAGTAGGTCAAATCTGGAGATTTTAGAGATGGTTTGAAGTGGTTTGGAGGGGTATTAGGTGAAAAGAAGGAGTAGGTGTTCTTGGTGTAGTGTGTGTGTTCTTGAAGGTTGACGGAATTTGTGAGATTGTAGTTTGCAGCTGCCGAAATTCTGTGAGAACTAGGGCTAGCCAAATTTCTGTAGGGTTTAGGAAGATGATTCTCTGATTTGGAAGGGAAAAGGAAAGGTTAGTTGTTAAAATCCTTGAAGAATATTTTTAGAAAGTAAATTTGGAAACTAAATATCCTAGAATATCTTGATTATTGGAGAGCTTTGGAAGTCTGCCATGGCTGACTGCTTTGAGCAAAATTTCGGTGGAATTAATGCTGGCTTAAGGAAGCTTATGGTGGCCGAAAATAGGGAGCATAATGGTGAAAAAGAAGTCTGGTTATTTGAGGGATACATTATGGAAAGTTGCTAAACTATGGTAGCTGGAAATTTGGTAATCAATCAAGCATAATTGCAGGGATTTGTTGGAGAGATTTTCGGGCAGCCATGTCTGAATTTCGTGCAGAAGCTTAAGGGGAATAATGGAGCTCAGTTACTTGAGGTTTAAGGAAGGTTTATGCAGAACAATGATGGTGTTTTGGCTGGAGGAAGATTAGGAAATAAAGCTGGACAATTTCCTGCACAGCATTTTTCGCAAGCTGGAGTTTTCCTAGGCAGTTTTTCGGCTGCCATTTTCCAGCCCGTTTGCAAAGAGTTTGAAGGGAAATTCCAGGGACTTTCAAGGCTGGTTTCCAACCTTCTTCATGTAGGAAAAACATGACTAAGGTGCTGAACAAACTCTGGAAGAAAACAGCTTGGTTTTGGACTGTCAAAGCTGTGATTTATACAGGAATTTTTCCTGGTTTTGCTCCAGCTTTGAGCAGTCCGAAAATGGCTAAAGAATTCAGGTTGCAACCTGATCCAAAAGACCATTTTTCTGGCAGCATTTAGGAGGGAATGTTAGCTAAGAATCTCGACACCTTGATGGCACAATCAGCTGGAGAATTTTCAGTGCATTCCAAGAAAGAAGATGAACTAGCTAGAGTGAATTTTTCAGTAAGCTCACTAAAGGAATTTTCCTCTTGAAATCTCCCACAACTCTTTCACATTTTCGAACCATAAGAAGTCCTTTACTAAGAAATTTTGATCCTACAAGACCACAACACTTCACTGAAATTTTTGGAAAGAAAATGGCTAGAACAATTTGCTTAACCTCATGAGTTGAGAACTAAAGAAAAATCAAAGATCAAGGAAAAATGAATTCCTCTTAGGAAATTCGAGTAGAACAAATGAGTAGGATTTGAAGACTCCTATCATGCCTCCCAAAGGACAACATCTCTACCCTACTCCAAACACCACTAAGGCCGAAATTATTACTTCCCCAAGCAAAAATAAAATTTAACCAAGCTAAAACTCCTATGATGGAATTTGAACCCAAGACCTCAAGAATTAATTTCCAAAGCTCTAACCACTACACCACAATAACTCTTGTTGTTATTTTCACTAGCAACTTATTTCCTATCCAATCCTCAAGCTATCTCCCCTATTTTCACCTCAGGCAAAAATTACCATTTTGCCATTCTCACTCAATATTCACCAATAAGCCTCCAAGACATTAAAACTCAAATCCAAGGCACATAAAATCAAATAAAAATATATTTAATCATGCAGTAAAGTATGTTATGCATCCCAACCCCCTTACTCTAAGATCGGTTTTGACTGGGGTCTCACAGGTTTAGTGAAAATATCTGCAAGTTGGTCATCCATTGAGACATATTCAACACATACATCACCTTTGAGTACATGGTCTCGGATGAAGTGATGTTTAACTTCAATATGCTTTATTCTCAAATGTTGCACTGAATTTTTTGTTAGATTGATAGCACTTGTATTATCACACATGATAGGTACACAATTAAAATTTAGATTAAAATCTAGTAAAGTATTCTTCATCCATAAAATTTGAGCACAACAACTTCCTGCTGCAATATATTCAGCCTCAGTGGTGGATAATGATACACATGCCTATTTTTTACTATGCCATAAAACTAGTGAATGTCCAAGAAATTGACAATGACCACTAGTACTATATCTTTCAACTTTACATCCTGCATAATCTACAGCAGTATATCCTATAAGATCAAAAGTGTCAGTACGTGGATACTATAATCTATAATCATGTGTGCCAATAAAATATCGAAGTATGCGTTTAACTGCACTTAAGTGTGATTCCTTCGGACAAGATTGAAATAAAGCATAAAAACATACTAAAAACATGATATCTGGTCGACTAGCAGTAAGATATAGTAGACTTCCAATTATACCTCTATATTTACGTTCATCTACCTTCTTACCCTTTTCATCTTGGTCAAGTTTTATGGATGTACTCATAGGTGTGCTGATTTCTTTTACTTCATTCATTCCGAACATTTTGAGTAACTCTTTGGCATACTTAGCTTGGTTTATAAAGATTCCGTCTCTGGTTTGCTTAATTTGCAGTCTGAGAAAGAAGTTCAATTCTCCCACCATACTCATTTCAAATTCTTGCTACATAGTCTTAGCAAACATCTTGCACAAAGAGTCATTAGTAACGCCAAAAATAATATCATCAACATAGATTTGGACAATTAGTAAGTCACCAGAACTATTAGATTTGATGAACAAGGTATTATCAATTAAGCCTCTAGAAAATCCTTTTTAGATTAGGAAACCACTAAGCCTTTCATACCAAGCTCTTGGAGCTTGCTTTAATCCATAGAGAGCTTTAGAAAGTTTGAAAATATGATTTGGAAAAAGCTCATGAGTAAAACTAGGTGGCTGCTCAACATACACTTCCTCTTCAATAAAACCATTTAAGAAAGCATTTTTGACATCCATTTGATAGAGCATAAAATTTTTAAAAATTGCAAAGGCAAGTAACATTCGAATTGATTCTAGTCTAGCAATAGGAGCGAATGTTTCATCATAGTCAATGCCTTCTTCTTGATTGAATCCTTGAGCTACCAACCTAGCTTTATTTCTAATTACAGCCCCATTTTCATCAAGTTTATTTCTAAAAACCCATTTTGTTCCAATAACAGGATGATCATGCGGTCTAGGAACAAGTTTCCAAACCTGATTTCTTTCGAATTGATTTAACTCTTCTTGTATGGCAATAATCCAAAATTCATCATGTAATGCAATATCAATACTGCTAGGCTCAATATTTGAAAGAAGAGAAAAGTTATCGATAAAATACCATCGAGTTTTAACTCCTTAGTTTGGATCTCCAATAATTTGCTCCTTTGGATGGCCTGATTTATATTTCCAATCCTTTGGCAATTGATTATTTGCAGAATTTTCAATTTGTTCTTTCTCTTGTTCATTCTACAATTCTTTAATCTCCTCCTCTTTTGCATGAGTATCTAATGATGGAGCTTTAACCTGATCTAACTTAACTTCATTTGAATTTCCTACATCATCGTCATCTCTTTTTGAAGTATAAATGTTAGATTCATCAAATACAATATGCACAGATTCTTCCACACAAAGTGTTCTTTTATTGTATACTCTATAAGCTTTCTTATTGGAAGAATATCTAAGAAATATAGCCTTATCGGACTTACTATCAAATTTTCCAAGATTATCTCTTGTATTTAGAATAAAACATTTATATCCAAAAACTTTAAAATAAGAGATAGAAGGAGTTTTGTCAAATATGAGTTCAAAAGGAGTTTTTCTTAAAAATGGCCTTAACATAACTTGGTTTATTGTATAGCATGCTATGTTAACAGCTTCCGCCCAACAGTATTTTGGAAGAGTATTTTTCACAAAGCATTGATCTAGCCATTTCTTGCAAGGTCCTATTTTTCCTTTCAACAACACCATTTTGTTGAGGAGTTTTAGCTACTGAAAAATTATGAAAGACTCCATTTTCATCATAGAAGTGAGTAAATTCGCTGTTACAAAATTATTTGCCATTGTCACTTCTAATAGAAATCAGTTTGTATCCAATCGAGTTTTGGACGCGCTTAATCAGTTTTGAAAATTCAATAAAGGCTTCATCTTTTTGTCTAAGAAATAACATCCAGGTGAATCTAGAAAAATCATCAACAATTACATATGCATATTTTTTACCTCCAAGACTAGCAGTCCTCATAGGTCCGAATAAGTCCATAAGAACTAATTCAAGAGGTTTTGAGGTTGAAATCATTTTCTTTGGTTTAAAAGAGGTTTTGATTTTCTTTCCAAATTGACATGCATCACAAATTGTGTGTGTATCAAATTTCATTTTTGGAAGCCCCTTAACAAGTTCTTTTGAAGACAGTTTGTTTAACAAATCAAAAGATACATGACCTAATCTTCTATGCTAAAGATAACCATCATTGTCATGAATGGATAGGCATCTAATTCCATTAGCTACAAGGTCATTGAGATAAAACACATATACATTTCCCATGCGATTAGCAGTAAAGATGATTTCGAGATTTCCACTATCAAGAATAGAGCATGAATCTTTTTCAAAAACGACTTTGCACCCATTTTCACATAGTTGGCTAATACTAAGTAGGTTATATTTCAAATCTTCAATGAGTAAGACTTGCTTTATAATAGTCAAGGAACCTTTACCAATATTACCAATGCCAAGAAGTTTTCCTTTCTTCTTGTCTCCAAATGTAATAAATCCGTCTTATGTTGCCTGAACATCTTCCAGTAGAGCTGTGTTTCCAGTCATATGTCTTGAACAACCGCTGTCTAATAACCATTTGGTAAAGCTTAAAGACCATGCCTATACATGAGAAAGAGGAATGATTTTTGGTACCCACACTTTCTTGGGTCCATGAAGGTTAGCAGCATTTTCTTTAATTTTCCAAAAGCTAATTCCATCGGTTTCTACTTTTCTTTTGATAAAGAACTTTGAAACCATATGTCTCGATTTTTCCCAATATGAGCATGCTTTCTGTAAAGCGTAAGATAAGGCAGGCTTAGCAAATTTAAACTTATTCTTTTTGTCCTTATTTTCATGTTCATATCCTAAGCCACATTGATTTACCGCTAAAATAAATCTGGGCTTGCAGATTTTATCTTTATCCTCATGTTTATATCCTAAGCCACTTCGATTTCCAGCATAAACAAATTTGGGCTTGCAAATTTTATCTTTATCCTCATGTTTGTATCCTAAGCTACTTCGATTTTCAGCATTAGCAAATCCGGGTATGCATATTTTGTCGTTATCCTCATGTTTATATCCTAACCCACTTCGATTACCAAAATGATGTTGAGTTCCAAGTAGCTTTTCCAGATTGCTTTTGCCATTTGAAAATTTCTCAATGCAATTGGTAAGATCATTTTGTGAAACCCCACCTAAAACCAACCCTAGAGTAAGGGGGTCGGGAATGCATATCATATTATTTTGCATGAAATATATGTTTTTGAATGATTTTATGTGCTTTAGAATCGTGGATTATAGGTTTAAATGCTTAGTTATGCTTGTTGAGTAGGAGGGGTAAAATGGCAATTTTGCTTGAGGTCAGAATAGAGAGATAACTTGAGGAGTAGATAAGAAAAATATGTGGGTGAGAAAATAAGAACAAGAGTTAGTATGGTTTAGTAGTTAGAGCTTGGTGAATTAATTTCTAAGGTCATGAGTTCAAATCCCATTATTTAAGTTTTATCATGATTATTTTCATTAGGTTTGAATTTTTGTTTTCTTGCATTCCATAAAAATAGGAATGTTGTCTTAGGGGAGACATGAAGAGAATGTCCTAATCTTATCCTCATGTCCTAAAAAGAATTCTAGAGGAATTCTTGTCATATTTATTACCTCTAGCTTGTCCTAACATCTTTTTAATTCAAAACCATTAAATCCTTTCTTTTAAATTCCAAAAAAAATCTGGGATAACTCCTCCACCATGAAATTCGAAAATCAGCTATGGTGGTTGGGTAGTTGGCCAAAAATAGGAGGGTAAATATGAAGGGTTCCAAGAGAAAATCAATCACCATGAAAGGACCTTCAAATCTACCTTCATGTTGTTCATACTTTAGTGGAAAGAAATCTGGAAATTTTCCAGAATTGTTGCAGCCCCTTTCTTCGAAAATTCAGGCCATAATCCCATTCATTTGCTGCTAAGAAAATGGTCATTTTATGTGGCTTGGAAGCTGGAAAAACTGTGCAAATTTCGGACTACACAAAACAGCACCAAACCAGAAAAAAAAAAAATGGGCATTTTGCAGCTTGCAATCAAGGAAATGGAGCTGTTTTTAGTTCACCTTCAAGCCAGCAAATCTCTTCTGTATTTGTCCAGAAATAAGGCTGAAAAACCAACCTTGGAAGACCCTCAAACACCCCAGAAGAACCTCTGAAAATCGAGCTAAGAGTGTGCAAAATTCTGCACCAAAAATTCTGCAATCTTCGAAAATTCTGAACAACTTGAAACCAGAATTTTCCAGCCTTGCTTCCTTCTAGCCTAAGGCCGAAAATCATCTTCAACCTCTGTAAAAAATTAGCTTGCTCAGCTGTAGAATGAACACCATAAACCCCACTCTTACCTTGAGCATAAGGACTCCATAGCTGCACCACAAAACACTCCTAAGATCACTCCATTCAAACTCTTTTGAACTTCAAATAATTTCAACATTTTACTCCATTAAAACCACTCTTGCATTAGGCTAATTAACCAAAATTTTTTCTGCCTTCATGGACTGAATTTTGGCCACCCTTGAGCAACATTAACCTTCAATCATTTCAGGAAAAACTCCATGTTCAGCCGGCTCCATTGAAGACCATAGAAACCTCTCTTGATCAAAACACCATAGCTAACCACTTACCTTAAACCTCTCCACTATTTCCTCCATTTAAATTTCAAAAAAATCTGATCATCCCCTCTCTTTCTAGCTGAAAACCGAAACCCTCACTCATTCCATACCATTCGGCCAGCCTTCTACCAAAATTCGTGCAGCATTCTTCCAAATTCTACATTTTCACCTAGAACACCAAGAACACACACTAACCTTCTTCAAGCCTAACCCTACTCTAAACACCTCCAATCACTCTCAAACACTCCAAATCACTTCCATTTAATCCCTAAACCTCATTTCTAGTATTTATAACACAAAACCTCGCAAACAAAAATTTTCAAGCGGATCAAAATCAACCTTTTTCTTGAAGATCACAAGAACATCAACAAGGTAAGTCAAGAACAACTTTCTTATTCATCTTCTTCCATTCGATTATATCATTCTAATGATCTCTCTCTCTCTCTCTCTCTCTCTCTCTCTCTCTTCTAACCGAAATGGTTGATCAATCATCAACCATGATCGTTTGTTTCGTTGGACCATTCAAGACACTCCATCGCGCATGGACCTTCTTTTGTCTTCTTCGAAGTACTCGATAATCAAGTATTCATTCTTAAATCTCTCTTATTAAATTCTGAAATCATGTCTCTTAGGTGTTGATAGGGAGATGGAATATGATTGAGAGATTGAGTATATGCATAAAGGGATTGGGGTTAGGACATGATGATTGTTGTATATGACTAGGATATATGTATTTTCCTTTCGAACCATTGTATGTTCTTCATGCTCAATGAATTTTATGGATATTTGAAGCATGATTAGATATTATGACACCAAATGTGATTAGGCTTTTATGTTCGTATTTTTCCATGGAAACCATGATTGATGATTATGCTTAGTAGGATTTTGGCCATGTGATGATATGCGATAGTTCAAGTGTATGTTCATGAATGGAATGGTTTATTGTTTGATGATGGAGAATGTGATCGTGAATCTTTTCTAGCACTAGGAAAATCATGATAAGAGATTATTTTCTTATTAATTCTAGGTTATGTTCATTAACAAAATTTATTACAAAAAAAATTAGAATTACTACTATATTTTCCCTCAAAATTCGAAACACTAGGGGATTTGGATTGGAAATATTTAATTAGGCTATTAATATTTTTATTAAACAAAAATTTGATAAAATTCATTTATTCTTAATTTTATTTATTATTAATTAATTTTTATCTATTAAAAAATTTTAAATTAAAAATTATTTAATTTATTATTTATTTATAATAAAGCTATTTTTAAATTATCATTTATTAAAAATATTTAGGACTTAATATTATTTAAAATTCAAACCTTAGTTTATTTATTATTAATAACACTCAAGAGTTGTTATTTGAGTCTATAATTTATTAGCAATTATTTTAGAACCCCTAGTTATTTTAACATATCAAACTAGACTTATTTTATAAAATTCTTTAGCATATAGCCTTAAAGCTTAGGACATTGAGGTCATGGTTAATCATGGTTGTAACTAGTTGAGCTAAGAATTATTTATGTAAGGCAGGTATAGCTTGAATGTGACCTTATGTTTTGTGTTTACCCCAGGCGGGGTTAGGTCAGTCTTGGAAGACTTTTGAGTGTGAGCAAGCAAAGAAGCAGGTAAGCTCCTGCATGGAGTTTTGTGAAGACCAAAAGTTAGTGTGGCAAGCAAATGCAATGTATATGGACATTTATTTGTAAATGCAATTAAGGACTGTTTTCCCTTTTATTGCAGTCAAGCAAATCATTTGAAAATTGAACAAGCAGTTTTACACAAATCTAAACTTTTTCTAAAACCCAACTTGACTAGACTTTTGAAAACCCTTAATTGCTATTTTCAAATAAAGCAAAGTTTGATCAATTTTCTCCCAAGGGGAACAATCAACGTTGAGTACTCAATAAGGGTAGACCACCAGGGCTAGTCTTTGAAGGGTTAGGGGAAGTCTCTCAGTAGGTGGCCACCTCTGAGGGATGAGTCCTTCCTGGATAGGATGCCAATCCGGTAGGTCATACCGGTCCGAGCTAGCAAGTTTCAATTATGTGGACTGTGTGTTCCGGAGTGGACAACCGGTATGTTTGGGTGTAGAGATGGAGGAGTATCTCACCCGGTAGGCTGTACACTTACCTTTTGACAGCTTGCACAAAATGTGGCATTCTGACTGTTATTTAGTCTTAGGGCTCAACGTGTGGTAACCCATGGCTACCCATTTGAGTGGTTGTATTTATTGTGCACATGTATGGTTTGAAAAGCGAAACACCACTCTTTATTTTCAACACTTATTTATTGCTTGCCAGCACCTTTTCTTATGAAACTTTGACAACTTGCATACATGAATTATTTTACCTAAGACACTCAAAGCACACACGGGCTTACTGAACTTTTCATCTCACCACCCATTTATGCCATATTTTCAGGAAGATCCTGCAGTGGAAATCATTAGCTAGAATGTTGCCTGTGCTTGAAGACTCATGCTATTTACTTTAAGTGTTGTTTGAGAGATTGTTGCAAATAATTTATTTTGGATTTGTGCCAGTATTTATCTTTTGGGTTGTAATAAATTTAAGTTTAAAGTCTTTTGTTTTATTTTATTTTCATGTAACCTAGTTATAAAGACCCCTTGTCCTTTGGACAGGGCGACATCCCCGGCCCTGTTGGGCCTAGGTAGTGGGGTGTTACACATTTACTCTAATTTTTATATCATCAAAAGTGCTAACCATACCTTCAAGATTTTGAATTTCAGCATGCAAGTTTTTATTTTCCTGAGATACATGATGCAAGACAGTCATAATCACATCTTTTTCAGTTATAGCACATGTATATGTTTCAAGAGATATTTTATAGTTATTCAGCAAGGCATCATTTTCATCCATTAGACCTTTAACTTTCAACTTTAAATCTTTATTTTTTCTGGACAATTTTTTTAACTCATAAAACATATCACATAACAACTCACTAGGATCAACATGCTTTTCAGTCATAGATATGTGCGAATTAGTCATGTAATCTGATGTTGAAAAGTTTACCTCGTTTTCCAAAGCCATGAAGCAAATATTGGCAGTTTCTTCGTTAGAATCTCCATCTTCAGATTCATCTTCATTTAAGTCCCAAGCTCCCGTCAATCCTTTACCTTTCTTAACCTTCAGGTCTTTCTTTTTCTTAGATGTTTTTCCTTCCTTGCCTTTTGCAACCGGACAATCTGCAATAAAGTTATCTGTGCTTTTACATTCAAAGCATTGAGATTTGAAACCGGAGGTTTGTCATTTCTTTCTTATAAGCTTTCTTCCTCATTTGTAGTTTCCTTTGTTGAACATCATTTTAAATTTCTTTACTATCATTGCCAAGTCATCACTGCCCACTTCCATGCCTTCACTACTTTCCGAAAGACTAGTTTCTCCATCTTCATTTTCAGCCTTTAGAGCAATCCCGTTTTTGCCTCTATAATGATCATCAGATTCAAGAAATCTTTTGAGCTTCATCTCATGAGTTAAAAGATATCCGATTAACTCTTCAGTAGGTAAGGATTTCAAATCCTTGGATTCTTCTACAGCAAGAGTTTTAGGCTGTCAGCTTTTTGATAAAGCATCAAGAATTTTCCGATTTTGTTCCCCAATGGAATAAACCTTTCCGTAAGCTTTCAGATCATTTGAGATATTAGTAAATCTTGTGAACATATCAGTGATGCTTTCATTTGGCTTCATAGTAAATAATTCATAATCATGAATAAGAAGCCCTAGACTTGGCTTGTCCCCATGGGTGACTTTTAGTAATCTCCACATGTCATGGACTAAATCACAACCACTAACACGGTTGTATTCAGTCGCATCTAGTGCACAACACAAAATGTTTATAGCTTGAAAATTTAGAGTCATTTTGGCATTATCTTCCACACTATACTCATCATTCTATTTCGGTATTTTTATGCTATCAATCATCTTTGATGAAATAAAAGGACCATTCTCTATTAAACTCCATAACTCGAAGTTAATAGAACATACATAGATTTTCATTCTATTTTTCCAGAAAGTATAGTTGCTTCCATTAAACAAAGGAGGACGATTTGTTGAAAACCCTTCAACATATGGAAGAGAGGATGAGCTTGCCATGAGAATCTTTTCTACAAGGTTGTTAAACCAAAAATATGTAGACCTCGCTCTGATACCAAATGAAAAACCTTAGAGGGGGTGAATAAGGTTTTTTGCAAGCAAAAATAATTTTTTTCAGATTGTCTAAAATGCTGAACAAGGATAATCACCAAGATGTTTGAACTGACTTTATAGATGCATAGAAAGCTATCCAAGCACTCATAGATGTATATCCAGATTTATAGAGTGAAAGAACATAAAAAACAATACATGAACCACTGAAATAAAATGAGACAAGAGATGTATAGTGGTTCAATCAACAATAATCTACGTTCACTACATTAAGCCTCACACTTAAGGATTTTCAACCCTATTTCATTAACCTCACTTAATGAAACATTCACATACAAGAAAGGATCACCACATTAGGTTTTACACAACCTCTCAAACACATCAAGGATCACCTTACTAGGTTTTACTCCACAACCTTGACGCAATCACAAAACAATGATCATCCCTTTGGGTTTTACCACACAATCTTGCACTTACAACAATACAAGGATCACCCCTATGGGTTTTACCACACAACCTTGTACTTACAACAAAGAATTGAAAATCAACATAACAAAGATAAGCTCACGTACTTGAGCAGATATTCTCTCGGATACAAGGCTCAAAATTCTTTTATCTTTGATACAGAATGAACTCACTTTGAAGCTAGATAAAAGGAGATTTTTGAAAATATTGAGCAATGATGTTTCTAAAATAGATATTTCAAAAATCTTACTTGTAATCTTGCTTTAAGGGCTATTTATAGAGCCAAAAAGTGGAGTGCCAACGATCATAAAAAAACGGCTACAAATTTTTCTGTTTAAACTCATCCGAGTTTTGGACTCGGTTTTTGGACGAAGATGCATCCAAAAGTTATGTCCAAAATAGCACATTCCTGACAGAAATTTTTCAACCTTGTTTACAGGATTTTGGATAAACCTTTTGGATTCAAACAGTTTCATCCAAAATTCTGTGAATTTTAAAAACTTTGAAAATCATCTCCTTTGAAGCTTCAAGGTAAAGTCAAATGAATAAAAATATAAGAAGACATAGGAATTAATAAATATACCTTAATAACACTTCTTAGTCTATCATTCTTCATAAAGTGTTGCCATGATATATAACTTCTCATACTCTGATTTTCTCATTTGATCTTCTAATCTTGAAATCAGCGATGAAGAGGTTATCAACAATTCTTATCTGAAGACTTTAGAAGAATAAAGATTAAACATGTCATATCACAAGAAATTAATAAGTTAGTCCATATCAACGTTTGTCATAAATCAAAACATAAAAGAAAGCCCTTAAGGCTAACAAAATACATGATTACACATGAAAGAATAATTAAATAAAAGTTAAAAGAGTTTAATGAATAATCCCAACCAATTAGTTGATAGCGTATAATATTTAAAATTTGTTTTTACATTGAATGTGCAATGGTTGAATAGATGTAGATAATAACCAAATAATTTATCAATCAATATCCATTGATATTTATTTAACATACGGATAAATAAATAGTGAATACTATGTTGTACTCCATATACATAGAGAAATAATTACTTTAAGAAATCGGTTACTAAACATATAATCAATTAGTTAATTAACTGAGTAATTAATCTCTAAACGACTCATCGTAGCCCATAAATTTTAATTAACATCATATTCTTAATGGATCATATATCACACTAAATCAAGTGAAATTAGTATTGACCATATGATACACGTTCTTCATTCCATCTTTGATCATAACAGAACATGTAAAACCATGCACAGCAAGCCAAACCAGTATACTAAGAGTAGCTTGATGAAGAGTAAGGTGACTAGGATTGGCTTGGAGAATCCAAAGATGTGATCCCTTGAAGTAGTTATCTCTCAAGGCTAGTCATCACAAGGATCAAGCGAAGGGGTTAGAGCTTGAGAGTGAAGCCATGACAGGGGTGTCTCAGCCTTCCTAATAGAGAAAGGAAAAGAGTGGGTTCCAGGGAGGAGAGGAAGCAGGCTTACCTTAGAAGATTTACAGGGAAACTATGAGCTTTGGGCTTGGTTAGCACCTCGGTCTTGAGAGAAAAGTTGGGTGACTGAGAGAGTGTTTCGACTTTTTGGGAGGAACAATGAGAGATTATGTTTAGTTGGAGAACAAAGTTGTGTGGCTATGCTTGCTATTTGAGATGACCAAACAGCCTTGTGTGCATGTAGGTGTGTGTTTAAGTTTTGTGTGCTGAGGAAAGAAAAGGTTTGCTAAATGCAAGGATGTCTTATCTTGCGAGAAGAAGTGATGAGACTCCACTTCATCATAGAAGTCAAGATCAAGGCGGGGGAGGCGTGACTATACAAGGACAAGGAACGATGATAAGATCTGGGTCTAAGAAGCTTCAAGTTGATTTTCAATTGCTCATAAAATCATACTTGAGGAAGGAAGAGGGTTGGAAGGTTGAGGAAGCTAGCCAAGAGCTCATTTTTTATGAGAGCAAGAAGGACCCCAATAAGAACTCAAGCCGATAACAAAGACAGACAAAATTCGACCAAAAGGAGGCCTTACAATGGACAGCCAGCGCCAGCCCAAGCATTTGAACTGGCGCCGGTCTTAATCTGCAACACGACTGGCCCGAAGGAAATGCACAACTGGCGTTGGCTTCAAGGGCCCTAGCCGGCACCGATGCCGGCCCGGCTGCCCCACGTTTTTTATGTTTTCTCCAGTTTTCTCCAATTTTAAGTGTTTGTAAAGACTTATTAAGACCCTAAACTGTAATAGAACCTCAGGGATTACTTAGCTAGGGTTAGGGTAGTATAAATAGAACCTTTAGTGATTTGACAATACAATTCACACACTTTATTCAAAATTTAAGAGAGAATCTTGAGAGGCCCTAGCCTCCTTGTTCATCTTGTTCGAGACCATGCTTAAAGTTTAGTCCTCCTTATGAATAAGTCTATAAATATTTTCGATAATCCAATCTAATTTCTTTGAATGGGTCTTAGTTGCTTTACTCTTCTATGGTTTATTTGAATTCCATTACTTGGGTGCCTATTTCCCTATTCTATTTGTTCTTGTTTGCCTTTGTTGCTTCAAGGATATTGTGGTGAGATTATAGTAGAACTTTTTAGTATTCTTGAGGGTCTTTGAAGCTTAGTTCTTCAAGGGTTTGATAGAGGGTAGGTTGTTATTTCATTTTCTCCTTTTGTCTCAAGAAGAATCTTTGTTTTTGGTCCCATTGGTTGAGCTGAACTCCTTACCAATTAAACCACCCACAACACCAAGAAAAAGCCCACTCAAGATCATATCAAAGAATTTGGTATCAGAGCAAGGAAAGTTTTGATTCCAATCAAAGCTTGAAAGCAAGAAAATGAGCCCTACAAAGTTAAAGAAAAAGAAAACAAAGAAAATCCCGTAACTCAAAAACATACTCCTAAAAGGTCATGAAATCTTTGTTATATCTTGATTTTTCTTTTGGAAAATTACTCCTTGATGTTAATGTAATTCTTGGGAACAAATTTTATTTTTGTTTGTGGTGAAAATTGGCTTGAATATGGGTGAAAATGTTGTTTATTCTTAAGTGATGGGATTACATCCAAGGTGTTTGATAAATGTTCCATAAGAATATTTTTGGCTATAGTTGGGAACTTTGATTCTTAATTTTCATTCCTTGGGATATTAGAACTTAGTATATTACTCTATTATTGAATTCCATACTCAATGAACTCAACTTTACTAGTGCACACTTGTGATCATCTTGTTCTTCATAATCCTAGTTCTAGTTGTTTTTGTTTCTTTGTTCTTGCTAATTCTTGTTTGTTTCTTATTTAGAAGTTTTTCTTTGTGCATCTAGTGTTTTTTCTTGTGTTGATTAAGTACACATTTCTTGAAATTCTTGATTAAAAATTGATTGCTTGAGGTGCCCAATGAGTATTTGCTGAAATTCCTGTAAGACCTCCTAATTGGAAAAATTCATTGATTTGTGTGATTCACTAAGTTGGACTAAATCTTTAGGTATTAGGAAGAATTTGGATTGAACAAGAAGGCTTGAGTATTGAGAAAAAGGCAAGAGGGTAAGCCTATTACTAAAAGAGCCTAAGAGAGCAAATATGAGTGTGGAGTGATCAACCTTGAGAGCCAAAACGCAAGGAAGTAAATTGAGGATCCATTTTTCTTTCTAATATTTTTTGTTTTGCAAGTATAAATAAGTAAATATTCCATCACCATGGCCCATGATGAAGAGATCTCTAGGCTTAACCTAAGTGGACCTAGTAGACGTCAAGGAGAACAAATTGATGCTAGGGGTTTGCGTGAAAATTTGCAAGCTATGATGAGGACTATGCAAAGTGAGTTCCAAAATATGACAAGGGAGTCGATAAATCATCTTGGACAATCTTCTACCGTCACACAAAGGAGAGGCCAAAAGCGATTTGAAGTACCGCCCTAGGATGAGGGATGGCTATGCCCATACCCCTCCGTTAAATGTCCAACAAGGGGAAGAGTAGGATGAACACTCATTCGGGGAATTCCAACAAGCTCCTATGAGAGATGGAAAACTTGGTATGAGAGGAGGATGAGGTAGGGGCCAAGAAAGGAATGGTGGGAACAACCTAAGGGGGTTAGAAAAAGAGTTAGAGGGAGTTGATGAATGGTATAAGGGGGAACAAGTTGAAGCCCTTGGGGAACACCATAGAGGATGGGGCAATAGAGGAAGAAGGAAAAAGGAAATGATGAGGAGAGGGAGTTGAACCATATTAAATTAAAAGTGCCCACATTCTATTGCAAGAGTGACCCCGAAGCATATTTCGAGTGGGAAAGTAAGATAGAGATCTTCCTAGAAAGTCATACCTATAGTGAGAGGTCAAATGTGAGGTTTGCTATTTTGGGATTTTCGGAGTATGCTTTGCTTTGGTGGGAGTAAGTCAGTGCACAAAGGAGACAATGGAAGTGGAAACCGTGGCTAGTCGAAATTTATTGAAACATATGATAAGGACAAGGTTTATACCACACCATTACTACAATGATCTTTACCAAAGGCTCCAATCACTCAAGTAAGGGAACAAGAGTGTGGAAGATTACCATAAAGAGATGAAAGTAATATTGATGAGAGCTCAAATCAATGAGGATCCTAGAGCAATGAGGGCAAGGTTCTTGGGAGGATTAAATAGGAAAATTGCCAATTTGGTAGAATTGCACCCCTATAATCTATTGGAGAATATGGTACATGCCGCTATGAAGATTGAGAGGCAATTAAAGAGGAGGGAATTTACTAGACCACCACTTCCAAACCCTAACACTACTGGCAAGATACCATCTAAGAAGGATGAAACCCCTAAGACATTCCAAAGGGACTTCAACAAACCAAGGGAGGCTTGGAAATCTAGAGAGTATTGGAAGCTAATGGAGGATTGGAAACTTAGGGAAGGTTAGAACAAAGACAAAGGAAAAGCCATGGAGAGGCCACAAAAGAATAGGGACATCAAGTATTTTAACTGGCTTGGATATGGACATACTTCCCATGAGTGTCCAAGCAAGAGAACAATGTATACTAATCCCTATGGTGAGGTTTCTACCGATGAAGAAGAAGAGGAAGAAAGGTACCAAGGAAACCAAGAGGGAAAAAGGGATGAGGAAAATGATGAAAGGGAAGCTGTTGGTTAAGAATACTCTTTGGTGGGAGTCACAAGAAGGTCATTGCATTCACAAGCTATTGAGGGCTAAGATTACCAACAAAGGGAGAACATTTTCTACACTAGGTGTCCAATCAACAAGACCCCTTGTAGTGTCATTGTGGATAGTGGGAGTTGCACTAACGTGATTAGTGCAAACTTAGTTGAAGAATTGGACATGAGATGGATTAACCACCCCAAGCCCTATAGATTGCAATGGTTGAACGATAGAGGGGAATTGAGAGTAAACAAATAAGTTTTGGTGTCATTTGAGATGGAGAAGTATAAGGATGATGTGCTATGTGATGTGATACCCATGTAAGCGGGTCATTTACTCCTAGGGAGGCCTTGTCAATACAATAAGCATGTTAAGCATGATGGGAGGAAGAATACGTATTCCCTACTCAAGGAGGGAACTGAGTTTACCCTCACCCCCATGGCCCCTAGTGAGGTGAACAACGATCAAAGAATCATGAAGGAGAAAGAAAAGAAGAAGGGAGCGCAAGATGGTAAACAAAAACACGAAATTGAGAGAAAAGAATAAGAGAGGAAAGAAAAAGACTTGAGAGAGAAAATAGACAAACAAGTACCTTTGACGATCAAGGATATGAGTGAGTAAGGACAAGAGAGGGGAGGTAAAAGAAGAGTGAATTTCTTTGCAAAAGAAAGTGATGTCATAGAAGCTACAGAAGTTAAGGAACCGGTTATTCTTCTTTTATGCAAAAGTTCTTATGTTTCTACTAATGATTCTACATTGTCTTTGCCTAAGGAAATTGCAGCTATTCTTCAACAATTTGAAGACATTTTTCCAAAGGAGGTGGTTAACCAAACACTTACCCAATTCTTACGAACCATAATCAAGAAGAACTTGAACAATTGGGAGGAATTCTTGCCACACATTGAGTTTATTTACAAAAGGGGTATTCACTCTATCACTTCTTATTCCCCTTTTGAAATTCTGTATGGTTCAAACCTTCTAACTCCTTTAGAATTGGTTCCCTTGCCTATAGGTGAACAAATGAACCTTGATGTAGTTAAGAATGTGCCAATTGTGAAGGCACTCCGTGTAGATGGAGGCAATGATTCAGAGACGAATTAATTTCAAGGAGGGGGAGATGATAAGACTCTACTTCATCATAGAAGTCAAGATTAAGGAGAGGGAGGTGTGACCATGCAAGGACAAGGAACGATGATAAGATCTGAGTCTAAAAAGCTTCAAGTTGATTTTCAATTGCTCATAAAATCATGCTTGAGGAAGAAAGAGGGTTGGAAAGTTGAAGAAGCTAGCCAAGAGCTCATTTTTTATGACAGCAAGAAGGACCCCAACAAGAACTTAAGCCGGCAACAAAAACAGATAAAATTTGACGAAAATGAGGCCTTACAGTAGATAGCTGGCACCGGCCCAAGCATCCGAACCGGCGTCGACCTCAATCTGCAACACGATCGGCCCAAAGGCAGTGCACAACCGGCGCCAGCTTCAAGGGCCCTAGCAGCGCCGGCTCCGCGTTTTTCATGTTTTCCCTGATTTTCTCCAATTTTAAGTGTTTGTAAAGACTTATTAAGACTCTAAACTATAACAAAACCTCAGGGATTACTTAGCTAGGGTTAGGGTAGTATAAATAGAAACCTTTATGATTTGACTACACAATTCACACACTTTATTCAAAATTTGAGAGAGAATCTTGAGAGGCCCTAGCCTCCTTGTTCATCTTGTTCAAGACCATGCTTAAGGGTTAGTCCTCCTTATGAATGAGTCTATAAATCTTTTGGATAATCTAATCTGATCTCTTTAAATGTGTCTTAGTTGCTTTGCTCTTCTAAGGTTTGTTTGAATTCCATTACTTGGGTGCCTATTTTCTCTATTCTATTTGTTCTTGTTTGCCTTTGTTGCTTCAAGGATATTAGGGTGAGATTATAGTAGAACTTTCTACTATTCTTGAGGGTCTTTGAAGCTTAGTTCTTCAAGGATTTGATAGAGGGTAGGTTGTTATTTCATTTTTCTCCTTTTGTCTCAAGAAGAATCTCTGTTTTTGTTCCCATTGGTTGAGCTGAACTCCTTACCAATTAAACCACCCACAACACTAAGAAAAAGCCCACTCAAGATCATATCAAGAAGAAAGGTTTGCTCTTTGGTGCTACTATTTAATGGCCTGGTGCTCGTTGTTTCGGTTTGCTGAGAGGGTTTTTTAGACTAAAATTGCAGCTTATTGCGTGTGTGTGTGTGTGTGTGTGTGTATGTGTGCACGTTCCACTGCTTCTATTCGTCTTTGCTGAAGCATGGGTAGCCGAGACCTCTAGCAAGTTTGGAGACTCAATTAATGCAATTAAGAAAAGAACAATAAAGGGGATTGATGGAAATATTCGAGAAGTAATTATGTATGATGGCTTTCATGGCTGAAAAAGTAAGTGGATTATTTATTCTGCTAAATTAAGGAATGTTTCACTTCTTGATCCACCACCAAATTTCAGTCACTTCAATTAAGGGGAAGAAAAGCCATACTCGGATTATGGCTGACCGAAATCATAGGTAAACAATCGTACTCTTGGTCGAAACTTAGGTGTTCCTTCAGGAAGTAAATTCAAATTCACTTTTGATTAAATATTTTAATGTGTCTCAAGTTTGGTAAGGAATAGGAAAGCTGTCAATGAGGTATTGTTGGCCAAATTACGGAGTGAATTAGCTCCTAATTTTTGGACTATAAAAGAAATAAATTCAGCTTTGGGAACAAAATAATCCTCCATAAGTTTTGTTACCAAAAGTGATAATGTGTGGTTATGAAAGTCGCGGAAGGTTGAATGGATTGTGGCAAGGGACAACTCTAGCTGGCTTTCCACTGATTGCTATGATTTTGCAAGCTGGCGGCTGGAATGATATGAACTTGAGGGAGAAAGTCTTTCAAGGTCTAAAAGTGGTTTTTGTTTGGACTTTAATAAAGTAGAAGGACTTCAAGACAAGCATAACAAACAAGAAAATGACATAAAGAGATCAAGAAAAATAATAAAGTAACACCTTTTTTCACAAACAAAGAATCCTAAAAGAACTAGCTTTTAGAGTCCCAAATTTAGTAGATAAGGTCTACCACAACACCACCTTAGAACCCTTAACTTAACAAGAAATCAAGAACTAAAAGGATAGGGAGTTGTGGGCATTCAAACAAGAAATAACAAGAACCCTAAATGACATACAAGAAGAACCCTTGTTGATTTCATAGTTGAATTATCCTTAGAGTTTATAGACACTTACTAAAGAGTGGCCTAAGCCCTTAGGTTAGTCTTGGATTGAAGTTGAACAAGGAATCTCTCTATACTTGAAGCCTTCAAGATCATTCATATTAAAATGTGATATATGTTATCCTTCTTCTTACAATACAGAAGCATTATATTAGAATGTTCTATTCCTGAACTAAACACTTTCAAATATTATAAAATGACCCTAAAATAGCTGAAAAACATCAGGACTCGGGTTCTAGAACAGGGCCAAGGCCGGCACTAGGTAGGCATCCTAGGGGCAGCGCCAAATCCATTCTGATAGAATAGTTCCCTTGCACAAAAAAGTCAAAACAAAAACGGGACTTTTCCAGAATAGGCCCGGCACCGGGTTGGGCTATTAGGGCCGGCACCATTCTGGTGGAATAGTATATGTGCTAAAATTTTAGAATTTTACAGGCTATAGCTGGCGCCTGGTCAGGCTACTCTGGCCAGTGCCAGGTCCGTTCTGCTGGGCGACATTTCTACGCGAACTGCTTTTGCTTGATGTCCTTCATACACCAACAACATTGTCCATTCTCGATCCTCTTCTAGCAATACCCATGTGCTATTCCACTTGAAATGTACTTGTAGATATGCTTGAAGATTATGTTAGAATTGTTTAGCACGGGCTCTCGTCGACGGATCGGGCAAGCTCGGCTTGGTTTCTGTTTCTCTCCCTTCTTAAGCTTGATCTAAATTTCCTATCATTTCTCCCTTCTTAAAATGGATTTTTCCTCGAATCATAACCTGCATCATAACAAAAAAGATCAGCTACATTAAAAGTAGCACTTACATTATACTCACCTGGTAGATTAATCTTGTAGGCATTATCTCAATATCGCTCAAGAACTTGAAATGGACCATCTCCTCGCGGTTCAAGCTTTGATTTGCGTTGGGTGGGAAATCTTTCCTTGTGCAAATCTACCCAAACCCAGTCTCCTGGCTCGAATATCACATACTTTCTTCCTTGGTTGCACTTGCATGCAATAGCCTCATTTCATTTTTTATTAGAGACTTAACTTTCTTGTGCATGGACTTAATCATTTCGGCCTTTTTTTTTTCCATCAAGACTCAATCGCTAATCTGCAAGAAAATGAGATAAATCTAAAAGGGTTAATAGATTAAACTCATAAACAACTTGAAAAGGAGAATATATAGTAGTAGAATGGACAGTTCTATTATAGGCAAACTCTATATGAGAAACGCATTCTTCCCAGTTCTTCAAGTTTCTCTTGATGATTGTTCGTAGTAGGTGCGTGAGAGTCGGGTTGACAACCTCCGTTTGTCCATCCGTTTGTGGGTGACAAGCTGTGGAAAACAACAAGTTAGTTCCAAGTTTTGCCCATAATATTCTCCAAAAATGACTTAAAAATTTAGTTACCCTATCTAATACTATGCTTCGTGGTAACCCGTGCAATTGTACCACTTCCTTGAAGAATAAACCTGTAATGTGAGTAGCATTGTTAGTTTTTGCATAAGAAATAAATTAGCTATCTTAGAAAATCGATCAACAACTACAAAAATGGAATCCTTTCCCCCCTTGGTTCGTGGCAATCCTAATATAAAATCCATTAAAATATCTAACCAAGGTGTATAGGGAAGAGTAAATGAGTATATAAACCCTAGAGTAGTGTTTTAGACTTGGCCCTTCTATATGTTATGCATGAATTACAATGCCTCTCCACATCTCCCTTCATTTTTTGCCAATAAGAATGATCTTGCAAAATACCTAATGTTTTTGAATTCCCAAAATATCCCATTAAACCTCTTTCGTGAGCTTCTTTCACTAACAATTCTCTCAATGATATTTTTGGTATGCAAAGTCTTCACTCTTTAAACAAAAACCTATTATGTCTATAAAACTTTTGTAAAGCTCATTTTTCACAAGCATGATAAACCTCTCCCAATTCATCATCCTTTGTATATAAAATATTAACAAGTTCAAAACTAAGCAATTTTGCATCCATAGAATTTAGAAGCACATACCTGCGAGATAATGCACCGGCTACTACATTATCCGTACCTTTCTTGTATTTGATCATGTATGGAAATGTACCAATGAACTCCATCCATTTGGAATGCCTTTTGTTCCTTTAAGATGCTTTAATGTTTCATGATCAATATGGATGATAAATTCCCTAGGTAATAAATAATGTTGCCAATGGTGTAAGGTCCTCACTAATGCATACAATTCCTTATCATAAGTGGAATAATTTAAGGGTGCTCCTGATAGCTTCTCACTAAAAAATGCAATAGGTTTTTTATCCTAAGTCAACACAGCACCTATTCCTATTCCACTAGCATCACATTCCACTTCAAAAGCTTTCTCAAAATTACGTAACGACAATAATGGGGCTTCACTCAATTTTGATTTCAAAGTAATAAAAGCCTTTTCTTATTCTTCTTCCCACATAAACCCTAAATTCTTTTTTATAACTTCAGTTAACGGGGCAGCTATTGTGCTAAAGTTTCTAATGAATCGCCTGTAAAAACTGGCTAACTCATGAAAACTTCTTACCTCAGTCATAGATGTAGGTGTTGGCCATTCCTATATTACCTTGACCTATTCGTCATCAACTTCATGAAGCTAATGAATTAAAGGAAGCCACGCTCATACAGATAATAAAACTAGAAAAGGCACCAAACACAGTGCAGCGAAAGGCAAAAAAATGAGTACCTCTTCTGGACGTTGCTCTATTTGGCCACGAGGAAGATGGTGGAATAATGTGTTGGGAAATATGCCCTATTAGACTAGGTTTCAGATGTAAACATCGATTATTTTAATAAAAGAATTTATTTTCAGAAATTATTTGTGAATTTACGTTTTATTTGTGCACAATTATGTTTGGAAAAGACCCATTGTGTTTAAGTAAATGGTCCATGTGAATAGTAATCTTTCAGATTGAGGTATGAATCACGGGTTATTTAACACATAAACATTTGTTCTTAACCGATTGATGAGAATGGAAATCTCATCATGTCTAGGTTATTGTATTATGAATTCCAAATGGGGAATGGCTTACCTTTAGTCAGTGAGTAGTCCACTCACTTTAGGACATAAGCGTATTTCGAATACGTAAAACAGGACCTGTAGTAGTAGTTTCTCAAAGTACTATATGGTAGAAACCTAGACTACTACTGCTATAGTGTGGACTAGTACTCAACGACTTGAGTATGAGTTGGTGGTCTGACAAAACTGGAAGCATGTACTTTGATATGTTTTAGTTGAAGTTCTATCGTAGGACCAATACACTTGCATGTTAGGTATATGTGATTAGTTAGTTAAAACAGACTTGTACAAGATAGTTTTTGTACTATATCGCCCTTTGTGGTTGTTTGAATAATCTAAATATCCAGGGCCCTAGGAAACATGATTTAGATATTTGCTTTAGGGTAGCTCCCTTGGAAAGCAAAAATAATCCAAGAAGTCATGGATCATTGGACTAGAAGCCTAAGCATGGTAAATGTCATTTAGAGAGGTATTAGTACATTTCTTCCTCTCTAATGCACAACGATGTATAAAGGGGTATTTTAGTCATTTCACCAGTAGGTCGGAGACTTTGCTAACGCAGCATTGTCTTTGAGGTCAATATTTCCTTATGGTGATATTAGAAAATATTTAAAATGCAAAATACAGCTATTTATATAGCAAAGGTATTTTGGTCATTTTAGCAGCCAAGGTAGTATTTCTTTTGGTCCTCAGTATAGGCCGTAAGTCCTAATTATATACAGGTTAAGGAATTGGTCTTAAATTAAATTAAATAAAATTTATTTTATTTAAGTAGTCTGATTTAATTATTGGGCTAAAATAAAATAAAGGTCCATAGAGAGATAATTAATTAAATTAGTTTGGTGGGTTAATTAATTGTTCAGGGCTTTGGCTCAGTTTGAATAATTAAAGATTGACCTAGGACTAAATTAATATAGTCTTGTTAATTGGACTAATTTATTTGGGCTGAAAAATTAATTATTTACTGGGCCATTTATTTGGTTCTGATTAGAATAATTAATTTGGTTCAAAAAGCTAAACTAAGAGCCCAATGGGCCAAATTAAAAATCTAATTTAACCTAAAGTTTTATTTAGGTTAAACAGGAGAATAAAGACGTACGTTATTTTTCTTCTTCTCTATGAGAAAAAAAAAATAGACAGCCCTCTTTTCTCTCTGAAAAATTTCTTAGTCTTGTGAGTTTTCACCAAATGTAGGTCAGGCAAGCCATATATTAGAAGATCGAAAGGAAAGTTGGCATTAACATACATGCACAGACGAAGTAGAAGGCTTGCAAGAATCGCACCAGAGTTTTCCACCAATGCACCTACCCCAGGTCCGCATATTCCAGTCCAGCCAATTTTGAGAACAAGAAGAGGTAAATAAAATTTTCTTTTTTCCCTTTCACGCAAGAAGAGCTACTGCGTGGTTTTTTTTTTTCTTGTTCTTCGGTTGGTTTGCTGTGAGTTTGCTTGCTATTTAATCTTCATAACCGTTACGTTTTCTTCTCCCGTTAAAACTTCTGATTGATGACATGCCAATCTCCTCCTTCTCTGTGGCATGAACGCGAAGCTTTTCGCTACTCTGAATATTTATTCCTCCACCCAATTTGTGCTAGTGAAATAACCTAGGCAAGGATTGGTCCTTCTTGATCCTTTGCTATTAATTAGCAAAATCAAGAAAATGAAAGATGAAGAAAACAAATGAGAGAGAATAAAGAGAAGGCTCTATTATTTTTTCTATATCGTGTGTCTGTGTTTTTTTCGCTGAAGGCCACGACTATTCACCACTAGATAACCCAACTACAGTGGTTTTGATATTTCAAACATCCGGAGACTATCAACAGAAAAGATTTGGCTTAGCCTTAACTCTTCTGTTCCATGAATAATAAAAAACCCTTTAGTCTAGGCTATTGGGCCTAAAATAATTTATTATTTTCCTTTGGACCTAATGAGCCCAAAAATAATAATCATTAATTATTTATTTTTTGAGCTTATTAAATAACCTAATAAATAATTAATGAGCCCAAATGAAATTAAATAAATTTTTAAATCTTTTATTAACTAGTTTAAGTCTAGGTTAATTTTTCTAATTATTCAATTTGGACTTAAACCCTGAATAATTAATTAACCAATTAAACTAGATAATAAATTTAATAGATAAACTAGATACGGCCTACCGAGTAAGATACTTTACCATCTCTACACCCAAACTTACCAGTTGTCCACTCTGGAAACACACAATCCACTTGATTGAAACTTGCTAGCACAGACGGCCTGACTAAGTAGTACTGTTGCTTCTCCAAGTTGAGTTCATCTTCTGGAGGTGGCCTCCTGCCAGAAGACTCGCTCTTGCTCTTCAAAACTAGTACTACTAGCCTACCCTTATCGAGTACTCAACGTTGATTGTCCCACTTGGGAGAAAATTGATCATGCATTAATTTACATGGAGATAGCAATTAAGGGTTTTCTAAAATTCTTGTCAAAGTTAGGTTTTAGAAAGAGATTAGTATTTTGTGTAAAACTGCTTGTTTAATTTTCAATTGATTTGCTTGACTAAAATAAAAAGGGAAATAGTCCTTAATTGCCTTTACAAAATGAATGTCCATACACATCACATTTGGCTTGCCATAGTAATTTTTTTATCTTCAAATAATTCTATGCAGGAGCTTACCTGATCCTTTACTTGCTTGAACTCAACAAAAATCCTCCAAGGCTGACCTAACCTCGCCTGGGGTAAACACATAACATAAGGTTATACTCGAGTTATACTCGCTTACATAAATAATCCATAGTTCAACTAATGACAATCATGACCTTAATGTCCTAAGCTTTAAGACTAGATGATAAAGGATTTTATAAAATAAGTCTAGCTTGATAAGTTAAAATAACTAGGGGTTCTAAAATAATTATTAATAAGTTATAGGTTCAAATAATAAATCTTGAGTACTATTGTTAATAAATAAACTAGGGTTTAAATGTTGAACAATCCTAATTAATATTAGTAAATGGTAATTTAAAAATAGTTTTATTATAAATAAATAATAAATTACAATTAATTTTTAATTAACTTTTAATAGATAATAAATAATTAGTAGTAAATAAAATTAATAATAAATGAATTATATTAAATTTTTGTTTAATAAATAACAAACAAATTTTAATATAAATAGTATTTATGAATATAGGTAAAAGTTTGAACTATGGTCTACAAGGTCATTAATATTTTATTTATTATTATTATTATAAAAGATCTTATTTACTATTATACATACATATATATATATATATATTTTATTTTTAATAAAAGATATTATTTAGTTGACTAGTAAAATATCAATATTTCATTTAATATTCCATTTCCAAAACTTCCTAGAAATTTTGAAATCTTTAGTGAAAAATATAGTAATAATTTTAATTAAGGTAACAAAATTTTGTTAATTAAAATAACCTAGGATCAACAAGAACATAATCATGGTTTTCCTATTGCTCAACAAGAATCATGAACATATTCTCGAACATCAAATAACAAACTATTCTATTCATGAACATAGGCTTAAATCCATACATACCATCACATAGCCAAATCTCTACTAGACATAATCATAATCATGGCTTCAATGGAAATAAGAACATAAAAATCCTATTCACCAAAGGTGTCATAGCATCTAGCATGCTTAAACATTCATAATTCTCTTAAGATATGACAATCATTTATTGATTCTCAAGGAAATCCATATAACTTAATCATGAACAATCATTCTTATGTCCTAATTTCAACCCCTTCATTCATATGCATATATTCAATCTCCCATTCATATTCTATTCTCCCTATCAACATCTAAGAGACACGAATTTAGAATTAAAAAGAAGAATTAAGGAGAAATACTTGATTGATGTGTACTTCGATGAAGATTTAAGAAAGTCCACGCGCGATTGAGAGTCTTGAATTGTCCATGAGTGGAGAAAAACAGCCATGGTTGTAATCCACCATTTCTCCCAAGAGAGAGAGAGAGAGAGAGAGAGAGAGAGAGATCATTAGCATGGTACGTTATAGGTTGAATGGAAGAAGATGAACAAAAGAGTTGTTCTTAGTTGCCTTGATGATGTTCTTGAGATTTCAAAAAAAAAAAAAAACTTGTTTTGATCCGAATGCCAATTCTTGTTTTCGAGATTTGGTGTTATAAATTCTAGAAATGAACTCTAGGGAGTATGTAGGAGTAATCTGGAGTTTTTGAGAGGGATTGGAGGTGCTTAGAGTGGTTTTTGGCTTGAAGAAAGGTAGTGTGTGTTCTTGGTGAAAGTTGAGAGAATTTGAGAAAAGGGTGTGGACGAATTCTGTAGAGTACTAGCCAAATGGTTTAGGGAGTTTAGGAGTTTTGGTTTTCAGCTTAGAGAGGAAGAGAGAAATCTGATTGTTTGAAATTCAAATGGTGAGATTTGATGAGTGGTTTGAGGTATAGGATATGTTAATGGTGTTTGATTGATGGAGGTTTCTTGGAGCTGCAATGGAGCCGGCTAGACTGCTTTGCTTTGCTGAAATGAATAAAGGTTGATGGAGCTTTAAGGCTGGCCAAAATTCAGAGCTCAATGGCAGAGGAATTTCTGGTTATGAAGCCTAGTACAAGGGTGTTTTCATGGAGCAATTGCTGGAAATTTTTGAAGTTCAAATTGTAGATTGAATGGAGTGATCTTAGGAGATATTTGAGGTGTGGTTATGGAGTCCAAGTGTGCAAGGTAAGTGGAGAGGTTAATGGTGTTTAGTTCATGGCTAAACAAGGGTCATTTTACAGAGGTTTGAGAGGGGGGTTTCTTCGGTCTAGGCCTAAGGGAACAAAACTAGAAATTTCTGGTTTCATGGTGTCCTAAGTTCGAATGGTTGCTGCAATTTCTATGCAGTTTTTCTGTAATATCCCCAACTTATAGAGGTTTTTGAGAGGTGTTTGAGGGTCTTTTAAGGCTGGTTTCTAGCCTTCTTTATGGAGGAAAAGCAGAGGAGTTCAACTGGATTGAAGGTAGAAGAAAACAGCTTCATTTTTTAGTTGAAGGTAACGAAACTGTCCAGAATTTTTTTCTGGTTTGTGCAGTCCGAATTACACAGAATTTTCAATCTTCAAGCTGAATAAATTGCCCATATTTCTAGCAGTAAATGAGTAAGAAATCTGGCTGTGTTTTTCGAAGGTTAGGCTGCTCAAGAATCTGGAAAATTTTCAGGTTTCTTCCACGAAGAACACGATCACTATGAAGAGAGTTTGAAGGTTCAACCATGGTGATTAATTTCCCTAGTGAACCTTTCCTAACTCCTCTCCTATTTTTAGTCAATCCTCCGACTTTCAAGAGTCATTTTTTAAATTCAAAGACAAGAAATCCTTGTTGAATTTTCTGGAATTAAAAAGATGGATTTTGATAAATTTTAAACAAATTTAATTTGTGAAGGTGTTAGGACAAGCCAGAGGTAATAAAAGGACAAGAATTCCTCTAGAATTCTTTTTAAGACGTGATGATAGAATTAGGAAATTCTCATCATGTCTCCCCTAAGACAACATTCCTATCTTTATGGAATGTAAGAAAATAAAATTTCAAACTTAACTAGGATAATCATGATAAAAACTTAAATGATGGGATTTGAACTCATGACCTTAAAGATTAATTCCAAAACTCTAACCACTAAACCATAACAACTCTTGTTCTTATTTTATCACCCAAATATTCTTCTTATTTAATCCACAAGCTATCTTCCTATTTTGACCTCAAGCAAAATTACCCTTTTACCCTTCCAACTCAATAAGCATAACTAAATCCATAAATCATAATTCTAAAGTATATAAAATCATTCAAAAATATATATATTCATGCAAAATGATATGATATATATCCCGACCTGTAACACCCCACTACATAGGCCCGATAATACCGGGGATGTCGCCCCATCCTAAGGATAAAGGGTCTTTATAACTAGATCACACAATCAAAATAATCGAATAAAAATAATACTTTAAACTTAAATTTTATTACAAACCAAGAATTTGAAATAAATTCGTAAATAAAATTATCTACTCTCAACTCCCAAAGCATTACACAAAATAAATATCAAAAAAATCTTCCAAGGCAGGCTACAACTAGCTGCTCATCCCCATAGTAGGATCGACCTGAAATCATGGTAAAAAGGGTGATAAGATAAAAATCTCAGTAAGTCCGTGTGTGCTTTGGGTGTTCAGTGAAAACAGTTCGTGAATGCAAAGTGTAAAATCTTCGTAAGAGAAATACTGGCAACCAATAAACAATAGTCAAAATCAAGAGTGGCGTTTTGGCTTTTCCAACTGTACATGTTCAATAAAATCAACCACTCAAAAAGGTGATTATGGGTTACCACACGTTGGGCTCCATAACCAATCAGAATGCCACACTTTGTGCAGACTGACAAAAAGTAGGTGATCGGCCTACCGGGCAAGATACTCCTCATTCTCTATACCCAAACAAAACCGGTTGTCTATTCCGGTAACACACAGTCACTTGACTGAAAACTGCTAGCTCGGACCGGCACGACCTACTAGACTGGCATCTCATCCGAGAAGGACTCACCCCTCAGAGGTGGCTACCTACTGAGAGACTTACCCTAACCCTTCAAAGACTAGTCCTAGCATTCCACCCTTATTGAGTACTCAACGTAACTTATCCCACTTGGGGAAAAATGAAATAAACATAGCTCCACTTTAGAATGGCAATTAAGGATTTCCGAAGTTTGAGACAAAGTTGGTTTTAGAAAGAGTTTTGAGTTTGGGTAAAACTGTTTATTAATTTTTAAATAATTTGTTTACTTGAAATAAGAAAGGAAATTATCCTCAATTACCTTTACAGAAATGAGTGACCACGCACTCCACAATTGGCTTGCCATAGAACCATTTTGCATCAATCAGGTTTTATGCAGGAGCTTACCTGATCCTTATCTTGAGATAAAATAAAGGTCTTCAATAGCTTACCTAACCCCGCCTGGGGTAAATATAAACCGTAATCAAACTTAAGCCAAAATTCATTTTCACAAATAAAACTAGCTCAACTTAATACAACCATGATCCTAGTGTCCCAAGCTTTAAGGCTAGATAATAAATAAAGGGTTTATAAGCTAAGTCTAATTTGATAGTTATAATAATTAGTGTTTTGGGAAATAGGTACTATTAAGTTGAAGGTTTAAATCTTGCTAAAAATAAATTAGAGTTTATTTGATAAAGGGTCATAGGACCTAGATGTAATTATTTAAAATAGTAATCTATTGATAATTAATTGTTAGAAAATAATTGGTAACTAAAATTAGTTGTAAGTAAATTTTAATAGGTCTTGATTAAAAGATAATAAATTTTAATATAAGACTCACAAAATTAATATTGTACTTATTATGATTATTTATATAAAAGGCTTTATTTGATATTACTATTATATATAACATCTATATATTTTATTTCCATAATAAAAGCTATCATTTATTTGACTAAAATATCACTATTTTATGTAAAAGACCAAATCCACATTTTCTAGGGTTTTCGAGATCTACTAGCAAAAATTATAATATTAATCATTTTATTAATAAAATAAAAATTAGCTTAGGGACAACTAGATCATGATCATATTTCCACTTGCTAATCACAATCATGAACATACACTCCACTTCAATTCATCAAATCATCCAAATCATGAATAAAGGCATAGATCTAAATTTACCAAAACATGATCCAACCTCTACTAGCATAAACATACTCATAGCTTTAACAATCATACTTGAATATAAATCCTATTCACCAAATGTGACATAATCTCTAACATACTTGAACACAAATACCACTCATGACATGGAAACATGTACTAAACCCTAAAAATATCATACAATCAACCAAGACAATCAACTCATGCATCAATCCCATCTCCATCATATACACACATTTATTCATGCTTCAATCTCAACTAATCACAACAATACATGCTTAAACCTCAAACATAATCTATCTCCTTTCAATATCACCCTAGAAACATGAATCTAGAATTTAAAAAGAGAGTTGAAGGGACTTACTTAATTGATGATTACTTTGGAGAAGTCTCAAATGGATCTCAACTCCTAGGAGACTAGATCCATCCAAGAGAGATGAAGAAAACATGGACATGGTTGAAGTCACCATTCGGCCAAGAGAGAGAGAACATTCAGCCAAGAGAGAGAGAGAGGGAGAGGGAGAAAAGAGAATAATAGAGTCCATTAGTATGATTATACACATATATGTTCATTAGAGGTTGAAGTTTAGTGAAGATGATGTTGATTGAACAAGCTTACCTTGAAGGTGTTCTTGAGCCTTCACCAAAAATACTGGTTTCGATCCAAAAGAGAGAGAGTTGGATTTTGGAGTTTGATGTTAAAAATGGTATGGATGGATTCACGACAGTGAGTAGGTGAAATCTAGAATTTGTTTTGAAGAAGATTGAAGTGGTTTTGGTGGCCTTAGGCGGGAGAAGGTGAGTAGGTGTTCTTGGTGTTCTTAGTATTCTTGAAGGTTGAAAAGAATGGAGAGAATTTGATTGAAGCTGCCAAAATTCTGTGGGAAGGAAGTGGCCGAATTGTTTGAGGGGTTTTAGCAACTGAATTTCTGGTTTGATAGGAAAAGGAAAGGCTGGTTGTTTGAAATCCTAAAAATATTTTAGGAGATCAAATTTGGAAAATATGGCAGAAAATCTTTGATCAATGGAGAGGTTTTTGGAGGCTATAATGGCTGACTGTTGGCTAGGGATTCTGCTAGAATGAAAGCTGTTTGAAAAAGCTTAATAGTGGCCAAAAAGAGAGAGTACAATGGTGAAGGAAGGTCTGGTTGTTTAAGGGATGTTTTATGGAAGGTTACTAAATTAGGATTGCTGGAATTTTGGTCTTCAATCAAGGCTTGATTGGAGTAATTGTTGGAGATATTTTAGGGGCAGCCATGACTGGTTTTTCGAGCAGAAGGTTGGGGAAGACAATAGAGTTCAGTTCATGGCTGTTCAAGAGAAGTTTGAACAGAAAGATGAGGGAGTTTCGGTCAGGGTTGAAGAGGGAAACAAAGCTGGAAAATTTTCTATACAGGATTTCGCAAGTTGCTGGAATTTTCTGGCCAGCTTTTGCTGCCATTTTCCAGTCAGTTTGCAGAGGGTTTGAAGGAGATTTCAGAGGTCTTTCAAGGCTGGTTTCCAGCCTTTTTATGGAGGAAAAATGTGGCTAAGGTGTTGGGAGAAAACTGGAAAAAACAGCTTGGTACTCACCTAAACTGCGAATTTGCCCAAAAATTTTTTTAGTTTTGGACAGCATTTGTGCAGTCCGAATTTGGCCATAAAATTTCAGATTCCAAGTTGGTCAATGTTGGGGATATGCCCTAGAGTCAATTTATACTTATACTATTGTCATTATGTTTTATATAATAATATGAGGCTTTCCTTTCCATGAATAGTGAGTTTTGTTTTATGGTCATCAAGTACGTGACTTGATAGTAAAACCCTACAATGAATACAATGACTATTCTAAAACTATCCCTGATCGATTATTATTATTGGAATAATAATAAATTAAGATTAGTATGTTTGTGACTTGATGGCTATGTTTTACTGGCCATGGATATTTGTGATATTGAGTCAAGACATAAATAAATGTTAGAGAACATTGTATTGGACATGACCCACTATGAGAGTACTTCATGGAATATGTCATAAGTACTTTCTAGCCATAATAATATTGAAAGTCCTTCAACCTAAATTCATCATAGTTTCCTACTTGATAAATTCTATATTTTGACATTATCTAAAGTTGTCATTAACTAGATAATAAATTAGACTACTGTTGGATATAGAATAAATCAAGGAGAGAAATATGATTGATTGTGAAGGAATTTGTCCCTCTCAATTATGGGAGAGATATCCATGGGCCCCTTGATAAGTTAGACTGTTAAAATGCATGGCCGTGCTCAAATATATCAATATAAGATATTGATATCATTTGTTTGAACAGTCTACTATGAAATCAAGAAATAATTGATTAAGCTTAATAAGGAAGACATGCTCCGTGCCTTATGCTTAATTTGGATATCGTGTGACAAAAGAACTAAATATAAAATTATGGTTTGGTTCAAAGAGATCACCGATCTTCATTTAACCTGGATAGTTATAATGTTTTGCTAGAAACCGCTCATAACTTGTGGGCCATTTAAATATGATTTAGGCACGCTGCCAGAGTTAAATGAACCTATAGGGTCACACAATAAACGAACTTGTTAGGTTATTTTTCTGGTTACCAGATTCGATGAATCTGGAAATATGTCTAAGTTAATCGTACTTAGAAAATTTACCAGATACAATGAATCTGGAAATATGTCCACATTCGATGTATCTGGATGATGTCCAGATTATAAGAATCTGACTCGGTAAATTAATTAGTTAAATTACCGAGATAATGGCAGAATCTTATCATATCAGTTTTAATTTAATTTGAATTTAAATTAGAATATGATAAGATATTATTAGGATTGGACTCTAAGAGGTTTGGGGGTTTTAAGAAAACCCTAGCCGTCTTTTCAATAGTCCAATTTTTCAGTTGAGAACGTTCGTGCCTTTCTCTACCAGAAGAGGAAAAAACCTCTCAAACCCTAGGCGCTAGCACTCCCCGGGTATCGAGTGAGTTCGCGGTGTGTATCCGATAGAGGACGTTCGCATACTGTAGCGTCTGGTGATTGTTCGGGTTGAACGTACAACAGCGCAATCAGAATCGAAGGATTTCAAATACAGCAACCAGAGGTAATTCTTAAACCTTAGATCTTCTTAATCGTTTACTTGGGTCCTCGGGAGGGATTCGTGGATGTTTTTCGCGTTTAGGAGTCCAGAAATCCTAACAGTGGTATCAGAGCAACTTGCTAAACGATTATGTTAATTCATCTGTATTAATCGTATTGTTGAATACATGTATGATATGTATATGTGAACTTAAATGGTATGTATCAACATGTTCGCATGATTATGATTTTAGAATATTTAGCATGCAGACTGCCTGAATTAGGTTTAATATGTGCGTCTTAGTTGCCTGATCAGACCAGATTAGTTGCAGATTGTCTGTAAATTGGTCTGTTTTAATATGATATGGTATCGTAAGCATGCTATCCGTCGTTCTATATTTGCGAATTGTTTGTATTAATCGGCCATGATAATATGTTATCTGTATAAATATGATTAAAAGAACGCATATTGTCTGTAATATGAATTTTCAAGGCGATGGTTACTAAGGGGTCCAAACGTTAATTTGATTAATATTCGAAAATCGGAAGGCAAAATCTCATTCAATAAGAGAAGGAAAAATCGTTTTTCCTTCTGGAGGTGCTGCCCCCATGACCCCCGCCTGCTGACCGGCCAGCGGGACCTCCGCCAGGGGCGCTGCCCCTTGGACCCCGCAGGGGCGTTGCCCCTTAGAACCCCAACTAACTGTTCGTTGTGTGTTATTCGTTAGTGTTTTTTATTATAGTTGTGGATTATTTTGAATAGTGCATAGCATGGCTCGTTTTATCCCAATGTGATTGGCTAGTTACATTATGGTTGTTTTAAGTTGTTTTTTTTTTAAATACGGCCTGCGTGTCATTTTTCATTGTTGTAAAATTGTACTGCTTTCCTAGAATATGAATTATTTTAATTTTACTATCCAATGTAAAAGAAGACGGCAGCCAACATTTACAACCAATGAGGAGTATGCTCAAGGCATTAGAGAATGCTTAAGGAGTTCATATACCTAGATTGACCACCTTGATCTTCACTTTGCTCGTGATGATCAACATAGGTTATGGGCCATGCTATGTCACTTTTATTTATGTCTTGCATGCATATTTGATATGTTTATTCCCTGCTTACTACAATCAAATTTAAAAAAAAAAATTAAGTGTTAAATGCCTTCCAAAAAATTTAAGTGTTAAATGCCTTCCAAAATCAAACACTTGTTATTACTTGGATCATCATATGGTCATTCCTACCAAAGTAGGATGCTTTTGATTATTTGAGTGAGATAAGATGGAAAATAGTTTTCCATATGTTTGATATGGTTTGACTTAACTGGGCTATCAAAATGGTTTTGGGCTTAGGGCATTATATGAGATATTTTTAGCCGGGACATTTGATGTCTATCTCATTTAAAATTTGAGTTTTATTTAATTATAAGATTAAAGCCAAAGCTTACTTATGATTAAAATAAAATATTTATAAATATATATATATATATATATATATTTCCCTACTATGAAACATCAAAATGTTGAAGTTTCAAAAAGTTTAAATGCTTTTAGTGGGAGTTTTTCGTTAAAGTCTCAAAATTAATTACTTTGCATATTTTTGTATGTAGATAATGGCAACAAACAGTTGGAATAATTCATTGCGATCTATGCTTGAGAAAGACAAGCTTAGTGGGACTAACTTTCTTGATTGGGCACGAAACTTAAGCATTGTTCTTAAGCAAGAAAAAAGGCTCTATGTTCTTGAAAATCCTATTCCCCCTGCTCCAGCAAATAACGCCTCAAAGCTGAAAAAGATGCTTATAGTAAGCACAAAGATGACTCCAACGATGTTACTTGCCTCATGCTAGCAACCATGAACTCTGAACTTCAAAAACAATATGAAGAAGCAGAGGCATATGACATGATTGTGCATCTCAAGGAAATGTTCCAAGAGCAAGCACGACAAGAGAGATTTGAAACTCACAAGGCGTTAAATGCATGTAAGATGGTTTCTGGCACCTCGGTAAGTGCTCATGTCCTTAAAATGAAGGGCTATCTAGATCATCTTGATAAGCTTGGTGCTCCTGTTAATCATGACATAGCCACGGATTTGATCTTGGGCTCTTTACTTGCTGAGTATGACCAGTTTGTCAAGAATTTTAACATGCATAATATGGAGAAATCCATTACTGAATTACATGGGATGCTAAAACAAGCTGAACTGAACATTAAGAAGAATACTCCTAGTGTTCTAATAGTTCAAAAAGGGAAAGACAAAAAGAACAACCAAAAGGGCAAGGTCATGGCTAGTAATGGTAAGGACAAGTAAAGTCCAAGTTCAAGCCCAAACCTAAGGCCAAGACACCAAAGGAGGGAGCTTGCCACCATTGTGGAGAACAAGGACATTGGTTAAGAAATTGCAAGCTCTATTTGGAAGCAAAGAAAAAGAAGGACAGTGAGACTGCCGCTTCAGGTATTTATGTTATTGAAATTAATTTATCTACTTCTGATTCATGGGTATTGGATACCGGTTGTGGATCTCACATTTGTGTAAATGTGCATGGTCTAAAAAGGAGTAGAGCCTTGGCAAAAGGTGAGGTGGACCTACGAGTTGCGAATGGAGCAAAAGTTGCTGGAGTAGCTGTGGGAACTTTTGAATTAATTTTGCCCAGTGGGCTTGTTTTATAACTGAACAATTGTTTTTATGTTCCTGCTATGAGTAGGAATATTATTTCAATTTCTTGTTTGGATTTAGAAGGTTTTGAATTTGTTATTAGGAATAACATTTGCTCCATTAATAAAAACGGCATTTTTTTATGAAGATGCTTCATTATCGAATGGGCTCTATATTCTAAATCTTCGTGGATCTTCAAACATGTCTATCTATAATATAAATACTAAGAGATTGAAATTCAATGATTTAAATCAGACTTACTTCTGGCATTATCGTTTGGGCCATATAAATGAGAAACGCATAACAAAGCTTCATAATGATGGGCTTCTAAAATCGTTTGATTTAGAATCTTACAAAACATGTGATTCTTGTTTATTAGGCAAAATGACTAAAGCGCCTTTCAAGAGACGAAATGAAAGGGCAACTGATTTATTGGGCCTAATACATACTGATGTATGTGGACCAATGAATTCACATGCTAGAGGAGGATTTCAGTACTTCATTACATTTACAGATGATTTCAGCAGATATGGCTACCTATATCTGATGAAACACAAATCTGAATCGTTCCAGAAATTCAAAGAATTTCAAAATGAAGTACAAATTCAACTTGGCAAAAGTATCAAAACACTTCGATCGGATCGAGGTGGTGAATACTTAAGTCACGAGTTTGACGAGTATTTTAAAAATTGTGGAATTATTTCCCAATTAACTCCACCAGGAACACCTCAATGGAATGGTGTATCTGAACGGAGAAATCGGACTTTATTAGATATGGTTCGATCAATGATAAGTTAAACTGATCTTCCAATCTCCTTTTGGGGTTATGCCCTGGAGACTGCTGCATTCATACTAAATCGAGTTCCATCTAAATCGGTTCAGAAAACGCCATATGAGATATGGACTGGGAGACAACCTAATTTGTTATTTCTGAAGATTTGAGGTTGTGAAGTTTATGTAAAGCGTTTATTATTTGATAAATTGCACCTAAATCGGATAAATGCATATTTGTGGGGTATCCTAAAGAAACTAAAGGATATCAATTTTATCTCCCAAAAGAAACTATAGTTATTGTTGCTTGAAATGGATTCTTTCTTGAAAAGGAATTTATTTCCAAAAGAACCAGTGGGAGTAAAATACATCTTGATGAGATTCAAGGACCACAATTAGTGCTTGAACCTTATCAAGATGAGATTCAAGAGCCACAATTAGTGCCTGAACCAAATAATGAATCTCGATTAGATAGCTCACAAGTCCAAGATGAGCCTACATCTATAGAACAAGGACCTCGAAGATTTGATAGGGTTTGTCAACGACCTGAGAGATATGGATTTCTTATCACTGACGATCACAATGTGGAGCTTATGGTTAATGATGAGCCCATTTCCTATCAAGAAGCCATTAAGAGTTCTGACTCTGGAAAATGGTTAGAGGCTATGAAGTCTGAGATGCAATCCATGTATGATAACCAAGTTTGGACTTTGGTTAACCCACCTAAAGGTTCAAAAACCATTGGGTGTAAGTGGGTTTTCAAAAAGAAAACAGACATGGAGGGAAATTAGCAAAAGGTTATAGACAAACTCATTGTATAGATTATAATGAAACCTTTTTACCAGTTGTAATGCTTAAATCTATCAGAATTCTTCTTGCCATAGAAGCATATTATGACTATGAAATTTGGCAAATGTATGTCAAAACCGCGTTTCTTAATGGAAACTTACTCGAAGATGTGTACATGACACAACTTGAGGGTTTTGATGATCCTTTGAATTCTAATAAAGTGTGCAAGCTTCAAAGATCCATTTATGGATTGAAGCAAGCATCTCGAAGCTGGAATCTTTGTTTTGATGAAGCAATTAAAGAATTTAACTTTATCAAAAATGAAGATGAGCCTTGTGTCTATAAGAAAACAAGTGGGAATGTAATAGTCTTTTTGGTACTTTATGTTGATGATATCTTACTCATTGGAAACGACATCCCAACTCTACAAAGTGTAAAGACATGGTTGGGAAATTGTTTCTCAATGAAAGACTTAGGTGAAGCTGCCTATATTCTAGGGATAAGGATCTATAGAGATAGATCTAGAAAGCTAATTGGACTAAGTCAAAGTGCATACGTTAACAAGGTACTGAAAAGGTTCAGTATGCAAGACTCCAAGAGAGGATTCTCGCCAATGTCACAAGGCATTAAGCTCAGCAAAACTCAAAGTTCTTCTACGAATGATGAAGAAGAGCGCATGAACAAGATACCATACGCTTCCACTATAGGGTCTATCATGTATGCCATGTTATGTACTCGACACGATGTATCATATGCATTGAGCATGACAAGCAGGTTCCAGTCAAATCCTGGAGAGGCACACTGGACTGCTGTCAAGAACATACTGAAGTACTTAAGAAGAACTAAAGATATGTTCTTAGTTTATGGAGAACAAGAAGGCGTGCTAGTTGTAAATGGTTACACTGATGCTAGTTTTCAGTCCGACATAGATGATTATATATCGCAATCAGGTTTTCTATTTTGTTTGAATGGAGGTGCTGTAAGTTGGAAAAGTTCAAAGCAAGATACCGTGGCCGATTCTACTACAGAAGCTGAGTATGTAGCTGCCTCAACTGCAACTAAAGAAACAGTTTGGATTAAAAAGTTCATTACAGAACTAGATGTAGTTCCTAGTATTGTGAACCCAGTGGATCTCTATTGTGACAACAATGGAGCCATTGCACAAGCTAAGGAACCAAGATCACATCAGCGATCCAAACATATACTTAGACGTTTTCATCTCATTCGAGAAATTGTTGATAGAGGAGATGTCAAAGTATGCAAGGTACCAACTGATGACAATGTTGCAGATCCACTGACAAAGCCTCTCCCATCGTCTAAACATGATAGTCATACCAGATCAATGGGATTACGGCTTATGCCAAATTGGTCTTAGTGCAAGTGGGAGACTGTTGGGGATATGCCCTAGAGTCAATTTGTACTTATACTATTGTCATTATGTTTTATATAATAATATGATGCTTTCCTTTCCATGAATAGTGAGTTTTGTTTTGTGGTCATTAAGTACGTGACTTGATAGTAAAACCCTACAATGAATACAATGACTATTCTAAAACTATCCCTGGTCGATTATTATTATTGGAATAATAATAAATTAAGATTAGTATGTTTGTGACTTAATGGCTATGTTTTACTGGCCATGGATATTTGTGATATCGAGTCAAGACATAAATAAATGTTAAAGAACATTGTATTAGACATGACCCACTATGAGAGTACTTCATGGAATATGTCATAAGTACTTTCTAGCCATAATAATTTTGAAAGTCCTTCAACCTAAATTCATCATAGTTTCCTACTTGATAAATTCTATATTTTGACATTATCTAAAGTTGTCATTAACTAGATAATAAATTAGACTACTGTTGGATATAGAATAAATCAATGAGAGAAATATGATTGATTGTGAAGGAATTTGTCCCTCTCAATTATGGGAAAGATATCCATGGGCCCCTTGATAAGTTAGACTGTTAAAATGTATGGCCGTGCTCAAATATATCAATCTAAGATATTGATATCATTTGTTTGAACAGTCTACTATGAAATCAAGAAATAATTGATTAAGCTTAATAAAGATAACATGCTCTGTGCCTTATGCTTAATTTGGATATCGTGTGACAAAAGGACTAAATATAAAATTATGGTTTGGTTCAAAGAGATCACCGATCTTCATTTAACCTGAATAGTTATAACGTTTTGCTAAAAACCGCTTATATCTTGTGGGCCATTTAAATATGATTTAGGCACACTGCCAGTGTTAAATGAACCTATAGGGTCACACAATAAGCGAACTTGTTAGGTTATTTTTCTGGTGACCAGATTCGATTAATCTGGAAATATGTCTAAGTTAATTGTACTTAGAAAATTTATCAGATACAATGAATCTGGAAATATGTCCACATTCGATGTATCTGGATGATGTCCAGATTATAAGAATCTGACTCGGTAAATTAATTAGTTAAATTACCGAGATAATGGCAGAATCTTATCATATCAGTTTTAATTTAATTTGAATTTAAATTAGAATATGATAAGATATTATTAGGATTGAACTCTAAGAGGTTCGGGGGTTTTAAGAAAACCCTAGCCGTCTTTTCAATAGTCTAATTTTTCGGTTGAGAACGTTCGTGCCATTCTCTACCAGAAGAGGAAAAAACCTCTCAAACCCTAGGTGCTAGCACTCCCCGGGTATCGAGTGAGTTCGCGGTGTGTATCCGATAGAGGACGTTCGCATACTGCAGCGTCTGGTGATTGTTCGGGTTGAACGTACAACAGCGCAATTAGAATCGAAGGATTTTGATTACAGCAACCAGAGGTAATTCTTAAACCTTAGATCTTCTTAATCGTTTACTTGGGTCCTCGGGATGGATTCGTAGATGTTTTCCGCGTTTAGGAGTCCACGAATCCTAACAGTCAAGAGGGCCATTTTCTGGCAGCATTTGGGAGAAAATGATAGCTGAAAGTTTCGACACCTTGAATGCACAAGAAGCTGGAAAAATTCCAGATTACTTCATGAAGGAAATGAACATAGCTAGAGTGGGGTTTTGGAAGTTCAACCATGGAGTTTAATCTCTTGGGAACCTTCCGTAACTCCTACCCATTTTCAGTCCATAAGATCTTACATTTAGACATTTTTGAACCTTTAAAGCCACAACACTTTACTGAAATTTTCTGGAATGAAATTGGCTAGAACAAATTGACCAACCTAATGAATTAAGAAGTAGGAAAAACTAATGATCAAGAAGGGTATGAATTCCCTTGGGAATTTTTGTAGGGCACAAGAGTAGGATTAGGATACCCCTATCATGTCTCCCCTAGGACAACATCTCTACCCTTCTCTAAAGCACACAAGGCCAAAAATACAACCTTACCAAACAAAAATAAAATTTTATCATGCTAAAGCTCCAATGATGGAATTTGAACCCAAGACCTCAAGAATTAAGTCTAATGCTCTAACCACTAAACCACAACAACTCTTGTTCTTATTTTCTCTCAAAAATATTTTTTCTATTTAATCCTTAAGCTATCTCCCTATTTTCACCTCAAGTAAAAATTATTATTTTACATTTCTTACTCAATAAACATAATTAAACCTCCTAAGCTACAAATCACAAATCCAAAGCACATAAAATCATATAAAAATATATTTAAACATTCAAATAAATATGATATATATCCCAATCCCCTTACTTTAAGGTTAGTTTCAACTAGGGTTTCACACAACCCCCTTACTCTAGGGTTGGCTTTAGGTGGGATTTCACATGTTAAGTATCCCATGATCCATACCTTTCTATGAAAGACCTATATTCATATGAGTCATTTACTTAAATATAATGGGTCTTTTCCAATAAAATTGTGCATAAATGTAAAGAAGATTTCACAAACAAATTCTGAGAAAAGTACTTTTATTAATATAAGTCAAAATTACATCAAAAATCGAGTTTAAAAGGGCATACATTCCAACAATCTCCCACATACACTCTAAAACTAAGTAAGCTTATAAGTGCCCTTCCCTATGGCATATAAGTATCTTCTAAAGACTCTTTCCACCAAAGGTTTGGTGAAAGGATCTGCTAGATTGTTCTTCGAGGCAATCTATTCGACCATGGCTTCCTGTCTCTAGATGAAATCCCAGATCAGATTATACTTTCTCTCTATGTGCTTCTCCTTTTTGTGGTTCTTTGGTTCTTTGGATTGTGAGACTACACCAATGTTATCGCAATACATCACAACCAGTTTGTCCATTTGTAACACAACTCTAAGTTCTAAAAAGATCTTCCGGAGATAAACTGCTCCCTTGGATGCCTCCGAAACTACCACATACTCAGCTTTCATAGTTGAGTCAGCAATACAAGATTGCTTGATACTCCTCCATGAAATGGCTCCTCCAGACAAGGTGAAGACATATCCACTAGTGAATTTTCTCACATTTTTATCCGCTTGGAAATCTAAGTCCATGTATACCGTAGGAACCAAGTCATCAACCCTGTAAACCAACATATAATCTCTTATACCTTTAAAATACTTAAAAATATACTTTACAGCCAGTTAATGAACCTCCCCGATGTTTGATAGATATCTGCAAACTAAGCTTACGACAAAGCAGATATTTAGCCTAATACACAGCATTGTATACATGAGACTTCCCACAACTAAAGCATAGGAAATCCTGCTCATTCTATCCTTTTCTTCTAAAGACTTTGGACAGTCATTTGAAGAAAAAGACAACGCATGTCTGTAAAGGATCAACGCCTCCTTACATGAGTCCATACTAAATTTGGCCAGCATCTTGTCAATGTATGTAGCTTGAGATAAACCTAACATTCTCTGCTTCCTATTTCTAAGAAGCTTTATCCCAAGAATGTAACTGGTTTCACCCAAGTCCTTCATACTCAATTGACTAAATAGCCAAACCTTAGTAGATGACAGCATCCCTACATCATTTCTAATGAGTAGAATATCATCCACATACAGGACAAGAAAAATCACATTTAAGCCTTCCAGTTTCCTATACACACATGGTTCATTCTTGTTTTGAATTAAACCGTAAAATTTTACAGTCTCATTGAAATGAATATTCCATGCTCTGGATGTCTGCATAAGTCCATAAATGAATTTTTTAAGCTTACAAATTATATGTTCTTTGCCTTTAGCAAAAAAACATTCTCGTTGGGACATATAGATGTCTTCACTAAGGTGGACATTTAAAAATGTCGTCTTAACATTCATTTGTCATATCTCGGTAGTCATAATGATATGCGATGGTAAGGAGGATACGGATAGACTTAAGAATGGCTATTGGGGAAAAAGTTTCCTCATAATCTTTCCCTTCTTTCGAGTATACCTTTCGCCACAAGCCTAGCTTTGAAGGTTTCCACCTTCCTATCTGCTCCCCTTTTCCTCTTGTACATCCACTTACACCCTATGGGTTTTATTCCTTCAGTTGAAGCCACAAGATCCCAAACGTGATTGAAGTACATAGACTCAATCTCATATTTCATTGCTTCATACCAGAGGTCTGCATCAGTATCAGCAATAGCCTCCTTGTATCTAGTGGGATCTTGTTCCTGATGGTCAGAGACTAGGTCAAAAGCCTCTTCAGACCATCTTTCTGCAACTCTAGATATCCTTCCACTGCGATGACGCTTCATTTGTATAGGTTTCTAAGGTTATGCCACTTCTTGTTCTGAAATCAGGTTAGAAGAAGTTGATTCAGAATATAACTTCTCTTTGAGTTCTAACCTTGTTGAACCTTTAGTGGATGTACTTTGTTCATCCTCTAAGTATGTAGCATTAGTACTCACGAGTACTTTTTGCTCATTGGGATGATAAAAGTAGCCACTCTTTGTACCTTTTGGATACTCAACAAAATAGCATAATTCTAATCTCGGTTCTATCTTGAGATAATTTAGGCTTAGCTTACACACAATCCACATCTCATAGAGAGTCTTAGGTACTAACTTAGAAGGCACCAAGTTCAAAATATATGACGCTGTTTCTAGGGCATATCCCTAAAAAGACACTGGAAGAGTAGCATGAGACATCATGCTTCAGACTATTTCCATCAATGTCCTACTTCTTCTCTCAACTACTCCATTCTACTGAGGTGTCCCTAAGGCAGAAAGTTGGGATACTATCCCATGTAGTCCTTGAATTCACCAAGGATGTATTCTCTACCACGATCCAATTGTAAGGTCTTGATTCGTGTACCTGTTCGACGCTCCACTTCATTCTTAAACTCTGTGAACTTGTCAAAAGAATCAAACTTGCATCTCATCAGATAAACATAACCATACCTAGTACAACCATCTGTGAAAGTAGTGATGAAGTACTTAAACCCCTCTCTACCTAGTATAGACAAAGGACCACACACATTAATGTGAACCAGACTCAATACTTCTCTGGTTCTATCCGCATTCTCGATAAAGTACCTTTTGGTCATTTTTCCCATAAGACAAGATTTACACTGAGGCCAACTTTCTAATCTTAATGAGCTTAAAGGCCCATCATGGATTAACCTCTCAATCCTGGTTGAGTTAATGTGACCCAACCTTAGATGCCAAATATATGAGTCATTGACATTGGTCTTTCTATTCCTATTTAAAGGTTCAGATTGAGCATTATTTAATTGATTGTTAATAGGATTAATAAAGAATAGATTTCCATACATGTGTCCAATACATATTACTTTTCTATTTCTATTGATAGTAATATCAAAATGGAAAGAAACAAAATATCCTTGATTTATTAGTTTTACAACTGAAACCAAATTCTGTCTAAAACTAGGAACAAATAAAACATCCTTCAAAACTATTATTCTATTACAATCAAAAGTAAGTTCTAGTTCTTCCATAATAAGGGCCAAAACTTGTGTTCTATTTCCAACGCGTAGTCTTTGTTCGCCCTTCTGGAGTCTTATAATCTTCTTAAACCCCTACAAGGAGTTACAGATATGATCAGTGGCTCCTGAATTAACAATCCAAGTGGAAGTTGATCCAACCATTAATATAAACTCCTAATAAAAAAATATTACCTGTTGGGTTTTTCTTAGCCTGAAGATCTGGGAGCTCCTTTTTTTCAGTGTCCCTTCTTCCCACATTTGAAGTATTTGCCCTTGGGTTTGTCTTTAGGCTGGTACACTGCATTACCCTTCTTCTTCTTGAACTTTCTGGGCTTAGGCCCAGTTTTCGAAGAAGAGGCCATCATAGCTCTAGCCTATGGTTTCATGACCTTCTCAACCACCTGGAGCTCCTTTATTAACTCCGTTAAACTTATGTTTAACTTGTTCATGTTATAATTCAACTTGAACTGAGTGAAGGAGCTTGGCAAAGATTCGAGAATCATATCCAATTGGCTTACGGGGGACAGCCCCCAAGACTTTTGCTTCCTCGAAAGTAGCAATCATCATGAGCATATACTCTCTAATTGATACTCCCTCAGTCATCTTGGTGTTTATGATCGTTCGAAGAGCCTCTTGCCTTGCGGGCCGGTTCTTATCCGCGAATATTATGGCTAATGATGTACTTATGTCATATGCAGTGGCCATATGCTCGTGTTTGGATTGAATCACATTTGACATGAAGGCTAACATATAGCATCGAGCCATCTCATCAGCCTTGTTCCATGCATTTTCAGTCTCATGCTCCTCAGTAGTGGAACCTTCCCCGATTACTGGGCAGGTCTCATATAGGACACATACTTATACTCTTTGGGTGTGAGTATTATGTCCAGGTTACTTTTTCAATCAATATAGTTTGGACCCGTTAGCTTATTCTCGCGGAGAATAACAGCTAAAGGACTTAAAGAACCTCTACCAACTATTTCTGAAATTTTGAAAAATAAAAGAAATTCTCAGTATTGTAAAATAAAAATAATTTTGTGTACTTTATCCTCATATTAAACTTGATAATAGCTAACCCCATTACTATTATCTTTAACATGATTAATTTGGCTCTTAGGAAATTTAACATAGCTTCTTGAGAAGATTAACAGTTTCCTAAGCTAAGTGTGTTAACCATCACAAATTAAATTTCCTTCTAAGTAATGATCTAGAAGATAACTCCATCGAGGGGATGGCTGTTTCTTCTCATTTCCTATGGACGTACCTCACAGTATAACCTTCAACATGGGCCGCTTGATCATAGTACGTGTCCCAGGTTATTAATTACATCCTTCTATTAGTTCTAAATCTTTGTGGTATCTCCATTCTATACAAGTTCACTCCCAGAGTGACGTGAGGAGACACACGATCTCTAATAAAAATCATGATGGAAGCTAAGGGGCCATTGGAACCCCTCTCCCATTTAGTTTTTTAAATAAGGGTTTTCTTGGAAAAAATATCGTTTGAAAATTTTCAATTAAGTTCTCATGTAACTTAAAATAAAATGTCTAAATCTATAAAAATTTCTATGTCAAGGTTTATATCCTTTGAGAAATTTTTCCTCATGCATTAATTTTATTTAATTCAAAAACTTAATAATTTTAAAATTTTTCCATTTAAAAATTCCTAGAGATTTTGATCTAAAGGTTGTATTTGATAAAAAAAATTAAAAAAAATTATTTGCTCAAATGAATTAAAATGGCTTGCCATTTTAACTTACAAAAATTTCTAAATCCAATATATTTTCTATGTCAACGATAAAAAACCTTTAAGAAATAACCAATGATTAATTTTTGTTTAAGTTAAAATAATCATTTAATTAAAGAAAAATATTCTTTCTTCTTAAATAAAATTTCCCAAAGACTTTAGTCTTTGAAAAAACGTGCACACAGGACTTAAAATAATTAGCATGCTATAAAATTATAAACGTTTTCATACTTTTCTATTTTTAATCCTAAGTGCCTAAATAAAAGAATTAAACACGTTAATTAAATTAATTAATGTCCATGTTTAATCCTAAAATCCTTTACTATTATTTTTCATGCAAAATATTCAATGAATATTAATTATTACAATAAAAATAACTTCGTCTAGTATAAGATAAAAAATTCCAAAAAAATATTTTTTTTCTAGTCCAGTGCACCCGCCATACAGGATTGTGGCCCATGGAAGACCCATGGACCATGGTCCGCGGGCAGGTGCCCGTGACCCACTGCCCACCCGCGAATAGCCCGAGAAGCATCCTAGTGAGGATGCCTCAGCATCATCAAGGATGCTCTCAGCATCCTTCGTCACGCTCGCCCGAGCCGAGGAGCCCTGGGCCTTGCTGCAGCTTCAAGCCTCAGCTGGCCTGGGCACAGCCTCGACTCCAGGCACAACCGAGCCACGGCTCGGCTCGGCTCGGCTTCTGACTAGGCTTTGAGGCTCGGCTCATCTTCTCCGCAACAATTTTTTTTTCGCTATTTTCTTTTGCGATTTTTTCTAGGCATCTCTGCAACGCTTTGCGATCATCCAAGGCAGTTTCTTGTTACATTTTTTCAATAAAAACATGACATCTGCCTATACCATTTCAAATTGGGTTTTCACAAAAACTAAACAAAGCAGTAAATAAATTTGTACAGAGTTCCTATACCTCAACTGTGAGGTTTACAATGCAACAACCTATACCAAAATAGCAAAGGATCTCAATTTATTTATCAAATTAACTTGCCAATTTTTATTAACTAGCATGCATCAATCCTCAGCCATTCAAAGCATCACACTTTGATACCACTTGAAGTTAATGAATCAGAGGAAGCCATGCACGCATAGATAATAAAACTAGAAAAAGCACTAGAAACGGCGCAGTGAAAGGCAGAAAAATGAATACCTCTTCTGGACATTAATCTGTTTGGCCGCAAGGAAAATGATAGAATAACGGTCACATTTCCCCTACCATTAAAACTTCCGGTTGATGACCAACCAGTCTCCTACTTCTGCATGGCATAAACGTAAAGCTTTTCGTTCCTCAGAATATTCCTTCGCCCAATCTGTGTTGGTGAAACAACTTAGGTGAGGAATGGTCTTTTTTGATCTTTTTCTATTAGTTAGCAAAATCAAGAAGATGAAAGATGAAGAAAAGAAATGAGAGAGAATAAAGAGAAGGCTTGTTGTTTTTTCTATATCATGTGTCTGTGTTTTTTTTCAACTGAAGGCCACGACTATTCACTACTAGATAACCCAACCCCACTGGTTTTGATATTTCAAACATCCAGAGGCTATCAATAGAAGAGGGTTGGCTTAGCCTTAACTTTTCTATTTCGCAAATAATAAAAAACCATTTAGTCCAGGCCATTGGGTCCAAAATAATTTATTATTTTTCTTTGGATCCAATGAGCCCAAAAATAATAAATATTAATTATTTATTTTTTAAGCTTATTAAAATAACCTAATAAATGATTAATGAGCCCCCAAATGAACAAAAATAAATTTTAAGCCTTTTATTAATTAGTTTAAACCTAGGTTAATTTTTATAATTATTCAATCTAGGCTTAGGCCCTGAATAATTAATTAACCAATTAAACTAGATAATAAATTTAATTTCTCTTATTCTTTTATTTAATTCTAGCCCAAAAATAAATTAGACTTTCTGAATAAAATAAAATCTTTTTTTATTGTGACCATTTCCTCGACCTAAAATAATGAGGACTTACGGACTCTTTCGAGGACAAAAAAGACATATCGCCTTAGCTTCTAAAATGATCAAAATACCCTTGATATATAAATAGCTGTATTCTGCATTTTAAATACTTTCTAATATCACCATAAGGAAATATTGACCTCAAGGACAATTATGCATTAGCAATGTCTTCAACCCACAGGTAAAATGACTAAAATACCTCTCTCCATATCGTCGTTCATTTAGAGAGGAAAGAGTATACTAACATCTCTCTAAAAGACATCTACCATCCTTAGGCTTGTAGTTCAATGATCTACAACTTTTCGTAATATTTTTGCTTTCCAAATGAGCTACCCTAAAGCCAATACCCAGGTCATGTTCCCCAGGGCCCTGGATAATTAGATCTTCGGACAACCAAAATGAGCAATATAGTGTAGACATTATCTTGCACAAGTCTGTCTTGACTAACTAGTCACATATACTCAATATACAAGTATATTAGACCTTCTCAAGAACCTCAACTATAGTATGTCAAAGCATATGTATCCAGCTTTGTCAGACCACCAACTTATACTAAGGCTGTAGTAGTAGTAGTAGTCTAGGTTTCATCACATAGTACTTTTAGAAACCACTACTACATGTCCTGTTCTGCGTATTCGAAATACACTTGTGTTATGAAATGAGAAGACTACTTATTGGCCAAAGGTAAGCTATTCCCTATTTAGAATTCATAACACAATAATCTTGCCATGATAAGATTCTCATTCTCATCATACGATTAAGAATAATAGTTTATGTGTTAAGTATCCCATAGTGCATACCTTACTGTGAAAGACCTTCATTCACATGAACCATTTACTTAAACATAATAATTCTTTTCCAATAAAATCGTGTACAAATATAAAGAAGATTTCACAAACAAAGTCTGAGAAAAATACTTTTATTAATATGAGTCAAAATTACATCAGAAATCTAGTCTAAGAAGGCATATATTCCAACACTTCAATACTCTTCGAACTTACAACAAAACCAACAAAAGTTATGTTTTCCACACAAAATGAACATTTTTAAAAGTTTGCATATAACATTTCTATTCTAAGGGAAATAAGCACACATTTAAGATGATGCAAATGATCTTCATAAGTTTTACTATAAATGAAAATATCATCAAAATACACCACAACAAATTTTCTAATATATTCTCGCAACACATAATGCATCAACCTCATGAAAGTACTAGGTACATTTGATAACCCAAATAGCATCACAAGCCACTCATATAAACCTTGTTTGGTCTTAAATGCAGTTTTTCATTCATCACCTTCTCTAATCCTGATCTGATGGTATCCAGATTTCAAATTAATTTTTGACAATACACATGATCCATGCAATTCATCCAATAAATCATCAAGCCTAGGGATAGGGTAACGGTATTTTACCGTTATGTTGTAAATAGCACTGCAATCAACGCACATTCTCCATGATCCGTCTTTCTTAAGCACCAACAACATTAGAACCTCATTTGGACTCAAACTCTCTCAAACAAGGCCTTTCTTAAGCAACTCATCAACTTGCTTTTGTAGCTCCTTAGCTTCTTCAGGGTTGCATCTATAAGCTGGTCTATTTGGAATGACAGCCCCCGGGATGATATCAATCTGAAGCTCTATTCTTTGAACAGGTGGTAATCTTTTAGGTATTTCCTTTGGAAATACATCTTAGAATTCTTTAACAAGACCTGCAATTTCACAAGATAAAGAAAGAGTAGTTTTATTAGTAGATACATAAATGCCTTTACAAATTAAGAGATACACTAGTTCCTTAGGTTTAATAGCTTCTACCACTTCTCTCTCTTTTGCAACGAAATTTACTCGTTTCTTATCTCTTCTCTCTTATTTTTCCCTCTCTCTTTTCCTTTTCTTCTTTCTCAGTGTTCTCTCTCTCGATCTTTTAATCTTTTTCTTGAACGCTCTTTTTCTTCTCCTTTTCTCTCATGAACTTTTGATCTTTGCTTACTTCACTTGGAGACATAGGCAGTAGAATGAATTTCTTTCCCTCCTTATGCATAGTGTAAGTGTTTTTCTTCCCGTCATACATTACTTCCCTATGGTCTCCCTAAAAGTAGGTGGCCTACCTGCATAGGAACAACATCGCACAAGATCTCATCTTTATATTTCCCCATATCAATAGTAATCAAGGCTTGTATATTAACTTTCAATTCCCCACTTTCATTTAGCCATTGCAACATGTAGGGTTGAGGATGCTTCCTTATCTCCAAGCTTATTTCTTCCATCGCACTAGCACTTATAACGTTGCTGAAACTCCCACTATCAATGATTACGCTGCAAGGTACTTGGTTGATCAAGTATCTTATATAAAAATATATTTTCCCTCTATTGATGATGCTCATCCTCCTTCACTTGTGTACTCAAAGATCTCCTTACTACACTAAATAATGTACAACTTGCCCAACTTCTTCATCCTCTTCACTCGAAATATCTTCTTCCTTTTGAATTTCTTCCAATTTCTCATATTCCTCTTTCTCGGATGAAATCTCACCATAGGCATTTATATACATCACTCTCTTACTTGGGCATTCGTATGCCGTGTATCCATATCCCAAACAACGAAAGCACTTGATGGCTCCTCGACTTCTCAATAGCCTTTCCTTTATCTATATTTCCTTCTTCCTTCAGTTTATTAAACTCCCTAGGTGGCGGCCTTGGAACTCCTTTCTTTTTAGGTTTCGGCTTAGGGAATTCCTTAGGAGTTGAAGTTGGTTAGCTTACTCTCTTCTCAAATGGCCTTTTCTTCAATTGTTTTTCTACTTTCATAGCCATGTGCACCATTTCTTCCAAGGTTTCATACAAATGCAACTTGACTACACTGGCTATCTCCCGGTTTAATTCACTAAAAAATCTCACATCGGTGGCACGCAAATCTTCATTAATAACCTCCCTCATCATTAGCACCTTAAGTTCTTTGTAAAAATCTTCAACACTTCTATTCCCCTGTCTTAGCATTTGAAGCCTTTGATATAGCTCGTTGTAGTAGTGGTGTGATACAAACGTCGCCCTCATGAGATTTTTTATCAATTCCCATGTATCAACGGCATTTTCTCCTATTCTCCTTCTATTGGCCAAAACCTGCTCCCACTATACAAATGCATAGTCTGAAAACCCCAATACTGCCAGCTTCACTTTATTTCCCTCACTATAGTCCTTGTAATCAAATAGAATTTTTATTTTTCTTTCCCATTCAAAGTATGCCTCGGGATCACTTTTCCCTGAAAATTGTGGTACCTTCATTTTAATATTTTTCAATTCCCGTTCTCTCTCATTTTCATCTCTCCTCTTACCTCTCATCACGTTACCTCAGTATTGCTCTCCATAGTCTTCTTCCTGGTATCCCTCTTCCCACTCAAATTCTCTCTCAATATTTTTTTCGACTCCCCTCATAGGATTCTCGCCAAATCTCCCTTGGCCTCTTCCTTTACCTCCTCTCAACCCATTTCTCCCTCCTCTTATACGAACTTGTTGATATCCATCAACAGAATATTCATCCCATTCTTCTCCAGATTGTGTATTCACGGGAAGCGTGTTGTAGGCTTCCAGTTGCTCTTGTCCCCTCCTTTGACCGGCAGTAGATGTTTAGCCTTGTTGAGCTCGAAATTTAGCCATCTCCCTCCAAATGCCCTTCATACTCTTTTGCAATGAAATAAGGGTTTCACGAAGATCTTCTAGATTCTCTTATAGTCTACTTGCTCCACCAAGATTTAGCCTAGTTGGTTCCTCTCCTTGAGTCATCGTTGGAATTTAGATTGATGTTCTTGCAAAAAGAGTTAAGAGAACAAGAATAGAAATTGGTTTCCTCACTCACTCCTAAAGTGTTCGCACTCCACTATCATGTTTGCGCTTCTTGGATTTTTCAAATTAGAATCTTTCTCTCTTGCCTTTTTTGTTCACTTAATATCTCACTTGTTCAACAAAATTCCTCCCCCAACTGTAAAGGGTTTAATTTACCTACTCTATTAGCTCTTAGGGTGCTTCAATATAAGGGTCTTAGTGGAGGCATAGAAATGGAAAACACAGGGCACGCAGCGGAAGCAAAAGCAAAACAAAACAAGAAAAACTCAAGAATTGGGGAACCGAACAGAGCCGGCGCCGATCATGCTCTGCACGGATTTTAAGGTTTAAAAAATATCTCTTTTCCTTGCTCTAAGAATTGGCTGGACTGGAATGTGCGCAATCGGGGTAGGTGTGATGATGGAAACCTCTGGTATGATTCCTGCAAGTCTCCTACTCCGTCTTTGCACGTAGGTGAATGCCAAACTCTCGGTCTTCTAGTATATGGCCTGCCTAATTCCATTTGGTGAACAACTTACAAGGCTAGGAAACTTTCTTGAAGAGAGAGAGATAGACATTTGCCAATTTTTCCACACATAGAAGAGGCCGTAAAAAAAGAACGTCATCTCTAATCCTCCTGTTTAACCTAAATAAAAACCCTAGGTTAAACTGGACTCTTAGTTTAATCATTTGGGCTTTATTAATTATTCTAATTAGAACTAAATAAATGGCCCAATTAATAATTAATTTTCCAGCCCAAATAAACTAATCCAATTAACAGGCCTATATTATTTTAGTCCCAAGTTAATCTTTAATTATTCAAACTTGGCCAAAGTCCTGAATAATTAATTAGCCCACCAAACAAATTTAATCAATTCTCTCTCTCCATCGACCTTTATTTTATTCCAGCCCAATAATTAAATAGGCTACTTAAATAAAATAAATTCTATTAAATTTAAAATCAATTCCTTAGCCTGTATTTAATTAGGACTCATGATCTAGACTAGGGACCAAAAATTACAACGCCTTGGCTACTAAAATGACCAAAATACCCTTACCATATAAATAGTTATATTTTGCATTTTAAATATTTCCTAATATCATCATAAGGAAATATTGACCCCAAGGACAATGCTGCGTTAGCAAAGTCTCCCACTTACAGGTGTAATGACTAAAATACCCCTCTATATATCGTCGTACATTTAGAGAGGAAGAAGTGTACTAACATCTCTCTAAATGACATCTACCATCCTTAGGCCTCTAGTCCAATGATCCATGACTTCCTGGATTGTTTCTGCTTTCCAAAGGAGCTACCCTAAAGTAAACATCCAAGTCATGTTTTCCAAGGCCCTGGATATTTAGATCATTCAGACAACCACAAGGGGCGATATAGTATAGAAACTATCTTGTACAAGTCTGTCTTAACTAACTAGTCACACATACCCAACATGCAAGTATATTGGCCTTATGATAAAACCTCAACTATAGCATATCAAAGTATATGCTTCTAGCTTCGTCAGACCACCAACTCATACTCAAGTCGTAGAATATTAGTCCACACTATAGCGGTAGTAGTCTGGATTTCTATCATATAGTATTTTAAGAAACCACTACTACAGGTCCTGTTCTACGTATTCGAAATACGCTTATGTCATGAAGTGAGTGGACTACACACTGGCTAAAGGAAAGCCATTTCCCAATTAAAATTCACAACATAATAACCTAGACATGATGAAATTTCCATTCTCATCAATCGTTTAAAAATGAATGTTTATATGTTAAGTAATCCGTGATCCATACCTTACTGTGAAAGACTTCCATTCACATGGACCACTTACTTAAACACAATGGGTCTTTTCCAAACGTAATTATACACAAATAAAAATGTAAATTCACAAACAATTTCTGGAAATAAATTCTTTTATTAAAACATTCGATATTTACATTGGAAACCAAGTCTAAGAGGGCATATCTCCCAATAATCTCCCACTTGCACTCTTAAACTAAGTAAGTCCATAGGTGCCCACCCCTATGGCATCTAAATGTCTCTTGAAGACTCTCTCAACCAAAGGCTTGGTGAATGGATCAGCTAGATTGTTCTTGGAGGCAATCTGTTCTACCACGACTTCCCATCTCTGAATGAAATCCCGAATCAGGTGGTACTTCCTCTCGATGTGCTTCCCCTTATTGTGGTTCTTGAGTTCTTTTGATTGTGATACTGCTTCAGTATTGTCGCAATACATTACAATCGGCCTATCTATGTGTGGCATGACTCTAAGTTCTTAAAGGAACTTTCAGAGCTAGACTGCTTCCTTGGATGCTTCCAAAGCTGTCACATACTCAACTTCCATGGTTGAGTCAGCAATGTAAGATTGCTTGATTCTCCTCCATGAAATAGCTCCTCCAGATAAGCTGAAAATATATCCACTAGTGGATTTTCTCTCATCCTTATCCGTCTGGAAGTTTGAGTCTGTGTATCCTGTAGAAACCAAGTCATCAGCTCTATAAACTAGCATATAATCTCTCGTTCCCTTGAGGTACTTGAGAATATGTTTTACAGCTTGCCAATGAACCTCCCCAGTGTTTGACTGATATCTGCTAACCAAGCCTAAAGCAAAGCAGATATCTGGCCTAGTACACGACATGGCGTACATGAGACTTCCCACAACCGAAGCGTAGGAAATCCTACTCATTCTGTCCTTTTCTTCTTAAGACCTAGGACAGTCCCTTAAAGAAATTAACAACCCCTTGCATAAGTCCATGCTATACCTGGCAAGCATCTTGTCAATGTATGCTGCTTGGGATAATCCTAACATTCTCTGCTGCCTATTTCTAAGAAGTCTAATTCCGAGAACGTAGCTGGTTTCTCCCAAGTCCTTCATACTGAATTGACTAGACAACCAAACCTTTGTAGATGATAATGACCCTACATCATTTCCAATGAGTAGAATATTATCCACATACAAGATAAGAAAAACCACATTAACGCCTTCAAGTTTCCTGTACACGCATGGTTCATCCTCATTTTGAATAAAATCATAAGACTTTATAGTCTCATCAAAACGAATGTTCCATGCCCTTAATGCCTGCTTAAGTCCATAAATGGACTTCTTAAGCTTGCAAACCATATGCTCTTGGCCTTTAGCAATAAAGCCTTCCGATTGGGACATATAGATGTCTTCACTAATATGGCCATTTAAAAATGCCGTCTTGACATCCATTTGCCATATCTCGTAGTCATAATGACATGTAATGTCAAGGAGGATACGGATAGACTTAAGCATGGCTACCGGGGAAAAGGTTTCCTCATAATCGATACCCTCTTTCTGAGTATACCCTTTCGCCACAAGCCTAACTTTAAAGGTTTCCACATTCCCATCTATTCCCCTCTTTCTCTTATATACCCACTTACACCCTATGGGTTTTATCCCTTCAGGTGAAGCTACAAGATCCCAAACCTGATTGAGATACATAGACTCAATTTCGACTTTCATTGCTTCATGCCACAGATTTACATAGGCATCAGCAATAGCCTCTTCGTATCTAGTGGGGTCTAGTTCCTGATGGTCAGAGACTAACTCGAAAACTTCTCCACTCTCCTACTACGACAAGACTCCATTTGTACAAGTTCTTGAGGTTGTGCCTCTTCTTGTTCCACTATCGGGTCAGAAGAAGTTACTTCCGAAGATAACTTCTCCTCCAGTTCCAACCTAATTGAACCTTTCTTGGAAGTACTTTGATTATCCTCTGGGTATCTAGAATTGGTACTAACCAGTACCTTTTGCTCCTTAGGATGATAAAAGTAACCACCCTTTGTCCCTTTTGGATACCCAACAAAATAGCATAATTCTGATCCTGGTTCCAACTTGTCTCCCTTGACCAGTACATAAGCTAGACAACCCCATGTCCTGAGATGATTCAGACTTAGCTTATGCCCAATCCACATCTCATAGGGAGTCCTAGGCACTGACTTGGAAGGCACCAAGTTCAGAATATATACCGTCGTTTCCAGGGCATATCCCCAAAAGGACACTAGAAGAGTAGCATGAGACATCATGCTTCGGACCATTTCCATCAATGTTCTGTTCCTTCTCTCAGCTACTTCGTTCTGTTGGGGTGTCCCCGATGCAGAAAGTTGGGATACTATCCCATGATGTACCATGTAGTCCTCAAATTTACCAAGGAGGTATTCTCCACCACGATCCGATCGAAGGTCTTGATCAATTTACCTGTCCGACGCTCCACTTAAACCTTAAACTTTTTGAACTTGTCAAAAGATTACGTCTCATCAGGTAAATGTAACCAAACCTTGTACAATTATCCATGAAAGTGATGAAGTACTCAAAACCTCCTCTAGCTGGTGTAGACAAGGAACCACACATATCAGTGTGAGCAAGACTTAATACCTCCTTGGCTCTATCCGCCTTAGGGGCAAATTACCTTTTGGTCATCTTTCCCATTAGACAGGACTCACACTGAGGCCAATTTTCCAATCTCAATAAGCCTAAAGGCCCGTCATGGATCAAACTCTGAATCCTGATTGAGTTGATATGACCCAACCTTAGATGCCAAAGATAAGAGTCATTGACATTGGACTTTCTCTTCTTTGTTAAAGATTCAGATTGAGCATTATTTAATTGATTGTTAATAGGGTTTAAGAAAAATAGATTCCCATACATGTGCCCAATACATAAAAATTTCTCCATCTCTACTGATAGAAATACCATAATGGAAAGATACAAAATATCATTGATTTATTAGTTTCGCAACCAAAATTAAATTCTATCAAAATCCAAGTGCATATAAAATAACTTTCAAAACCACAATTCTATTACAATCAAAAACAAGATCCAGCTCTCCCACTATGAGGGCCCAAACTTGTGCTCAATCTTCCATACGTAATTCATGTTTGCCCTTTTGGAATCTTCTAATCTTTCTAAACCCCTGCAAAGAGTTACAGATGTGATTAGTAGCCCGTGAATCAACAATCTAAGTGGAAGTTGATCCAACCATTGATATAGACTCTAGATAGAAAACATTACTCGTGGGGTTTTTCTTGGCTTAAAGATCCGGACACTCATTTTTCTATTGTCCCTTCAGTCCACATTTGAAGCACTTGCCCTTAGGTTTGTCTTTAGACTGGGTCTTGGGCTGGGCCGCTGCATTCCTCTTCTTCTTCTTGAACTTCTTGGGCTTGCGCCCAGTTCTAGAAGATGAAGACTTAGCAATCATATCCTTAGATTATGGCTTCATGACCTTCTCCACCATCTGGAGCTCCTTCATCAACTCAGTTAAACCCATGTTCAACTTGTCATGTTAAAGTTAAACTTGAACTAAGTAAAGGAACCCGGTAGAGATTCGAGAACCATATCCACTTAGCTCTCAGTGTCAATGATAGCCCCTTAGATTTTTGCCTTCTCAAAAGCCGCAATCATCTTGAGCATATGCTCTCTGACTGATGCTCCATCAGCCATCTTAGTGTTAATGATAGTTCGAAGAGCCTCCTGCCTTGCGGGCCAACTCTTATTCGCGAACATCGTGGCCAATAATTGACTTATATCATACACAGAAGCTATGTGCTCATGTTTAGACTAGAGTACATTAGACATGGAGGCCAACATGTAATAACGAGCCATCTCGTCAGCCTTCTTCCAAGCCTTCTTAGCCTCACGCTCCTCGACGGTGGAACCCTCCCCGATAACAGGGCAGGTTTCATAAAGGACATACTTATACTCTTCCGCTGTGAATATTATGTCCAGGTTCCTCTTCCAGTCCATATAGTTTGGTCCTGTTAGCTTATTCTCTCGGAGAATAATAGCCAATGGACTAAAAGAACCTCCCACCATTTCTCAAAAATCGAAAATTAAAAGAAAAAGATTCAGTTTGTGAAAACAAAACAAATATGTGCATTTTATCCTTATTATCAAAACTGATAATAATCAATTTGGCTCTTAGGAAAACTGACATAGCTTCTTGGGAAAATTAACAGTCCTAAGCTAAGTATGTTAACCACTACAAATTAATTTTCCTTCTAGGTAATGATCTAGAAGATAACTCTATTTGGGATGGTCATTTCCACTCATTTCCTATGGACATACCTCGCACTATGACCTCCAATGAGGGGCTGGCCGATCACAGTACATGCCCCAAGTTATTAATTACATCCCTCTATTAGATCTAGATCCTTGTGGTATCTCTATCCTATACGAGTTCACTCCTAGGATGACGCGAGGGAACCCACGATCTCTAATGAGGATCATGATGGAAGCCGTGGGGCCGTTGGAACCCCTCTCCCACTTAATCTTTTAAAACAAGGGTTTTCTGAAAAATATCCTTTTGAAAATTTCCATCAAGTTTTCCCTTCACTTAAAAATAAAATATCTAAGTCCATAAAAATCTCTATGTCAACGTTTATATCCTTTGAGAGTTTTTCCCATGGACTAATTTTATTTAAGTTAAAAACTTAATGATTTCAAAAAAAATTCAATTAAAACTTTCTAGAGACTTTGGTCTCAAGTTTATTTGACAAAATAATTTTTCTTGTGCCAAAATTAAAACAAAATGGCTTTCTATTTTAACCTTACAAAAATATCTAAATCCAATATATTTTCTATGTCAAGGATTAAATCCTTTGAGAAAATATCTAAGGATTAATTTTTGTTCAAGTTAAAATAACAATTTAATTTGTAGAAAAATATTTTCCTTGTCAAAACATTCCCAAAGACTTTGGTCTTTGAGAAAATGTGCACATAGGTACATAAAAATATCATGCTAGAAAAAAGTAGACGTTTTCATGCTGTTCTATTTTTTAAACCTAAGTGTCCAGGTAATAGAATTAAACACGTTAATTAATTAATTAATGGTCTTGTTTAATCCTAAAATCCCTTACTAATATTTTTCATGCAAAAATATTTCTTAAATATTAACTATTGCAAAATATTAACTTCGCTTGGTATGGACCCCAAAACCAAAAGAAATTGCAAGGAAAATTATAAGGAAAATAAAAAAAAAATCCTTGGTCCACTATACCCGCCGCACTTGATCAGGCACCCATTTGAATTGTGGTCCACTACACCTGCCGCACAGAACCAGGACCCATGAGCAACCAGCGGGCGGACCAGAATCTAGACCCTAGCCGGCACCGATTCCAATCTGGACGGCTCTTCCTACAATTTTTTTTTTTTTTTTTTTTTTTTTGCGAATTTTCCCTGTTTTCTTCTCAACTACTGGTATTAATAACTCTCCGATTTCAAACCAAATACAATGAAATCAACCAAAACCAACAATCGACTATACCCATAAACATTGGGCTTACACGATTTGCTAAGAAAAATAATAAATTACACATCTCCTATACCTCCACCTGCGAGGTTTAACAGAGAATCTATCCATACCATAAACAGCGAAGCATCACAATTTTAATCACACATATATGTCCAGTTTCATTCATCTAGACGCATGCTCCCTATATTTTCACAAAACCTTCATTCTCTAATACCAATTGAAGGCATAGAAATAGAAAACACAAGACACGTAGCGGAAGCGAAAGCAAATGAAATGAACCAAATATTAATAACTCTCCGATTTCAAACCAAATACAATGAAATCAACCAAAACCAACAATCGACTATACCCATAAACATTGAGCTTACACGATTTGCTAAGAAAAATAATAAATTACACATCTCCTATACCTCCACCTGCGAGGTTTAACAGAGAATCTATCCATACCATAAATAGCGAAGCATCACAATTTTAATCACACATATATGTCCAGTTTCATTCATCTAGACGCATGCTCCCTATATTTTCACAAAACCTTCATTCTCTAATACCAATTGAAGGCATAGAAATAGAAAACACAAGACACGTAGCGGAAGCGAAAGCAAACAAAACTGAAAAAACTCAAGAACAGGGGAATCCAACAGAGTCGGCGCCCGGCTTCGGCAACCCTAGCCGGCGCCGATCATGCTCTGCATGGATTTTGAGGTTTAAAAAATACCTTTTTTCCTCGTTCTAAGATTGGCTGGACCGGAATGTGTGTAACCGGGGTAGGTGTGCTGGTGGAAACCTCTAGTATAATTCCTGCAAGTCTCCTACTCCATCTGTGCATGTAGGTGAATACTAAACTCTTGGCCTTCCAGTATATGCCCTACCTAATTCCATTTGGTGAACAACTTACAAGGCTAGAGAACTTACTTGGAGAGAGAGAGAGAGAGAGAGAGAGAGACGTCTAGCAATTTTTCCATAGAGAGAAGCGGCCGTAAAAAACAATGTTATCTCCAATCCTCCTGTTTAACCTAAATAAAAACCCTAGGTTGAAATGGACTGGGCCATTGGACTATTAGTTTAACCTTTTGGGCTTTATTAATTATTCTAATTAGAACTAAATAAATGGCCTAATTAATAATTAATTTTCCAGCCCAAATAAACTAGTCCAATTAACAGGCCTATAGTTTAGTCCCAGATTAATATTTAATTATTCAAACTAGACCAAAGCCCTGAATAATTAATTAACCCACCAAACTAATTTAATTAATTCTCTCTCTCCATGGATCTTTATTTTATTCTAGCCCAACAATTAAATAGGCTACTTAAATAAAATAAATTCCATTTAATTTAAGATCAATTCCTTAGCCTTTATTTAATTAGGACTCACGGTCTATACTGGGGACCAAAAGACACACCGCATTGGCTACTAAAATGACCAAAATACCCTTGCCATATAAATAGCTGTATTTTGCATTTTAAATATTTCCTAATATCACCATAAGGAAATATTGACCCCAAGGACAATGCTGCATTAGCAAAGTCTCCCACTTACAGGTGTAATGACTAAAATACCCCTCTATACATCGTCGTACATTTAGAGAGGAAGAAGTGTACTAACATCTCTCTAAATGACATCTACCATCCTTAGGCCTCTAGTCCAATGATCCATGACTTCCTGGATTGTTTCTGCTTTCCAAAGGAGCTACCCTAAAGCAAACATCCAAGTCATGTTTTCCAAGGCCCTGGATATTTAGATCATTCAGACAACCACAAGGGGGGATATAGTATAGAAACTATTTTGTACAAGTCTGTCTTAACTAACTAGTCACACATACCCAACATGCAAGTATATTGGTCCTACGATAGAACCTATAGCATATCAAAGTATATACTTCCAGCTTCGTCAGACCACCAACTCATACTCAAGTCATAGAGTACTAGTTCACGCTATATCGGTAGTAGTCTTGGTTTCTACCATATAGTACTTTAAGAAACCACTACTACAGGTCATGTTCGAAAAATGCTTATGTCATGAAGTGAGTAGACTACTCACTGGCTAAAGGAAGCCATTCCCCATTTAGAATTTACAACATAATAACCTAGATATGATGAGATTCTCATTCTTATCAATCGGTTAAAAACGAATGTTTATATGTTAAGTAACCCATAATCCATACTGACTATGAAATACCTCTATTCACATGGACCACTTACTTAAACACATTGGGTCTTTTCCAAATGTAATTGTGCACAAATAAAAATGTAAATTCACAAACAATTTCTGGAAATAAATTCTTTTATTAAAAAATTAGATATTTACATCAGAAACCTAGTCTAAGAGGGCATATCTCCTAACACTTAGGATAACTCAATTAAGTAAACACTTAGAAGGTTAAGAACAAGTAAAGAACAAGGTGTTCACAACACACAACAAGAGTAAAGACCACAATGGAGTACGAGGACAAAGTTTACACCAATTCCAAGAAATGAATACAAAGATACTTGAATCAAGTAGGACAATACGATAAGAAGGAATCTAGGATTATGTTATAGGAATAATACTAAAGATCAAGCCATATCCTTTTTTTGAGACATTTCATCAAACACATGGTGTTCATAATGTATGGTCATTGAGACTTTTTATAAAACACCTTATGTGCAAGATTTTCCTATGGAACTTTTAAAGCAAATTTCTTCACAAACAAGCCCAATATAGTCACAACAACAATAATCAATGTATTCCCAGGGATATTTCTTCAACAAGTCATTCTCATTCTCTTTTCTTTTCTTTTTTTTTTTTATCCAAGAAAAACTCAAAATCAAACAACACTCTAGGTTTGATAGATCTAAGCTAAGATAGATATTTAAGCTTATCCTTGCTCTGATACCAAATTTGATATGAGCTTGAGGGAAAAAGTCTTTCAAGATCTAAAAGTGGCTTTTTTTTTTTTTTTTTACTTTAACAAAGTAGAAAGACTTCAAGACAAGCGTAACAAATAAGAAAATTACATAAAGAGATCTAGAAAAGTAACAAAGTAATGCCTTTTTTCACAAACAAAGAACTAAAAAAGAACTAGCTTTTAGAACCCCAAATTTAGTAGATAAGGTATACCATAACAACACCTTAAAATCCTTGACTTAGCAAGAAATCAAGAACTAAAAGGATAGAGAATTGTGGGCATTCAAACAAAAAACAACAAGAGCCCTAAATAACATACAAGAAGAACCCTTATTGATTTCCTAGTTGAATTATCCTTAGAGTTTATAGACACTTACTCAAGGGTGGACTAAGCCCTTAGGTTGGTCTTGGATTGAAGTTGAATAAGGAATCTCTCCATGTTTCAAGCCTTCAAGATGAATACTTCATTCATGTTAAAATCTGATATATGTTGTCCTTCTTCTTTCAATACAAAAGTATTATATAAGGGTGTTTTGTTTCTAAACTAAATACTTTTAAATATTACAAAAGGACTTCAAAATAGCTAAACAACATCAGGGGCTTGGGTTCCAGAATAGGGTCAACGCCAAGTAGGCCTCCTAAGGGCTGCACCTGGTTTATTCTGGCAGAACAGTTCTCGTGCACAAAAAGTTGGAACAAAAATAGGACTTTACTAGTCCATAGCCAGCGCCAGGTCAGGCTATTAGGATCGGCGCCGAGTCCGTTCTGGTAGAATAGTACATGCGCAAAAAATTTAGAATTTTACAAGCCACAGCTGGTGCCTGGTCAAGCTATTCTGGCTAGTGTCAGGTCCGTTTTGTTGGGCGACATTTATGTGCGAACTGCTTTCGATTGACGTCCTTCATACACCAGCAACATAGTCCATTCTCGATCCTCTTCCGAAAATACCTATATGCTATCCCACTTGAAATGTGCTTGTAGATATGCTTGAAGGCTGTGTTGGAATTGTTTAGAATAGGCTCTCATCAATAGACCAAGCAAGCTCGGCATTGTTTTGATTTCGTCCTCTCCCACTTCTTGAGCTCGATCCCCATGGCTAGATTGATTCCTATCATGGAGCATATGTATATTTAAATGTATAAAGGGGTCATGTATATGATTGGAGGGGGAAAGGCAATTGGCTAAATATTAGAAAAGGAGAATAGTTATCCCCACAAGAATTCCTATTTCAGATTCCTTAGGGAAAAGAAATATAATTTTGGCTTGGTATTAGATTTATAATTCTAATCTTGTTAACAAATTTAGAAGAGAGAAATAAGGAAATCTTGTATTGCTATGATAAGAAAGTAATCCCTAGTGTCCTTCCCTTCTCGGATCCTATAGTGAAGGAAAAAGGACTCCAACTTTGGTAAGGAATATCTACTACTACTTTTGCTATTATAATTGAAGAGAAAAAATATGGGAACTATGCTATGTTTTGACCGGTTACTATAAGTAAAGGGAATAAGAATAAAAGCTAAAATTACAAAAAGGTACTAGCATAGATACATTGAGAGATTTTAGGATCGAATTTAATGGAATGTTCCCTACTTCCAAAATGGAAATTTCGGCTTGAATTAGCCTATGTGTCATTCAAGAAGGAATAGAGAAGAAAGATAAAGAAAAATAAAGGATGTCCAAGTAACAATTAGCCATCGATCCTTCAACCTATCAATAAAATCCCTTCACCCTTACCTATAAACCACTACTACTTTTATGCCTTAAATGAACAACAAAACTCCTAAGTTCCTTCTATAGCAAAATTAAATAACATGATAGACTAGCATGCACTCAAGTAATATATGCAAGCTCAGTGTGGCAACTTGGTAGAATTGGTACTCCATTAAATTGCACCTAAGACATGTAAGATTTATAAGACCAAGTATAATTATATTAGCTTAAAATGGTGCAATGTATGCTCCCAGGCATATTTAGGTGGGGTTTTACACTTAACATCTTCCTTCCATGATCAGTGGCCCAATAGGCTTCAAATCTTAGTAGACCTTTATATCATTTGTTCCAAATATCACATAATTTCCTGAGCGATAAGCTGAGACATGGACAATAAATTTTTCTTTATCCCAGGAACATTCTGTAGTTAAACCTCATGAGAACCGTGTCGGGGGGACAATCTTTGTTTTACTAAGATGTGTAATTGGTAGTTTTGCATTGTTGGCGGTTACTACAACTCATATACTCTTGCACTCTATCAAGTTTGATAACTTCTTCCCATCTCCAGTCATGTGATTAGAGCAATTTGAATTAACGATCCAATCAATTTAGTAGTCAATAAAGTTATTACTTACCAAGGTAAGTATTATATTTGCTACGTTGGTATTGCAAGAGGCTGTTATCTCTTCATTATTTGATGACTCATCCATAACCATGCTAGTTTCTTTTTTAACTGCAAATGATGCATGAAGATCATATTCTTCTTCACTGTTATTTCTATAAGTGGAAGTATTTCTTTCTTCATTCTTGCCTTGACAGTCTCTAACAAAATGTCCTTATTTTCCATAATTGTAGCATCCTTTATTAAGTTGCAAGTATTTTCTTTCATAGGAATTACCTTGTTCCTGTCGAGCTCCCCTTTCTTGTTGACTCTTCTCAAACTGCCATTTAGTTTTACTTGAATCTCCATTTTTATGTTGCCTGGGATTTTGTATTACTGCTCTTCGTCTTCCTCTGCCACAATAGTGTGCCTCCTCATTGCTCTTGATTGTCATGCTTGCCATTTGCTTTGCCAAAGGTTCTTGATTGATTATCAAATTCTCTAACACTTCTAGAGTAGTTTGTAGTGGCCAACCCTATATATTATGAAGCCTTAGTACTCGGTTCTTAACTTATGTATAATTTTCCTTATTAACTTGGCTTCTCCAATTTTCTCCTCTGGATCTAACTCAAAATTTTCACGATTTAAAGATTTTGCATTTGTGAAATAATCTCTAATTGCTAAATTTTCATGAGGTAGATTGAAGAATTGATTCTCTAAATATTGAAGGAAAGAGTTATTCTTCATTGACAAGATATTCTAAGCTTCTTTTGGTGTAGCAGCATCCATGATGTGCTTGATAATCTCATCCTCAACTGTTGTTTTGATAGCTAACAGTACCTTTGCCGCTTTAGTCTTCTATTTATTTATTGTCGCAGCATTTGATTCGAAAGGTAATGTGGCGTCGCCTTTGATGTAGTCTAACAAATATTAGCTCTCTAAGTAGGACTCTATGCATGATCTCCAAGTATTATAGTTATTATTATTTAATTTCTTAATAATACTAGCTGAGTTGAGACCTACTATTGTAACTTAGTTTTTTTTTTTTTCCCTGTTGAAATACCAAGTAAGCTGAGTCCTCGACTAATCAGCTCCACAGTCCTGAACTGTACAATTGGCCTTTTGCAAAATGTCATCTCCAAATGAGTTCTAAGCCCACAACCTGGTGATCAAAAGACTACAAAAAACTAACAATGACCTCGGCTCTAATACCACTTGTAAAGAATTAAGAGCAAAATAAACAAAATTTTTATATCTATTATTCAAACAAATTTTCCTTACCAATAGCACTCCACACTTTGTCTCAAACACACCTCACACCTATGAACTTGTACTAAATTTCTAGCACTACATGACCACTACTTTTTATACTTACACACAAGGATGATAATGACAAGATGCTACTCTCACTTGCAATGCACTCACCACTTTTGTTCACACCACTCACACTTGCACTTTTCACACCACACTAGCACCACATACACATCACTTAATTCTTATAGTGCTTTAGCACCAACTTACAATGTCAATTTTACAAGTTCTGGAAGTTGCAAGTTGCTACTACAGCTTAAGGCTATTCTAGAGTCTACTTGCAAGTGGAAGAAAAAATCTGCAAGTTGCTTGTGAATTCTAGAAGTCAAAGTTCTATGTGCTCTAGATTTTTCCTTTGCAAAATGCTACAAATTCGCTGATGAAGCTTCAAGTTGCTGCAGATTTTTGTTATCTCTTGAAGGTGGTGGAATGGCTGCAAATTGTTGCAAATTTGCTACTTGCTTTCCTCCAATGGCAGTGGCAAGGCAATGATTGCTTTCTTTAACAGTACTATGTACTTGAAACTTTTCATTTGTTTACAACAGACCTCTTCAAAAAATATACAACTGTATTGTGCACACAAGTTCTAGAGTAATGGTATATTTGAAAAGTTCCTTATAACAATTAATTCACTTCCATAGCAGCACCAAATGTCTAAACATTCATAGTAACTATAGCTTTTCTATCAATACAGAAGTACTAAAACATTTGCCACCTTATGTAACATTAGTTATAATCTTGTTTCCCCTTTCTCAAAAAAGACCAAAATCTTTCTCTAGATAAGAAGTTATTAGCAAGATTAGGTTATACGAAATTTTACTTTCGCAAACTTTTCCAAGGTGTATGGCACAAGCTTCTTCAAGAATTTAGCAGATTCCTAGACATCAACTTCATCATCATCATTGCTTTCTGATCTTTACTTAGCGCTGCTTGTCCATGCATATTTATTACTAGCATTATTTCATCCTCGATTTCCGACTGGGAAGTTCAATATTCACCTGATTCTACATTATCTTCATCTGATTCAGCTTCTGAAATGCAATCCTCCCAAACAATCTGCACAAAGTCAATCATTGTAAAAATACTTACTCTATAAAATTAAAAGAAGAAAAGGAAATAATCCCAAGACTCTCTGATATGAAGAACTAACAAAAACCTGACCCTTAACTGGAAACTTATATTTCTATATTGTAGCATCCCCCACTCTCGTGGCTCAATTAGAGCCATTATATTTGAGCTCAGAACCACAGAAAACTTAGTTTAACAAAGAACCTCTCTGAATTTTGTTCAAAGAAAATTAACCTACTTCCTAAACAATGCACACCTCTCCCTTCCACAAAAGCTCCCCCAAACCATTACCGCTGTGAAAGAATCCCAAATAGAAAAAGACATGCAAAAATATTATATATATATATATATATATATATATATATTGCCCTCATCCTAAACACCATCACAGTAGCCTACCTTCTCGAGCAAATTTCCATTCACAAATCAGATCTCCACATCTTCCATACAACCCCTAACGTGAACATAAGGAAATGCATGTGTGCTTTACTTTTTCTCCGAATAAGAGATTTATATATGCATAGATATGAATAAGATAAATGACCTAATGTAGGTATGTATATTAACAATACTAAGATTAGAGGGAAATTTATTGATTAGATGGTAGAGTAAGCTATCCATTATTCATGAATTTGATAACAAAAAAGTGAAGATCTATGTTTCTACATGGCTATAGACAAGTTTTGAAAAATGTTCACGTGTCTGAGAATTTCTCTTTCACAGACATTTACATATGGTAGTAAGAATAGTCCAACTTTTAAGAAATTTGACAGTTTCTGGTAGAAAATTGCCACTAGCTAGGTGAAAATCTGATTATTTGAAATCATTTAAGCAACAACTAACTGTAGAACGAAGCAGAATAAGTATAAAACTAAAGATGGTTCTTTGATTTTGGTTTGGCTCTTTGGTAGTTATAATTTTCCAGTAGATCCAATATATATTTTAGTACAAAGGAAAGAAATTTTACTGACCGGTGGTACTAAAGCAAATGTAAGATTGTCAGATGATGATGGTTTAACACCAAGTTGCAACTACCTACTTAAATTTTAATTGCGTTCATTTATGGCCAAACAGGAGCATATAGCCTAGGATTTTAGAATTTGCCATTTGAGATAAATATATAAATTGAAAGATTCAAATCCGATAAGAAGAAGTGATTTCAGTGTCACATCAACTTTAACCGCTTTAGCATTTCAAAATTTTAAGACATCATGTCTAGGGGTTCAAAAATGATTTAGTCAATCCCTAACTAATCACTGCAGAAAATTTTTAACTTTATACTAACCTTCACCACCAATGATCACTTATCCTATAATACATACATGAGATAAACAGGGGAAAATTTTGGAACTTACATAAGCAGCCAGAACCTAATATCAAGCACTAATAATGGAACCTATAGATCCCTTGACAATGCTCTGACCAATCTTTCTCGATAAAGCTCAGAAATAACACCCAGTGCTTTTCATAAGGAGGACTTTGAACTGAAGTATTAAAAAAAAAAAATCATGCGACAGAAGATCCAAACAACAATAATCTCCGAATGGTGAGCCAAAGATTGAGCTAAAAATGCTCTGGAGAAGAATCCTCCCATTTGAAGTACACTCTTGTTATGTTCATTGCACGACATTCAGATGGATCACAAGAGTAGACACTATAATAAAAATGGAAATAAGAACATTACTCAATATAATAGGGAAAAGCAGGAATGGCTGCAGTTGACCGACTCTGGTTGGCGGTTGGCCAACCTCTAATTAACGAATGGCCAAAATTGTTGGGTATCTTAGGCTCGTATCCTATACGGTGCAACGGAAAATAAAACGAGATACCATCCTAGGACCCACATATGTGTCAAAAACAAGACATAAAGATAACAAAAGTAACAACTTTTACCTTTCTTTGATCGTCCGAAGAACAAAAATTCTTCTTCAAGTCAAAGCGCGATCCAGCGATCTAGCAATCCTTTTGATCAAACTCCACGAGAGTTGAACGTCTAACCACTATAATCATAGTGTGTGATTATCTCTAATAGTAATCCACACAGAGAAATACTCAAGCACCAAAATTTCCTATGCTAGCAAAAAAAAGTGGCAGCTAGGGCTGTTTCATGTTTTCAGCAAAACAAGAAAGAGAGAGAAGAACGTTGGTTGTGTGACTAGGGTTGGAGATTTCGTATGTTATGTGTCAGCTAGGGTTTCGTGTCCCTTCTATATGTTACACAAAATACTTGCTGAAAAATCCTCCATCCCAGAATTCTAAAACAGTTAGAATTCTCTAATTGTAATTGGAAACATCAAGTTCTTACAATTACAATTTGGACCACAAATTATAACTAATTATGATTTGTCCACAACAACTTCTCTTTCTCTCAATTAACCCCACTATGTTATCCAATAACATCTTGAGTATATGATCCTCTATTGCGTGTGACTTATTAGGTTTCCCAGTCAATTGGTAGAGAACATGAATTAATCCAAACGTCTTTGAAATTAATAATCCATAATTAATTATAATTAATCATATTAATTCTAATCAGGATTGGTTTATTAATTCATCAATTAATAAACCCATATTTCCATATCATGAAAGGTATCTATCAACACATCATGACCACCCAAGAGTCTAGAAAGTCAAGTGGCTTGACATGAACCCTTCAATAACAAATTTCAGTGCAATTAACTCCTTTCACCATACAATATCTCATTCGGTTTGAAGTACGGAATTAGTGCCAACTCCCTCCAGAATTAATTCTGGTCTGAATACAACAGTACTTGTACCCGGAACCCACTATTCTAGATGTATATCAATTGGAACTATTTCCAATACACAATCGCCTTGGCCAAGGACTTCTTGAGTAGTAATTCCTACAAGTGGCCGTGAGATATTCGCCCTAACTATTAGGAGTGGTAAATCCTTTATTGACCCTCTCAACTACTTTCGTTTACCTCACAATGTATCCAATATCCATCCCATAGGCGACTCTCGATCGAGCTCCAGAGATTGAAATCAAAGTACAATGCTCAGCAAATAAAGTACCTTAGAGATCTCAAGTCTAAGGATACGTGCATGCTTGTTATATTGAGATCATATCAGTGGCACTAAATAGTTATCCATGTGATTATCTCAAAGCTAGGTCATCCAATGAACTTGTTCCATTAACAAGCATCCATGTGTTAACTTTGAGTATCTCAATACTCACGGATATGAGAACCACCGCCTGATTAAATCAAGAAGTTTAACACATGCTAGTCTTAACGCATTAATGATGTCCTATCTTATTAATATTATGACTAGGGGTTATTTAAGTACCAACACTATACAGTGTAGTAGGAATCTCATATCATGATCTCTATTATGATTTCCTTAACACAGTGTTGTACTAGGGACTTTATCGAACAATTATATTATTTAAAAGTAAACAAAGGAAACTGTAAGATAAATAATGTCTTTTATTAAAATAAAATGTATCATATATAATGTACAAGTGATTGCCTCTAGGGCACAACACTAACAAAAATAACGAACCTCAACCTTAAACCTTTAATCCCGATTTTGACAGTTAGGTTGCAGTTGGCCAACCTTCTATTTGGCGGGTTTCTTTTTTCAATTTTTTAGAAAAAGTATAAAAATAAGTTTTAAAAATAGTTCAAACCATAAGATATAAAAAAATAAGCTAGAACATAATTTTAGTTTTATAAAATTAAGCTGCCAACTTATCTTTTTAGGGTGTAGATGAATCAAAACTCTTATAATTTTTTTACTTTTTAATCTTTTTTTACCTTTAATGGTCTTCACATTCGGTTATCATAGTTCCTTCAGTGTTTACGTCTAAAAATTCGTTGAGATCTGGCTACACATTTTCTTGTTGACAATTTTCAACTCTAAGCCAATCATCTAAATATGCTTGAACTTAAAAAATTTTCAATGCCATTCTTGAGCAAGTTTCGCTGAAAATGTTTTCTCCAACACTAAAGGCTTGTTCTACCATAATGGTTGAAATAAGAATAGCAAGAATCTCCTTAGCTATTAGTGCTACAATAGGAAATTTATTCTCATTTTCGTTCCACCACTTGAAGATATCAAATCTTTTTCAATCCACTTCAAATTATAAGTTAGATATAATTCAAGTTTCGCTGTGAAACTTGAAGATTCTCTTAGTCATTTTGACCTTTCTATCATCATCTTACTTATCCTATTAATTTTTGAAGATCTGGATATTAGAATGTCAATATCTTGAGTTTCTTGGACAGCCCTACCAAACCTTCTAGAATATTCATGATATAAGTCATATAAAGAATAATCCTTGCATTAGCTATTATACAAAAATTATGGGGAGGACAAGTAAAATCTTGTGTACTACTATCATCATAATTACCATTATCATTATTATGTTTACCTTTGAACAAAATTCAGAGGATGTTAGACTAAGTTTTCTGTGGTTGTAATGCTAAAATATAATGGCTCTAACTGATCTGGAGAGAGTGGGGTGTATGACGTTGTAATGAAATATAAGTTTCCAAGAGTTAATGATCAGTTTTTTATTCGTTCTTGGTATCAGAGAGTCTTGGGATTTTTTTTTCTCCCTTTTCTTGTTTTAATTTTTTCGGAGTAAGTATTTTTATAATGATTGACGTTTGTGCAGGTCTTTGGGGAGGATTGCACTTCAGAAGGTGAATCAGATGAAGACAACGCAGAATCGGGTGAAGATTGTACTTCGAGTCGAAATCGAGAATGAAAATGATGCTAGTAATGAAGATGAATGGACAAGCAAGTGCTTGAGGCAAGATCGAAACCAGTGATGATGATGAAGTTGATGTCCGGGCATCTGCTGATGCCTTGAAGAAGCTTGTGCCATACACTTTGGAAGAGTTTGAGAAGGTAAAATTTCATATAACCTAGTCATGCTGATAACTTCCTTTCTAGAGACAGCTTTTGATCTCTTTTGAGAAAGGGGGGATAAGAGTACTGATGTCAAATAAAAGTTTCAAATGTTTAAGTACTTCTGTATGGATACAAAAGCTGTAATTACTGATAATGTTTAGACACGTTGGTGCTGGTATGGAAGCATATCAATTGTTAGTGAGAGACTCTGGTGATAAACCATGACTGTAGAACTTGTGAGCTTGATATGATTGTAGAGTTTTTCAATTATTCTCCAACCAGATCCATATGAATGTGTCTTAAATGGAAAGTTTAAGTACATAGCACTATTATCCCTAAATGTGCTATGGGTTGCAGAAGAGCTAATGGTCCTATTATATTCTCGACTTCTTAATTTACACTATCTGTTGTTTCGAGTTCAGTATGCTTGCCAATTTCTCTTTTAGCTATTACGTCTTCATCTTTTCATTACTATTTTTCCAAATCAAGCTAAGATACTTATGTTGGATTAAGGAAGTAATTTAGTATGTAGTTTCACATAAGCTGCGCTTCGGCTTGGGTTGTATGGCAGTGTCATGATAAATTATGGCTTTTGTTGGTTGTTGTCATGCCAAATTTACATGTACTTGCAGAGAGTTTCGGGAGAATCTGAAAACGTCTCCGAATCATCACAATCGGAGACTCGATGGGCATTCCGATAAAGCCAAGCAGCCGCTAAAGAAAGGTAATGTATGTCCTTGTTAAATAGTAGATTATTAATAGATATATGATCTATAATATAAATGTAGAATGCATACTTAAGGGAATTCCAATACACAAGGATATCCCACTATATAGGGTCTGTATGTGCATAGTCCGACCAGATGAAGCGTAATGGCTATTTTCTTGTCATTGGACGTTATGTGCTTGCAGCCGGACATGCATCTTGTATTCTTGATATGTATAGTGATGATTATACTTTTCAATCCATTCATATTAGTGTATGGTTTGGATTACTTGCACGTATCGTGTATGTTTATCTATGTGAAGATCATCTCACATTAAAAAGGAGCAACATGTATTACGAAATCTGAGTTCACAACAATCTCATACATTATATAATCACTTGCTGTGAGAAATCCTTGTGACAAGATCTTATTTGTCTCGCTAAATATGTTAAATGGACTCAGCTATCAGTATTAGGTTCTTGGATCTGTCAAGAAATTGGATTCTTCAATTTACCAAACTATAGGATATGGGGACAGTGCTATAGAATTGGACAGGGTCACTCCACACATCTTTTATGGAAACAACTGAAGAAGAAAGTTGAAAGTTGAAAGTTATAAGGAAGTTTGAAAGCTTTAAGGAAATAATATCTGTGCATAATGAGGGACAACCAACTTGTTCCTAGACTTTGGCACTCCAATGGTTTTGGACTTATGATATTCTACTTTACTATGGTGCAAAAATACGAGGATAAGATTATAGGATTTTACACAACAGGAAAAATCGCGATTTGCGACGGCCAAAAACCCTCGCAAAACCGTCGCTGACCGTCGCAAAAAATGACGTCGGAATTTGCGACGGCCATTGGAAACCGTCGCAAATTGCGACGGTTTTGCGAGGGCAAAAAAAAATCGTTGCTATTTGTGACGGTTTTGCGAGGATTTTGCGACGAATATTTTTTGGTCAAACTTCACCAAAGGAGCAAATTTGCGACGGTTTTGTGACGAAAAACATTGACCTTCGCAAAATCCTCGCAAATTGCGACGGTTTTGCGAGGGTCGACTTTGTGCCCTCGCAAAACCGTCGCAAATTTGCGAGGGTTTTGCGAGGGTTTTGCGAGGGCTACGGTTTGGACCATCTCCAAACCCTCGCAAATTGCGACGGTTTTGCGAGGGGAGAATTAACCCCCAAGTCATAACCCTCGCAAAACTGTCGCAAATTGCGAGGGTTTTGCGAGAGCCCAAGCAAACCCAAGTAATGGCCCTCGCAAAATCCTCGCAAATTGCGACGGTTTTGCGAGAGTCGACTTTGTGCCCTCGCAAAACTGTCACAAATTTGCGAGGGTTTTGCGAGGGCTACGGTTTGGACCCTCGCAAAACCCTCGCAAATTGCGACGGTTTTGCGAGGGAGAATTAACCCCAAGTCATGACCCTCGCAAAACCGTCGCAAATTGCGAGGGTTTTGCGAGGGCCCAGCCGTGGCCCTCACAAAACCCTCGCAAATTGCGACGGTTTTGCGAGGGCCCAAGCAAACCCAAGTAATGGCCCTCCCAAAATCCTCGCAAATTGCGACACTTTTGCGAGGGTCGACTTTGTGCCCTCGCAAAGCCGTCGAAAATTTGCGACGGTTTTGCGAGGGCTACGGTTTGGACCCTCGCAAAACCCTCGCAAATTGCGACGGTTTTGCGAGGGCCACGGCTTGAGCCCTCGCAAATTGTGACGGTTTTGCGAGAATTTTGCAATAATTTTTTTATTTTTTTATTATTATATTTATTTTAAATTATTAATTCCCTGTAAATCAACCCTGAAACACTATACAAATAAATGCCAAAACTATGTTCATAATCCAAAAAAATACTATAAAAAATTAAAAATAAGCCCAAATAAATATAATTAAAATACTAAAATATAATATAATATAAAATACATAATAAGTATCTAAAAAAGTAAAATAATTCACAAAAATAAGTAATAGTGTATAAAGAGTATAAAAATAAATATAACAAGTCTATGTAAGTAATGAAGGAGCAGCTGCAGAAGGGGGTGGAGGAGGGGAACGAGAGCCCTTACGTGGGCCCGGGTGCTCATCAGCTGCATCAAATCCATCATCAGCATTTGGATCTTCATCTTCAGCATTAGCAGCCGCAATGCGTGCTTCTATCTCCTCTATGGATGGCATAGATGGTGCAGGAATACCCATCTTATCCGACATAGCTGCCATCCAACCACTAAATGTAGACTGTTGTTGCCTCATGAAGTCCCAATACAAGTCTATTTGTCGATTGAATCTCTGCTCAGCCTGTTGAACCCTTTGCTCCACTAGATGTCCAATATCAACTGGTGTAGGGGAAGATGCATGCAGTCCACTTTGAGACAGTCTAGTTCGATCATGTGTCGCCTCTGAGCCTAACCCAAAAACTCGTCCCCTTTTGAACCCGCCTTATGCCTTTACAAACATGGCTTTTTCATCAAAAGGAACAACAGAGTTTACAGAGTCACTAGACTCGGACTGAGGAGTGCTCTGTATGAGATTTCGCACCTCATCCTAAAAATTAAAAAAAAAAAAGAATTGTCAATAGTAATTATTAAAATAAAATACAAATTCCACGCAGTATAAAGAATTTCAACATATTTAATCTATATACTACCAATGTCTGGCGAGATCGCTCACTGACAAACTGACCCTTTTGTGGCCCGCTCTGAAAAACATGTAATGTCTCAAACATGTCTGTGTAGCTAAAAGAACTCCCCTCCTTGGCCCGCTACATTTATGTTAACAAAATGTAATTATTACAATCTTACATAAATTTGTAATAAAACAATTTAGAATAATAATTAATTAAGTGAAGGTGAATTACCAAACGGTCCTCGTGTTCTGTGAACGAAATAGACCCTCCAGTATGGGTGCAACTACTCCCACGATTCTTTTTGTTGGTGGATGAGAGCTTCTAATACTTCTCTGATCTCTAGTACTCGCAAATGTCATTCCAATACTGTGCCTCTATCCAATGAGGACATACCCAATCATCCCTCTTCCTCAGCCTAGACATTATGTCCGAAAATCGCGTCCGACACTTCTTTTCCCAAGTTGATCGAATTAGCGAAGCATACTCTTCCCTCCACCGAAAATATTTCTGCATGATCATGATTAAGATTTCTGATTAACATATAACATAGTACTTAAACGATAAAAAATACTGAAAAATTGCTTACCCCAAATTCTTGAAACCATAAGTCTCGCACGGTTATAGGGACGTGCGTGTATGTCGGATACGAACCGATGAAGTACTGTCTGTATTATATTTGAAATTTCTCGGACACATTTGTCCGAGCCAGTGAACCTATTTTTGGTGCAATGACAATGTACAATATAGTTATGTTAATCTCAAAAATAATAATAATAATTGAACTAATAATCAACATCTTACAAAGTATGAATATGTTACTTACCCGTTTCCCCGTGGAACAATCCAAGGTCGGGAGTCCGTAACTTGCAACCCAACAGAATGCGAAGCTGAAGCAGCGGATGATTGAAAAGCCGGGGATGGTACTCCCTCATCTCCAATAGAGCCATGTAATGAATGAGGCACTGAAAGCCTTTGTAGCTGAGTAGGGGATGGAGTATAAGGCTCCTGACCCTCCTGACTCCCCTCCCTCAATGATCCTTCATTAGAAGACATTGCTAAAGGAGATGAAAAAAGAAAAATAAGTGACCAATAAAGACGAAGCCCACTCCAAAAGAAGGATGTAAATAACCGTGAATAAAAATGATAAAAGAATAATAACATTGAAACGTTATATCTATTCGCTAGTTTAAAGTAATACAATAATAATGCTTTGCTGATGATGGATATGTCAAAATAAACATTGTACTTGTAAATTGAATTTTTTAAAAAAAATTGACAGAGTCTCCCCTATAATTGGACATTTCCCAGGCACAAGGCCACCTCAAGATTTGACAACCAAAACGTTGTTACAAACAACAAAGACAGATCTTTTAAATATAGAAAAATTCAAAAGATAACTAGGGGTAATCACCAATTACCCAAGAGGAATGATCACCCATCACTCACGGGGAATGATCACCCATCACTCACGGGGTTCCAATTAAAATGTTAGATATAGTTAAAATCAAGCTAAAAATTATAAATGCCTCTGTCCTTGTGAATTTTCTGTCAATACAGCAACAATACAATATATAAACTACCTAGTTGTTTACACCACAAAAGAATATAATAAGGAATAACAAAAATCCTCCGGGTTGTACAAGTCTAAACGAAAGATTCCTGCAAAAAAAAGAAGGAGATGAGATTCCCGACAATTAGACAAAATTGTGAAACAAAATTGTATGTGATGGAATTTAAAATAATAAAAATTAAAAGATTCAAGGCATGTAGATTCAAGTAACAAATAAATTGTAAGTTAAAATTTGACATGGGATAGTAATGATGCAATAGATTTCAGGATTCCCTCACCATTAACTATATTATTTGTAAATGAATTGAAATCAGGCCTATTCACTAGAATCATTCTCCGATACAGACTCATCATCATCTACTGAGGTATCGCTATTCGTTTCCCATTCATCTTCTTCCTCTTCATTTATAGGAGAACTATCCCTTGCTATTATAGCCTCATCATGAACATCCAACATTTCACTCATACCATTCTCATGCGTCAGAATATCAAGATCAACAAATAACGATATGCTTGACTTCAGTCGATAGCATCTACTTCTTCACGATAAGCTCTATCAACCACGGGTGCATCTATTATATGTCGAGCTTTGGTTTTGCAAACTGCCAACCAATCAGATCTTGGCCTCTTACTCCCTGGATATGATGCATAATACACTTGGATAGCTTGTTGAGCTAGAACAAATGGATCATAGTTAGCATAGCTCCTTTTGTGGTTAATTTCTACAAGATTATACTTGCGGATGTACCCTCGTACCACGATTCAATGTTTGATCAAACCGGTGACATTTAAAAAGAACAATGCTTTGCTTGTGGATTACCAGGAAATTGCACTTCAATAATCTCATTTAACACTCCATAGTAATCAGGTCTCGATGCGTCATTTCCAATCCCTTTCACGCAAACACCACTATTAACTGTTTTCTTTCCCTCCGCATAATCATGAGTGTGAAATCGGTAACCATTAATTATGTACCCACTATATGATTTCACTAGCCTTGACGGACCCCAAGCAAAGTTCCTCAAGCATTCATTTGTAACCATATTTTACGAATCTTGTACCTAAAAAATATTAGACAAGTTAACCTCGTAATTATGAAAGTTATAGCATTATGAAACTCCATTGAATCCCCAATGGAGTTCCAAATGCAAGTTATTATCTTATGAGACTTACATATCCACTAAACCATTACGCAAATTCAAGGCTGATACTTCTATTGATTTCTATCTACGATATAGTCGGAGCCGGACTTCGTAAGTGTGCCGTGAATGCCCTGTAATGCATTAGAATTAGATGGAATGAGTCAAAATCATTATGAGGTATCGTTTATCGTATAAAATGTATGAAGTAGTAGCTCGTACTCAATGTATGGCTGCACTTCACCACAATTAAGCAACATATAAATTCTTGCTGCAACGAATTCTTCGAAGTAAGGAACCGAGTTCGAATTCGTCCTATCACCCGTCCTTGAACATTGCGGATTGACGACCCGGGTTCTTGCACCCTCTCTAATCGTTCTCCTTCTTCATTACGCGCCGGAATTGTACGTTTTGTTTGTACATGTGGCTCAAAATAATAAGAGAAGAAAGTGGATGCTTCCTCAACTAGATAAGCATTGCGGATTGACCCTTCAACTCTAGCCTTATTTTTCACCTTGATTTTCAATTGATGCAAATACCTGTCATTTAAAAAAAAATACGACTTCAGTCACACACGCTTATATCGAACCTGCTATGAAAAGAATTATATTGAATGATTCGATTACCGTTCAAACGGGTACATCCACCTATATTGAACAGGGCCACAAACTCTTGCTTCGTAAGGCAAATGAATTAATAGGTGTTCCATTACATCAAAGAATGCAGGTGGAAATATCTTCTCCAACTTACATAACAATAAAGGAATGTCGGACTCCAATTTGGCCATATGAGCTACATTCAACTTAGGAGAGCATAGATCACGATAAAAAAGACTCAACTCCATCAAAACACCCCATACATTAGAAGGAAGAAATTCCTTCAATGCAATTGGAAGTAGTCTCTCCATGAATACGTGACAGTCATGTGATTTCATACCGGATAACTTCAACTCATTCAAATCGGCACATCTTCCAATGTTTGAAGCGTATCCATACGGGAGTTGCAATCCCCTCAACCATTCTAGCAAAAGTTTCTTTTGTTGTGATGTCAACGAGTAAACAGCTTTAGGTATAGCCACTTTTCCTCCTCCCACATTCAAGGCATGTAGCTCGGGCCTATGGCAATAAATTTCTAAGTCACGTCTAGCCTTTAAATTGTCTTTTGATTTACCCTTTACCTCAAGAACTGTATTCATGACATTGTCAAATACATTCTTCTCATTGTGCATTACATCAATATTATGTCGGACCAAATTAGTACGCCAATACGGCAAATCCCAAAAAATACTCCTTTTTGCCCAATTATGAGATATTCCCCTGCCATTACTCCTTCCAATTTCTTTGCATGTTTCTGTAATTTTTTCATAATTAGACAAACTATCCCAGATTTCTTCACCGGTAGGGTATTGCACGAGTTGTGATGTCTCGGAACCTCTATCATTCCTAAAAGATCTCGTATCCCTCCTGTAAGGATGATCCGATGGTAAGAAACGACGGTGACAGTCAAACCATGATTGTTTCCCACCATTTTGTAGATGAAAAGACTTTGTATTGCCCATACAATATGGACAAGCCGAGTCTCCCAGCGGTGCTCCAGCCACTCAACATACCATATGCGGGAAAATCATTAATAGTCCACAAAAGTGCCGCCGTAGTTGGAAGTTTTGTTTCTTCGATATGTCATAAGTGGTGACACCTTCAAACCACAATTTGGTTAATTCGTCTATCAAGGGTTGTAAATAAACATCCACCTGGTGCTTTGGATTCTTGGGGCCCGGGATAATGATTGTTAAAAACATGACTTGGATCCTTCATACACATCCACGGGGGAGATTATACGGTGTGAGAATGACCGGCCGGGATGAATATTGCTTACCCGACATCCCAAATGGTGAGAATCCATACGTACATAAACCAAGTTTGACATTCCGTACTTCTTTTGCAAACTCAGGATATATTCGATCAAAGTGTTGCCATGCTTCAGTATCACGAGGGTGACTCATTGTGCCTTTCTCCGATCTGCTCTCTCCATGCCATCTCATGTGTTCAGCTGTTGTTTTGGAAGTGTACAATCTTTGTAGCCTCGGTGTTATCGGGAAGTAATACATCTTCTTGAATGAAATTTCCCTTCTACTTGTGTTCTTCCCAACCTTTTTCTGTGCATATCGAGGATGGCCACAAAATTTACACTCTCTACGATTCATGTCATCTTTCCAGTAAAGCATGCATCCATTATTGCATACATCTATTTTTTGTACCGGCAAACCCAACCCAGCCACTAATTTTTTCATCTGATAGAAATCATCAGGAATCGTATTACTGCTAGGCACAACCTCTTTCATCAATTGCACAACATCGTTAAAGGCTTTACGCGAGAGGTTATTTTCAGACTTAATGTTTAATAACCTTGAAGCCAGTGAAAGCTGCGAATGTTGTGTGCATCCATCCCATATAGGAGTCTCTGCCGCCTTTAACATATCGTAAAACCTTTGTGCCTCCACATTAGGTGGCTCTTCAAAATGAGCTGCGATGGAGCTTCGGGGGAAAGTCGGGTCCTGCTACGTCTAAGACCATTTCGCGAGACAGATTTTCTTGATGTGAATCGGATTACGGGATTGAGGTAGACACACTTGAGGGACACTCGAATGGCTCACCATGACATGTCCACCGGTAATACCTAGGCACAAATCCAGGACTTCCACAGGTGGAGCTTAACTTGTCTTTGGATCCAGGTACTTTTTATTCTTACATTTTGCACACGGGCATCTAATTACGCTTGACATTGCATTTGATAAGGCAAATGTCAAAAAAGCCTTAACCCCTTCCTCAAATTCAATAGTGATCCCTTTTACACCGAAGCGTGCCTTCTATACATCCAACTACGATCCTCCATGACGTCTAAATGAGAGAAAAGAACAATCAACTCAATAATTAAAATCACCCCTTAAACAAAAGGAAGAGAAGTATAATTACATTTTCCTTTCTATTATCTAACAAAAAGAGGTCCAAAACATAGAATTTACAATTGCTATCTTTGGATACAGTTACACCTTCAATATATACGTTTTAACCAAGTATTTAATCTTAATTGAGGAATTTGATTAAGATTAAATACTATTAAAGCTAATTATATTCTTATTTTACACATTCCAATGGTTAAATAATAACATTTTATTTATTTTCATTCCAATGTTTATATTTGTTTAAACTCTCTCTATAACGTATATTATTCCTGCTATTATTAACATCGACCTATATATGAAATTATTATTATTATTACTCATTTCATTACTCCTATTCTTATTCTTATTAGCAATATTATTTTTAATAATAATGCTATTATGGGATATATACTCATGCTCAATCGAATAATACACTCCAAGATAAGGGTAGTTATTCTATTCCACATTAAGTAGCGGCAGATTTTGAAAAAAATTTTGACAGAGTCTCCCCTGTAATTGGACATTTTCCAGGCACAGGGCCACCTCAAAATTATACAATCAAAATGCAATTGCAAACAACAAAGACAGATCATTCATTTATACAAAAAATAAATAAATAAATAAAAGGATAACTAGGGGTAATCACCCATTACCCAGGAGGAGTAATCACCCATTACTCACGGGGAATCCAACATTTGAATTCAACAAAAAGGCAATTTATATGAACAACACGCACCTCCTACATCTTCATAATCTAAGGAAACGGATTTCTCACATAAAAGAGCCTTCAAAGCATTCTACTAGAGTTAAATCTTCCACTAGAGACACTAATATATTATTATAATCAAGTAATAAGATTACTAAACTAATCAGAAATCAACCTTCCTATTATGGCATCATAACCAATCAAATTAATTTATAAGGGTTTATATAGCTAAAACATAGTTCCCATATAATTTGATCAAAGTAGTAATTTTTTTATAACAGGGTAAAAAAGAGTGCACTATAAGTATAGATCAAAACACATTGAATGTTTAAAAAGGACAACAATTCCAACTAACAATTTAGCAATTCCAGTTCACAATTCCAAATTTAAATCAATAATCTCACATCAAACCACCATCATGTCACTCACAATCTCCTCAAACTCAACCCCAACATCAATACAACTTTTATACATCAATTCAAACTCTGCTCATTCACAAATAATCACCCAAATTTCAAAGCTTCGGGGAAATGCAAATCTGCCCAAAGTTTATAAGATAATGAAGTAGCTCAAGAGATAAATTCTAACTACTTACCCAAACGAATCAGCTTCAGCAACAGCACAGCAGTAGCACAGGAATGGCAGGCGCTGACTGAGGGGGCGGGCTGAAGGGGGTAGGAAGAGCAGGGGGGAGTTGAGGGGGGGGCGCTGCGGGATGGGGGGAGTTGAGGGAGGGGGGCGCTGCGGGATGGGCGCGGGGAGGGGGCGCGGGGGTGTGGGGGAGTTGAGGGAGGGGGCGCGGGGAGGGGGCCGGGGGGGTGTGGGGGAGTTGAGGGAGGGGAGTTGAGGGGGGGGGGGCGCGCTGCGGGATGGGGGAGTTGAGGGAGGGGGCCGCGGGATGAGGGAGGGGGAGCGGGAGGGGGCGCGGGATGGGGGGGCGTTGAGGGAGGTCGCCGGCGGGGAGAGGGAGAGGGGAGCGGGAGGGGGGCGCGGGATGGGGGGGCATTGAGGGAGGTCGCCGGCGGGGAGAGGGAGGGGGGAGCGGGAGGGGGCGCGGGATGGGGGGGGAGTTGGGGGAGGTCGCCGGCGGGGAGAGGGGGGAGAAATGGTGGCAGCGCAAGGTGAAGAGGAGGAAGAAGGAAGGGGGAAGAAGGAGGGAAAAAAAAAAAAAAGGAGGGAGTGAAAAATTTTGGAAAATTTTAATTTTTTTTAAATTTCTAGCTATTTCGTTGCAATTTGTGACGAAAAAATAAAACCCTCGCTAATTTCTCATAAATTAATACGAATAATATTATAAATCGATCTATACATTATAATTTTTATTATTTTTTAGTGATTCTAATAATAATATTATTATGTAAATTATTTTTCTTTATATATTTTAATTTATATACCACTTAATCAAATAAATAGATAAAAAAATTAGATATATGTATATATATATATATAACTATATAGTATAATATATATTAATATGTTCGAGGTGAATAACATTACAAATCGATCTCTACATTATAATTTTCAATATTTTTTTTAGTAATCTCAACAATAATAACAGTATTTGAATTGTTTTTCTTTACATATTTTATTTTATACACTACTTAACAAAATAGATATATTAAAAAATTGGACATATGTATATACATAGCTAAATTAGTATAATATATATTAACATGTAGGAGACGAAGAACATTACAAATTGATCTCTACATTATAAATTTCATAATTTTTTTAGTGATATCAACAATAATAACAGTATTTGAATTATTTTTCTTTATACACTACTTAATCAAAGTGATAGATTAAAAAATTAGACATATGTATATATATATACCTACATGTTATAGTATATATATATATATATATATATATATATATATATATATATATACTAAACTAGAGATACTTATATACATTATATACATATACTTATATATTAGAATAAGTATATAACATAACATAATTAACTATATACATTTACTTATGCAATACATTAGGTGTATAACATGACATAATTACATATACAAAATTATAATAAAATGCACTAATTGAGACATGTTATTAAAAATATTTTAGTAAATTTGTCAAAATACACCATCACATAAACACATAAATAAATTTAAAAAAAAAAGATTAAAACCCTATTTTGTTGTAAAACCCTCGCAAATTCATCGCAATTAGTGACGTATTTGCGACGAATTTGCGACGAATTGGGGTTTTGAGATTTTCTATACATTTTGCCATTTATTTATTTTTTAATTAAAAATATTGACCGTCGCAAAACCCTCGCAAATTGCGAGAGCCCAAAATTCGTCTCAAAACCCTCGCAAATTGCGAGAACTTTGCGACGGATGTTCAAAAATTTTTAAAATATTTTTTTAAAAAATAATCGATCGTCGCAAAGCCATCGCAAATTGCGAGGGTTATTGCCGTCGCAAAATCCTCGCAATTTGCGAGGGTTTTGCGATGGACGTTCAATTTTTTTTAAAAATAAATAGCCGTCACAAAACCCTCGCAATTTGCGAGAGCTGAATTACCATCGCAAAACCCTCGCAATTTGCGAGGACTTTGCGAAGGACGTTCAAAAATTTTAAAAATATTTTATAAAAAACAATTTGTCGTCGCAAAACCATCGCAAATTGCGAGGGTTATTTACCGTCGCAAAACCCTCGCAATTTGCGAGGGTTTTGCGATGGAAGTTCAAAAAATTTTTTAAAAATATTTTTTTAAAAAATAAATTGCACGTCGCAAAACCCTCGCAAATTGCGAGGGTTTATTGGCCGTCGCAAATTGCGAGGGTTTTGCGATGGACGTTCAAATTTTTTTAAAAAATATTTTTTAAAATTAAATATCCGTCGCAAAACCCTCGCAAATTGCAAGGGTTTTGCGATGGACGTTCAAATTTTTTTTAAAAAAAATATTTTTAAAAAAATAAATTACCGTCGCAAAACCCTCGCAAATTGCGAGGGCTAACTACCGTCGTAAAACCCTCGCAAATTGCGAGGACTTTGCGATGGACGTTCAAAAATTTTAAAAATATTTTTTTAAAAAATAATTTGTCGTCGTAAAACCCTCGCAAATTGCGAGTGTTATTTGTCGTCACAAAACCCTCGCAATTTGCGAGGGTTTTGCGATGGACGTTCAAAAAAATTTTTAAAAAATATTATTTTAAAAAATAACTTGCCGTCGCAAAACCCTCGCAATTTGCGAGGGTTTATTGGCCGTCGCAAAATCCTCGCAAATTGCGAGGGTTTTGCGACGGACGTACGAAAATTTATTTAAAAATATTTTTTTAAAAATAACTCGCCGTCGCAAAACCCTCGCAATTTGCGAGGGCATAAATACCGTCGCAAATAGCGACGATTTTGCTACGAATTGCGACGGGTATTTTGGCGACGGTTTTGCGACGGTTTTGGTCAACTCGCTACTTGTTTGAAAATCGTCGCAAATTGGTCGCTATTAGCGACGGTATTGAAGCCGTCGCAAAAAATTCGTCGCAAATCGCGATTTTTCCTGTAGTGTAAATTCTAGATAATTTTAAAACTAAACTTCTAAAAACACCCCTAATTAAGTCTTTGTCTGTTTTGGTAATCGAAAAGAGTTAGGTCATAATTAGTGAAAAGAGAAAGATTGCAGAGAGGGGTAAAATAGAAAAAAAAAAGCAATAAACACTTATAAAATTTTGTAAAACGACTTACATTGTGAAAAAAATTTATTGTGAAAAAAATTTTCAAGTCTAAAACGACTTATATTGTAAAACGGACGTAGTAGATAAAGAATGTAGAATTAACTCACAAGCACAAGAAATTCGGATTACAATAAAATGACACACATTCGAAATACTCTCCAATGAATAATAAGATATACTACAGGACGGTAATAACCTGTTACCAGCCTCAAGGCAACCAGATGATCCGATGTACTTTATCCGATCCCCTGCCAAGAGGAGAACATTTTAATTACAGTGAGAAAGACTCTAGCCTTCCCAAAGAAAATAAATATCAAGATTAACTAAAGGCCACCAAACTGGAATCTATGATGCAAAATGATGTAGCATTTAGGATGAGTTTGAAAGTTAGTTTGCAGATGTGAGATTAAGAGAAGTTTATTTCTATTTCTATTTCAGTAAGCACAATGACACATGCTTTGATGAATACGTTGTAAGAGATGCTGATAATTCCAATATCAAATGTTGACTTAAATCTGCAAACTTCTTACAGAAGCATCGGTTAAAAAGTAATCCGATTAGCTGACAAAGCTAATTCTTACAAGGCTTCAGTTACAAAGATACAGGAAACACATTATTTACTTATGGAAATCATCAATTAAAAATTCTCCTAAATGTAAAAATAATCTTACCCGTTGAAGAACCTAATACTTACAGGGCTTTAATACCAAAACAAAAAAAGGGGGGGGGGAGGAAAGCATAGTTTATTTTAGTAAATAGTGGATGATTATGTCTGGTTACAACAAATGAAACTCGATATGTATTTCTGGCCAAAAAACAGATTGAGCAAAGATATGTATTTCTTCATGGGAATCTTGGAAAGAGAAATATGATGCAGAGAGAAAGCCAATGAGGCTACAAGAACAGTCGACAATATATTCTGCCCTAAACCATGAAAGAAGCCCCGCATGCAGATACCAACACAGTGAATAGTAACAAATGGAACTGTAACTAACAATCACATACTCAATCAGCTTTCTCCGCACAGATGTGTCAAACCCAACACACATCCTCGTGTGAAAGTTTGAAACATTGCAGCTGCGAGGAGCACAACCATGTTCTTATGAACATTACAGATCCTAGAAGACTGCATCATATGGACGGAAAAAAGGTTAATTGTGCACACAACCTAAAGAAACAAAAATACATCTCACATTCCCACAGGCTACCAAGGATAACCTATTAACATGAGAGCCCACATGGACTACAGCTTAAAAAGGAAGTGTAGCCTGTAATGCACACAGATGCTATGGAATGGAGAAAATTTTGCAAATCATTCATGAACACTGCTAGTCCCCTTTTAGAAGAAATTTCTTTTCATTTCTTCCTCCACATTTTTTTATCAGTCTTCTACCAGGTATGAGGTCATATATAAGTCTAATATAGGACTGCATAATCAACTCCAATCTCTATCTGACTCAGGGAACCAGGATGAGCCCTTTTTGGATGTGCATTGATGTAATGCTTTCTTCTCCCTGTTTTTTCCTCTTCCAAGTTGGTAAGTAATGAAAGTTTACTCAATCCTTGCATTGAAGGAGAGGAGAAGAGAGGAAATAAGAACAATTAGAGGTAGAACAAATGAGAGGGAAGGGAGGAGAGATTAAGCATTTATCAAATTTGGATAATTAATTGGAGGAAATTTTGGCATAACTATCAATTTGTTATGAATATCTTAAAATTATTGGAAGCTCCATTAATTAGTGGAGGCTCTACTAATTACGAATTTACGCGAATTATTAGAGAAGATTTTTATGGATGTCCACCATTTAGTGGAGACACCACTAATTAAGATTAGTAGAAGATGATGTATGCCATGATATATTCCACTAAATAGGGCTCTATAAATAGTGCTATTCTCTAAGCTTGTAATACACCATTATTTTGTGAAAGAAAGATTAGAGAAAATTTTGAGAGAAAAGAAAAAGGGAAGTTTGAAGAAATTTTTGTGCAAAGAATAGTTAGAGTTTTATTAGTGTGTAGTGTGTAAATTTTATTCTAACACTACCCAAATTTTATAACACGTTATCAGCACAAGTCTCTGCCGTTATTAAAGCCAGAAGACAGGTACGCATTTATTAATCTCTATGGTTACCCTTGCTAAACGCAAATTTGTAACCCTTAATATTTCTGAAAAAAATTATATGTCATGGGTTCTCAATACAGAAATACATCTAAATGCTGAAAAGAAAGATTTGACCACCTGAAGATGGTCGTACTACCAACTACACGGTATGAATGATTGCACCTGAAGTTGTAAGATTTTAAAACCGTGAATTCCACGATGTATAAAATTACATCTTAGTTAAAATTATGTGGAGAAAAAGTTACTGATGAAGATATCTTGGAGAAGACATTCTCCACTTTTCATACCTCGAATATTATCATGCAGTAACAATATCGAGAAAAAGGGTATCCAAAATTGACAGATTTAACATGAGTTATTATTGAGAAATCATGAAACCAGATGAATTGTCTCAACAGCACTCCCAGAAGTGAATGCTGTTAGCTCCAGCAGAAGCTGTCGTTATAATCATTATAATTGTTTTAATCGTAGTTGTGGCAGTAACCGTGGTTATGGTCATGGATACACTCGATATTTCCCTTATCACAGAGAAATACTGGCCACCTGAAGTGGAACAAAAAAGATAATAAGGGAAAAAGATATGTCCAGTAATAAAAAGATATTTCCAATAATAATACGCATCAAATTGTTGAGATATTACATTCAGATGTCAATATACTACATTACTACTAACAGTTCAGAAAAAAAAAATCATAAGTCACTTTTATTTCCTTCATTCATCCCATTGGTGTTCACGTGAACTTGAGGATGCATGCTTGTAGTTGCTCTTTTTCAATAGAGCTGATAAATCTCTGGTGAATGTTTGTAGTTGTTCTATTTCCATGTTTACATTAGAGGAAGACAAACAATTAGCAATTATGGACTTCAACTCCTCTTCTTCGGCATCCTCCTCCTTTTCCTTCCCCTTTGAGCTAGCATCTAGACTAGCAGCAGAATTAGCCGTGAAGTTACTGCGCAATAAGTCTTGGGATTTTCTCATCCCCTTAAGTTTCTTATTATATTTGGCCTTGAAGCATGCTTGTCTCAATTTCTGTGTTTGGTCCTCCAACTGTGTATCAGGACTTTCTTCTACCAACTTCTTTTCACATTCCAGTATCTCAATGGCTTCTTTCAACTTCTTCTCAGCCATATGTCCTCCTTCTTCTTCATTTTGCATCACCTGTAAATATTGGTGGAGATATATTTATTCCGGTCATTATTTACTTTTCATAACTTATAAATCTGTGACGTAAGTTTATAAGTATGTATGAGAGAGAACCTGAACATTCTTGATTATGGTCTCCAAGCTCACCAACTTCCTGTGAGGCCATCGACGAATTTCCAACTCCCTACATCTGTTCTTGAGACGGGTTAAGCCAATATTCAATTCTTTGGCTGCGCTTTTGATTGGCAGATAAAAGTACTGCGAAATGGTTTCTCTTGATAGTGTCTTGGCGCTATTGCCCTTTTCCTTTCTCTGCCTCCTAATCATCTTTTTCTCCCCAGGAATTTTATCTGTAATAATAACTTGACTTTCGAGATTAAATGCAAGATGCATGTCATGATTACTCACTCCAAATTCATTGCCAAGACCACTCATTATTTTTCCTAGAAAAGAAAATAATATCAGTAAAGATAATACCATTCAAAATCCATGTTTGAATATATGATAACCTGGAATCATATTCTGGCTTTGTTCAAAATCTATTAGAGAGTAGAAAGGATCATGCACAAGCATATCCTCATTCAGAGGAACAGTATCAAGAGGAACATCATCAAAAGCAGTCTCTTGCATGGGCATATCAAATTGGTCCAAAGCAGTATGTTCACTAATTTACATAAAAAACAAACCAAAAGAGAGTTTAATTTTATTATCAAGAACACTAAAAAAAAAATGGAAGCTCTCAAAGGTATTTCACTTGAAATTAGGAGGAAGCGGTTGGCTTGGAAAGGAAAACATATCAAAATCTTCTGCGTTAGAATTAGGAGGAAGCGGTTGGCTTGGAAAGGAAAATACATCAAAATCTGATGCGTTAGAAACCAAGTCAAAATTTGACCATATCTCAAATGAATTATGAGTCTTCATATCTGCTTTGTGGTTTTTGTTTTTTTATGTTTACTAATAATTGATGACTGAGATATATATCGATACATATATATATATATATATAGATATATATATATATCTGTATGAGGAAGCAGAAGAGGTAGATGATAGGTGGAGGGACGGAGGAGAAGAAAAGACAAGGAGGAAGGGGAAAAGATAGTACCGGGAAGAGTGAGAAAAAAAAATAAAAGGGATATTTATAATAGATTTCTTGGCATTTTCTACTTGTCATTATTTTCTTACCTTTCTTTTCTTATTCTCTTGTATAATCATTATTCTCTTGTTATCATTTTCTTATATTTCTTTTTCTTTTCTCTTATCATTATTCCCTAAATTAGGGGGAGAACAGAAACAGTACAAGAAAGATCTTGATTGGATAACATCATTAAATTATCTTGATCTGCATACAAGCACGTATGAACTTGAAGTTCAAAAGATAATTCCTTTGTAAAGCATTGCAAATGAAATGCCAGATGCTTTTGTTGACTCCAGAAGAGTAACAAAATCACATATGCCAACTATAAATGCTCTATACTAATTGAAGTTCCAGCAGAACAAAAGAGCTACTGAGCCAAAAGCATGCCAGAAGCATGGCCGACCTCTTGATTCTAAAGATAAAAATCCTCGAAAGAAGAGAGGATTAATGATCCAGATGATCATATTAAAGTAAAGAATGATAAAGACCAAGAGAAAACTGATGACAAAGAACTAGACGTTGATGAAAGTAACATTGAAATTTCTATCAATTATACCACTTCCGGTAGAAGTTGGAATCGGATAGAAACAATTATTGATAATATGTTTGCATATAATATCGCTTGAAGTTATACAGGATAATGATGATCCTGAACCAATATCAGTTGATGAATGTCGGCATAGAAAAGATTGGCTGCAATAGAAAGATGTGATTCAATCGGAGTTAAATCCACTGACGCAACGTGAAGTCTTCGGACCTATAGTTCGAACACCAGAAGGTGTAAAACCTAATGGCTACTAATGGATATTTGTGCGAAAGCGCAATGAAAATAATGAAATCGTACGATATAAAGTACGGTTAGTAGCCCAAGGTTTTTCACAAAGATCAGGTATTGATTGTAATGAAACTTATTTTCCTGTTATTGATGCTATTACACTTCGATATCTTATCAGTTTGGCAGTACATGAAATGATAGATATGTGCTTATTAGATTTTGTCACTGCTTACTTGTATGAAAATTTAGAAAATAATGTTTACATAAAAATCCCCGAAGGATTTCATATGCCTGCAGCATATAAACACTATCCTCATGAAAATTACTCTATCAAATTACAGAAATCATTATATGGACTGAAGCCATCTAGGCGCATGTGGTTCAATCATCTTAGTGAATAGTGATTGAAAGCGGGATTTCAAAATGACCAGGTATGTCCATGTGTTTTTATTAAGAAATCTGATTCTAAATTTGTGATATTAGCTATATATGTTGATGATATTAATCTTATTGGAACTCCTGAAGAGCTCCAAGAAACAATTGATTATTCGACATCAAGGATGGTCGTAAAATTACACTTTGCCTTAGTTTACAAATTGAACATTTGGCAAGTAGAATATTTATTCAACATATACAGCAAAAGTTCTAAAAAGATTTGGCATGCACAAGGCACATCCATTGAGTATTCCAATGATCGTCCGGTTATTAGATGTGAATAAAGATCTTTTCCAACCTCAAGAAGATGATGAAGAACTTCTTGGTCCTGAAGTACCATATCTCAGTGCAATTGGTGCATTGATGTATCTTGCTAACAATACACGACCTGATATTACCTTTGCTGTCAATTTATTAGCAAGATTTAGTTCTTCACCAACACGACGACATTGGAATGGAATTAAACAAGTCCTTTGATATCTCCAAGCAGCTACTTCTTCAAATTATGCTGAAATTACAGCCATTCATGAAGCAAGTAGAGAATGATTCATTATATCCAAGAAAGTTGTGGATTATCATATATCAAAGATATTCCAACTCCTCTTTATGAAGATAATGCAGCTTGCATAGCGCAATTACGATGAGGATATATTAAAGGAGATCGGACATAACATAGGTCACCAAACTCCAAAAGAAAGGTGAAATTGATGTGCTACAAATTCAGTCATATGACAACCTCACAGATATTTTCACAAAGACTTTACCGACTGCAACATTTGAGAGTTGAGATATAAAATCGGTATGCGTCGGTTTAAAAATTTAAAGGAATCATCTCATCAGGGGGAGTAATAAACAGACATATAGAATAGTGTACTCTTTTTCCTTCACTAGATTTTTTTTCCCATTGGGTTTTTATCTAGTAAGGTTTTAACGAGGCATATTCTTTATGTAATTGATGAACATCCAAGGGGGAGTGTTATGAATATCTTAAAATTATTGGAAGCTCCATTAATTAGCGGAGGCTCCACTAATTATGGATTTATATGAATTATTAGAGAAGATTTGTATGGATATCCATCATTTAGTGGAGACACCACTAATTAAGATTAGTGGAAGATGATGTATGCCATGTTGTATTCCACTAATTAGAGCTCTATAAATAGAGTTATTCTCTAAGTTTGGAATACACCATTATTTTGTGAAAGAAAGATTAGAGAAAATTGTGAGAGAAAAGAAAAAGGGAAGTTTGAAGAAATTTTTGTGCAAAGAATAGTTAGAGTTTTATTAGTGTGTAGTGTGTAGATTTTATTCTAACACTACTCAATTTTTATAACACAATTACATATTTATCCATATTTTTTTTATGAGAACCTAAGCATTTTATATAAGGATGTTTTAGTCATAATAGATCAATTTATTAAAGTTGAATTCTTCTCCTCAGTTTCCATCCACTTTTGGATAGAACCAAATAGAAACTTTTTAACTAAACTGAATCTCTCCAGTTCCCCATCCCCCAACCCCCCCCCCCCCTTTCTCTCAACAAAAATCAATTTGAACACCTAAACCCATCTCTTATTCTATCCTTTCCTCTCCTGTCATCTCCTTCCATCCGAACAGTGTTAATCTCTTATTCCGCAAGCTATGTTGCATGGACTCTTCAACCAAACCCAAAGTACCCATGTGAACACTACATGACATGGGTGCTAGTATGATTGCACGTGGAATCTGGTCAAATCAATAAGGGTATTTCACCTGAAAGATGTTTGGATCTTGAACATGAATATTTTGATCCCACATCTTTGGGTCATGATGAAGTTTTTGAGGTGAAACCAAAACCCCATGATCTCATCCTCTAATTGTACTTCATGTGCAGTGTTTGAGATAAATACCAAATGTTGTGATCATATCCTTATGTTTTTTACTGCATGATTAAGTGTAAGAGAGACACTTAACACTACAAGAAAAATCGCGATTTGCAACGATTTTTTTGCGACGGCTTCAATACCGTCGCTAATAGCGACCAATTTGCGACGATTTTCAAACAAGTCACGAGTTGACCAAAACCGTCGCAATTTGCGACGGTTTTGAGACGATTTTGCGACGGCCAAAATACCCGTCGCAATTCGTAGCAAAATCGTCGCTATTTGCGAGGGTTTTGCGACGGCGATTTATTTTAAAAAAATATTTAAAAAAAAATTTCGAACGTCCTTCGCAAAACCCTCGCAATTTGCGAGGATTTTGCGATGGACGTTCAAAAAATTTTTTAAATGGCAAGTTATTTTTTAAAAAAATATTTTTAAAAAAATTTTTTGAACGTCCATCGCAAAACCCTCGCAATTTGCGAGGGTTTTGCGACGACAAATTATTTTTAAAAAAAATATTTTTAAAATTTTTGAACGTCCATCGCAAAGTCCTCGCAATTTGCGAGGGTTTTGCGACAGTAATTTATTTTTTTAAAAAAATTTTTTTAAAAACCCTCGCAAATTGCGAGGGTTTTGCGACGATAAATTATTTTTTAAAAAAATATTTTTAAAATTTTTGAACGTCCATCACAAAGTCCTCGCAATTTGCGAGGGTTTTGTGACGGTAATTTATTTTTTTAAAAAAATTTTTGAACGTCCATCACAAAACCCTCGCAAATTGCGAGGATTTTGCGACGGCAAATAACCCTCGCAAATTGTGAGGGTTTTGCGACGATCGATTGTTTTTTTAAAAAATATTTTAAAAATTTTTGAACGTCCGTCGCAAAGGTCTCGCAATTTGCGAGGGTTTTGCTACGGTCAATATTTTTAATTAAAAATAAATAAATGAAAAAATTTATAGAAAATCTCAAAACCCCAATTCGTCGCAAATTCGTCGCAAATCCGTCACTAATTACGACGAATTTGCGAGGGTTTTACAACAAAATAGGGTTTTAATCTTTTTTTTTAAAATTTTTCTTTATGTGTTTATGTGATGGTGTATTTTGACAAATTTACTGAAATATTTTTAATAACATTTCTCAATTAGTGCATTTTATTATAATTTTGTATATGTAATTATGTCATGTTATACACCTAATGTATTGCATAAGTAAATGTATATAGTTAATTATGTTATGTTATATACTTATTCTAATATATAAGTATATGTATATAATGTATATAAGTATCTCTAGTTTAGTATATATATATATATATATATATATATATATATATACTATAACATGTAGGTATATATATACATATGTCTAATTTTTTAATCTATCACTTTGATTAAGTAGTGTATAAAGTAAAATATATAAAGAAAAATAATTCAAATACTGTTATTATTGTTGATATCACTAAACAAATGGTGAAATTTATAATGTAGAAATCAATTTGTAATGTTCTTCGTCTCCTACATGTTAATATATATTATACTAATTTAGCTATGTATATACATATGTCCAATTTTTTAATATATCTATTTTGTTAAGTGGTGTATAAAATAAAATATGTAAAGAAAAACATTTCAAATACTGTTATTATTGTTGAGATCACTAAGAAAAATAGTGAAAATTATAATGTAGAGATCGATTTGTAATGTTATTCACCTCCAACATATTAATATATATTATACTATATAGTTATATATATACATATATCTAATTTTTTGATCTATTTATTTGATTAAGTGGTGTATAAATTAAAATATATAAAGAAAAATAATTTACATAATAATATTATTAAAATTAAAAAAATAATAAAAATTATAATGTATAGATCGATTTATAATGTTATTCGTATTAATTTATGAGAAATTAGCGAGGGTTTTATTTTTTCGTCACAAATTGCGACGAAATAGCTAGAAATTTAAAAAAAAAACTAAAATTTTCCAAAATTTTTAACTCCCTCCTTTTTTTTTTTCCCTCCTTCTTCCCACATCCTTCTTCCTCCCCTTCCCCTTGCGCCGCCGCCATCTCTCCCCCCTCTCCCCGCCGGCGACCTCCCTCAACTCCTCCCCATCCCGCGTCCCCCTCCCGCAGCGCCCCCATCCTGCGCCCCCCTCCCTCATCACGCGCCCCCTCCCTCAACTCCCCCCATCCCGCGCCTCCATCTCGCAGCGCCCCCTCCCTTAACTCCCCCCCATCCCGCGCCCCACTCCCCGGCGCTCCCACCCCCCGCGCCCCCCTCCCTCAACTCCCCCCCATCCTCGCGCCCCACTCCCCGGCGCTCCCACCCCCGCGCCCTGCGCCCTCCCTCAACTCCCCCCATCCCGCGCCCCCTCCCGCGGCGCCCTCTCCCTCAACTCCCCCCATCCCGCGCCCCCACTCCCCGGCGCTCCCACCCCCGCAGCCCCCCTCCCCGTGCCCTCCCACCCCCGCCCCGCGCCCCTTCTTGCAGATCCCCCTCGGCCCGCCCCCTCGGTGAGCGCCTCCACCGCCATTCCCGTGCTATCGCTGTGTCTGTTGCTCGAAGCCGATTCATATGGGTAAGTAGTTAGAATTTATCTCTTGAGCTACTTCATTATCTTATAAACTAAGTCCATGTTGGGCGATTTGCATTTCCCCGAAGCTTTGAAATTTGGGTGATTATTTGTGAATGAGCAGAGTTGGAATTGATGTATAAAAGTTGTATTGATGTTGGGGTTGAATTTGAGGAGATTGGGAGTGACATGATGGTGGTTTGATGTGAGATTATTGATTTAAATTTGGAATTGTGAACTGGAATTGCTGAATTGTTAGTTGGAATTGTTGTCCTTTTTAAACATTCATGGTGTTTTGATCTATACTTATATGTGATATACTTTGTACAAAGTGCACTCTTTTTTACCCCGTTATAAAAAAATTACTACTTTGATCAAATTATATGGGAACTATGTTTTAGCTATATAAACCCTTATAAATTAATTTGATTGGTTATGATGCCATAATAGGAAGGTTGATATCTGATTAGTTTAGTAATCTTATTACTTGATTATAATAATATATTAGTGTCTCTAGTGGAAGATTTAACTCTAGTAGAATGCTTTGAAGGCTCTTTTATGTGAGAAATTCGTTTCCTTAGATTATGAAGATGTAGGAGGTGCGTGTTGTTCATATAAATTGCCTTTGTGTTGAATTCAAATGTTGGATTCCCCGTGAGTAATGGGTGATTACTCCTCCTGGGTAATGGGTGATTACCCCTAGTTATCCTTTTATTTTATTTTTTTTTTTTTTGTATAAATGAATGATCTGTCTTTGTTGTTTGCAATTGCATTTTGATTGTATAATTTTGAGGTGGCCCTGTGCCTGGAAAATGTCCAATTACAGGGAGACTCGTCAAAATTTTTTTCAAAATCTGCCGCTATTTACTGTGGAGTAGAATAACTACCCTTATCTTGGAGTGTATTATTCGATTGAACATGAGTATATATCCCATAATAGCATTATTATTAAAAATAATATTGCTAATAAGAATAAGAATAGGACTAATGAAATGAGTAATAATAATAATAATTTCATATATAGGTGGATGTTAATAATAGCAGGAATAATATACGTTATAGAGAGAGTTTAAACAAATATAAACATTGGAATGAAAATAAATAAAATGTTATTATTTTAACCATTGGAATGTGTAAAATAAGAATATAATTAGCTTTAATATTATTTATCTTAATCAAATTCCTCAATTTTCTCATTTATTTCCACATTTATTTTCACTCTTCAAATAATTGTACTTTTCACCTCAATTAAATGTAGAACTTGGTTAAAACGTAGATATTGAAGGTGTAATCGTATCCAAAGATAGCAATTGTAAATTCTATGTTTTGGACCTCTTTTTGTTAGATAATAGAAAGGAAAATGTAATTACACTTCTCTTCCTTTTGTTTAAGGGGTGATTTTAATTATTGAGTTGATTGTTCTTTTCTCTCATTTAGACGTCATGGAGGATCGTAGTTGGATGTATAGAAGGCACGCTTCAGGTGTAAAAGGGATCACTATTGAATTTGAGGAAGGGGTTAAGGCTTTTTTGACATTTGCCTTATCAAATGCAATATCAAGCGTAATTAGATGCCCGTGTGCAAAATGTAAGAATAAAAAGTATCTAGATCCAAGACAAGTTAAGCTCCACCTGTGGAAGTCCTGGATTTGTGCCTAGGTATTACCGGTGGACATGTCATGGTGAGCCATTCGAGTGTCCCTCAAGTGTGTCTACCTCAATCCCGTAATTTGATTCACATCAAGAAAATCTGTCTCGCGAAATGGTCTTAGACGTAGCAGACCCGACTTTCCCCCGAAGCTCCATCAGCAGACCATTTTGAAGAGCCACCTAATGTGGAGGCACAAAGGTTTTACGATATGTTAAAGGCGGCAGAGACTCCTATATGGGATGGATGCACACAACATTCGCAGACTTTCACCGGCTTCAAGGTTATTAAACATTAAGTCCGAAAATAACCTCTCGCGTAAAGCCTTTAACGATGTTGTGCAATTGATGAAAGAGGTTGTGCCTAGCAAGAATACGATTCCCGATGATTTCTATCGATGAAAAAATTAGTGGTCGGGTTGGGTTTGCCGGTACAAAAAATAGATGTATGCAATAATGGATGCATGCTTTATCGGAAAGATGACATGAATCGTAGAGAGTGTAAATTTTGTGGCCATCCTCGATATGCACAGTAAAAAGGTTGGGAAGAACACAAGTAGAAGGGAAATTTCATTCAAGAAGATGTATTACTTCCCGATAACACCGAGGCTACAAAGATTGTATACTTCTAAAACAACAACTCGAACACATGAGATGGCATGGAGAGAGCAGATCGGAGAAAGGCACCATGAGTCACCCTCGTGATATCGAAGCATGGCAACACTTTGATCGAATGCATCCCGAGTTTGCAAAAGAAGTACGGAATGTCAAACTTGGTTTATGTACAGATGGATTCTCACCATTTGGGATGTCGGGTAAGCAATATTCATCCCGGCCGGTCATTCTCACACCGTATAATCTCCCCCGTGGATGTGTATGAAGGATCCAATCATGTTTTTAACAATCATTATCCCGGGCCCCAAGAATCCAAAGCACCAGGTGGATGTTTATTTACAACCCTTGATAGACGAATTAACCAAATTGTGGTTTGAAGGTGTCACCACTTATGACATATCGAAGAAACAAAACTTCCAACTACGGCGGCACTTTTGTGGACTATTAATGATTTTCCCGCATATGGTATGTTGAGTGGCCGGAGCACCGCTGGGAGACTGGCTTGTCCATATTGTATGGGCAATACAAAGTCTTTTCATCTACAAAATGGTGGGAAACAATCATGGTTTGACTGTCACCGTCGTTTCTTACCATCGGATCATCCTTACAGGAGGGATACGAGATCTTTTAGGAATGATAGAGGTTCTGAGACATCACAACCTCGTGCAATACCCTACCGGTGAAGAAATCTGGGATAGTTTGTCTAACTATGAAAAAATTACAGAAACATGCAAAGAAATTGGAAGGAGTAATGGCAGGGGAATATCTCATAATTGGGCAAAAAGGAGTATTTTTTGGGATTTGCCGTATTGGCGTACTAATTTGGTCCGACATAATATTGATGTAATGCACAATGAGAAGAATGTATTTGACAATGTCATGAATACAGCTTCTTGAGGTAAAGGGTAAATCAAAAGACAATTTAAAGGCTAGACGTGACTTAGAAATTTATTGCCATAGGCCCGAGCTACATGCCTTGAATGTGGGAGGAGGAAAAGTGGCTATACCTAAAGCTGTTTACTCGTTGACATCAGAACAAAAGAAACTTTTGCTTGAATGGTTGAGGGGATTGCAACTCCCAGATGGATACGCTTCAAACATTGGAAGATGTGCTGATTTGAATGAGTTGAAGTTATCCGGTATGAAATCACATGACTGTCACGTATTCATGGAGAGACTACTTCCAATTGCATTGAAGGAATTTCTTCCTTCTAATGTATGGGGTGTTTTGACGGAGTTGAGTCTTTTTTATCGTGATCTATGCTCTCCTAAGTTGAATGTAGCTCATATGGCCAAATTGGAGTCCGACATTCCTTTATTGTTATGTAAGTTGGAGAAGATATTTCCACCTCGCATTCTTTGATGTAATGGAACACCTATTAATTCATTTGCCTTACGAAGCAAGAGTTTGTGGCCCCGTTCAATATAGGTGGATGTACCCGTTTGAACGGTAATCGAATCATTCAATCTAATTCTTTTCATAGCAGGTACGATATAAGCGTGTGTGACTCGAAGTTGAATTTTTTTTTAAATGACATGTATTTGCATCAATTGAAAATCAAGGTGAAAAATAAGGCTAGAGTTGAAGGGTCAATCTGCAATGCTTATCTAGTTGAGGAAGCATCCACTTTCTTCTCTTATTATTTTGAGCCACATGTACAAACAAAACGTACAATTCCGGCGCGTAATGAAGAGGGAGAACGATTAGAGAGGGTGCAAGAACCTCGGGCTCATCAATCCGCAATGTTCAAGGACGGGTGATAGGACGAATTCGAACTCGGTTCCTTACTTCGAAGAATTCGTTGCAGCAAGAATTTATATGTTGCTTAATTGTGGTGAAGTGCAGCCATACATTGAGTACGAGCTACTACTTCATACATTTTATACGATAAACGATACCTCATAATGATTTTGACTCATTCAATCTAATTCTAATGCATTACAGGGCATTCACGGCACACTTACGAAGTCTGGCTCCGACTATATCAGAGATAGAAATCAATAGAAGAATCAGCCTTGAATTTGCAGAATGGTTTAGTGGATATGTAAGTCTCATAAGTTAATAACTTGCATTTGGAACTCCATTGGGGATTCAATGGAGTTTCGTAATGCTATAACTTTCATAATTACGAGGTTAACTTGTCTAATGTTTTTTAGGTACAAGATTCAAAAAATATGGTTACAAATGAATGCTTGAGGAACTTTGCTTGGGGTCCGTCAAGGCTAGTGAAATCATATAGTGGGTACATAATTAATGGTTACCGATTTCACACTAATGATTATGCGGAGGGAAAGAAAACAGCTTAATAGTGGTGTTTGCGTGAAAGGGATTGGAAATGACGCATCAGGACCTCGATTACTATGGAGTGTTAAATGAGATTATTGAAGTGCAATTTCCCGGTAATCCACAAGCAAAGCATTGTTCTTTTTAAATGTCACTGGTTTGATCAAACATTGAATCGTGGTACCAGGGTACATCCGCAGTATAATCTTGTAGAAATTAACCACAAAAGGAGCTATGCTAACTATGATCCATTTGTTCTAGCTCAACAAGCTATCCAAGTGTATTATGCATCATATCCAGGGAGTAAGAGGCCAAGATCCGATTGGTTGGCAGCTTGCAAAACCAAAGCTCGACATATAATAGATGCACCCGTGGTTGATAGAGCTTATCGAGAAGAAGTAGATGCTATCGACGAAGTCAGCATATCGTTATTTGTTGATCTTGGTATTCTGACGCATGAGAATGGTATGAGTGAAATGTTGGATGTTCATGATGAGGCTATAATAGCAAGGGATAGTTCTCCTATAAATGAAGAGGAAGAAGATGAATGGGAAACGAATAGCGATACCTCGCAGATGATGATGAGTCTGTATCGGAGAATGATTCTAGTGAATAGGCCTGATTTCAATTCATTTACAAATAATATAGTTAATGGTGAGGGAATCCTGAAATCTATTGCATCATTACTATCCCATGTCAAATTTTAACTTACAATTTATTTGTTACTTGAATCTACATGCCTTGAATCTTTTAATTTTTATTATTTTAAATTCCATCACATACAATTTTGTTTCACAATTTTGTCTAATTGTCTGGAATCTCATCTCCTTCTTTTTTTTGGCAGAATCTTTCGTTTAGACTTGTACAAACTCGGAGGATTTTTGTTATTCCTTATTATATTCTTTTGTGGTGTAAACAACAAGGTAGTTTATATATTGTATTGTTGCTGTATTGACAGACAATTCACAAGGACAGAGGCATTTATAATTTTTAGCTTGATTTTAACTATATCTAACATTTTAATTGGAACCCCGTGAGTGATGGGTGATCATTCCCCGTGAGTGATGGGTGATCATTCCTCTTGGGTAATGGGTGATTACCCCTAGTTATCTTTTGAATTTTTCTATATTTAAAAGATCTCGTCTTTGTTGTTTGTAACAGCTGCTTTGGTTGTCAAATCTTGAGGTGGCCTTGTGCCTGGGAAATGTCCAATTATAGGGGAGACTGTCAAATTTTTTTTAAAAATTCAATTTACAAGTACAATGTTTATTTTGACATATCCATCATCAGCAAAGCATTATTATTGTATTACTTTAAACTAGCGAATAGATATAACGTTTCAATGTTATTATTCTTTTATCATTTTTATTCACGGTTATTTACATCCTTCTTTTGGAGTGGGCTTTGTCTTTATTGGTTACTTATTTTTCTTTTTTCATCTCCTTTAGCAATGTCTTCTAATGAAGGATCATTGAGGGAGGGGAGTCGGAGGGTCGGGAGCCTTATACTCCATCCCCTACTCAGCCTACAAAGGCTTTCGTGCCTCATTCATTACATGGCTCTATTGGAGATGAGGGAGTACCATCCCCGCTTTTCAATCATCCGCCGCTTCAGCCTTCGCATTCTGTTGGGTTGCAAGTTACGACTCCCGACCTTGGATTGTTCCACTGGGAAACGGGTAAGTAACATATTCATACTTTGTAAGATGTTGATTATTAGTTCAATTATTATTATTATTTTTGAGATTAACATAACTATATTGTACATTGTCATTGCACCAAAAATAGGTTCACTGCTTCTGACAAATGTGTCCGAGAAATTTCAAATATAATACAGACAGCATTTCACCGGTTCGTATCCGACATACACGCACGTCCCGATAACCGTGCGAGACTTATGGTTTCAAGAATTTGGGGTAAGCAATTTTTGAGTATTTTTTATCGTTTAAGTACTATGTTATATGTTAATCGTAAATCTTAATCATGATCATGCGTAAATATTTTCGGTGGAGGGAAGAGTATGCTTCGCTAATTCGATCAACTTGGGAAAAGAAGTGTCGGACGCGATTTTCTGGACATAATGTCTAGGCCGAGGAAGAGGGATGATTGGGTATGTCCTCATTGGATAGAGGCACAGTATTGGAATGACATTTGCGAGTACCGGAGATCGTAGAAGTATCGAAGCTCTCATCCACCAACAAAAAGAATCGTGGGAGTAGCCGCACCCATACCGGAGGGTCTATTTCGTTCACGTAACACGAGGACCGTTTGGTAATTCACCTTCACTTAATTAATTATTAATCTAAATTGTTTTATTACAAATTTATGTAAGATTGTAATGATTACATTGTGTTAACATAAATGTAGCGGGCCAAGGAGGGGAGTTCTTTTAGCTACACAAACATGTTTGAGACATTACATGTCTTTCGGAGCGGGCCACAAAAGGGTCGGCTTTGTCGCTGAGCGATCTCGCCGTACATTGGTACTATATAGATTAAATATGTTGAAATTCTTTATACCGTGTGGAATTTGTATTTTATTTTGATAATTACTATTGACAATTCTTTTTTTTTTTTTTAGGATGAGGTGCGAAATCTCATACGTAGCACTCCTCGATCCGAGTCTAGTGACTCGTCAGAACTCGTTGTTCCTCTTGATGAAAAAGCCATGTTTGTAAAGGCACAAGGCGGGTTCAAAAGGGGACGAGTTTTGGGTTAGGCTCGGAGGCGACACATGTTCGAACTAGACTGTCTCAAAGTGGATCGCATGCATCTTCCCCTACACAAGTTGATATTGGACATCTAGTAGAGCAAAGGGTTCAACGAAGTCGAGCGGAGATTCAATCGACAAATAGACTTGTACCGGGACTTCATGAGGCAACAAGCAGCTTCACATTTGGTGGTTGGATGGCAGCTATGCACTGACAAAATGGGTATTCCCGCACCATCTATGCCATCCATAGAGGAGATAGAAGCGCACATTGCGGCTACTAATGTCGAAGATGAAGATCCAAATGTTGACGATGGATTTGATCCAGTCGATGAGCACCCGGCCCACGTAGGGGCTCTCGTTCCCCTCCTCCACCCACTTCGCAGTCTGCTCCTTCATTGCTTACATAGACTTGTTATATTTATTTTTATACTCTTTATACACTATTACTTATTTTTATGAATTATTTTACTTTTTTAGATACTTATTATGTATTTTATATTATATTTTAATATTTAATTATATTTATTTGGGTTTATTTTTAATTTTTTATAGTATTTTTTTGGATTATGAACATAGTGTTGATATTTATTTGTATAATATTTCAGGGTTGATTTATAGGGAATTAATAATTTAAAATAAATATAATAATAAAAAAAATTCTTGCAAAACCCTCGCAATTTGCGAGGGTTTTGCAAGGGCTCAAGTCGTGGCCCTCGCAAAACCCTCGCAAATTGCGAGGGTATTGCGACGGTCAAAACCGCAGGTTTGCTTGAGCCCTCGCAAAACCGTCGCAATTTGCGACGGTTTTGCGAGGGTCATGACTTGGGGTTTAATTCTCCCTCGCAAAACCCTCGCAAATTGCGACGGTTTTGCGAGGGAGAATTAAAGCAAATTGCGACGGTTTTGCGAGGGTCACGACTTGGGGTTAATTCTCCCCTCGCAAATTGCGACGGTTTTGCGAGGGTCCAAACCGTAGCCCTCGCAAAACCCTCGCAAATTTGCGATGGTTTTGCGAGGGTCACTGTTTTTCGTCGCAAAACCGTCGCAAAAATTGTTCCTCTGGTGAAGTTTGACTGAGTTAAGATTTTGAATTAGCACTTGTATAATTCGGGTTCTCGACCTTCAAAATCACCATCATTCTTCATTTGAACTGGTCCAACCTCAGTTATAAGGTGTCCATGTGGAAAGTGTAAAAACAAAGAGTACCTTTCCCCAGATGAAGTAGAGCTGCACCTGTACAAATTTGGGTTTGTTGCTAATTACTGAAGATGGACTAGTCATGGTGAGGGTATTAATCCGTCACCAGCCATAATATCTGGCACTTATACGACTACAGTCGAGTCAAGCTCTAATAATCCGTATCAAGATATGGTGATTGATGTAGTTAGACATCAATTTCTAACTGAACCTTCATCATCGGAGAATGTTGAGGAACCACCTAACCCGGATGCGCAAAAAATTTATGACATGCTGAGAGCTTTAGAAACTCCTATATGGGATGGATGAAAGAATCACAGTACGTTATCAGTTGTTTCTCGACTTTTGAATATTAAATCCAAAAACAATGTGTCGGAGAAATGCTTTAATCAGGTGATGAAATTAATGAAGGAGGTATTACCAAGTAGTAATAAGCTTCCGGATGACTTCTATCAAACAAAGAAGTTGGTATCTGGTCTAGGGCTACCTGTTCAAAAGATAAATGTCTGCCCAAATGGATGCATGCTCTAATGGAGGACGACAATGTTAGGAGGGACTACAAATTCTGTGGACATGGCAGATATATGGCGAAAAAGAAAGTTGCAAAGGACAAACAACAGAAAGACGTTCCTTTCAAGAAGATATATTACTTCCCATTAACACCCAAACTGCAGAGACTGTTTGCATTCTCCACAAGAGCGGAACACATGAGATGGCATGCAGAGAGTCAACCGGAAAAGGACGTTATGAGCCATCCACGCGATGGTGAAGCTTGGAAACACTTCGATCGTAGTCATCCTGAATTTGCAGCTGAAGTTCGTAATGTGCGTGTTGGGTTATGCATAGATGGATTTTCACCATTTGGAATGTTGGGGAAACAATACTCTTGTTGGCTTGTTATTGTTACTCCATATAATTTACCTCCGTCGATGTGCATAAGGGATCCATTTATGTTTTTTATCATCATTGTCCCAGGACCTAGGAATCCGAAGCAAAAAATTGATGTCTATCTACAACCTTTGGTAGATGAATTAAGGATAATGTGGTTTAGTGGAGTCTCAACATATGATATTTCAAAAAAAATAGAACTTTTGTCTATGAGCAGCACTTTTTTAGACAATAAATGACTTCCCGGTATATGGGATGCTAAGTGGTTGGAGCACAGCTAGTAGATTAGCATGTCTGTATTGCATAGAGCAGACAAAATTATTTCACTTGCAAAATAGAGGTAAACATTCTTGGTTTGATTACCATCGGTGCTTCTTGCGTTTAGATCATCCATACAGAAGAGATGTTAGGTCTTTCAAGAAGAATAAAGGTCGTGAGACTGCACACTCTATACAACGCGCTTCTGGAGATGGTATGTGGGATAGAGTGTGCCATTTACCAAAAATAACCGAGACAGCTGTGAAGCTTGGTAGGGATGATGGCAGAGGCATCTACCATAATTGGGTCAAAAGGAGTATCTTTTGGGATTTGCCATATTGGAGAACACACTTAATTCGTCATAACATAGATGTGATGCACAATGAAAAAAATATGTTCGATAATGTCTTTAATACAGTCATGAATATAAAGGGAAAAACAAAGGACAATGTAAAGGTGCGACGTGATCTGTTGGCATATTGTGATAGACCTGAATTATATGTGATTGGCTTGGGTGACTGGAGGACATTAATGCCAAAGGCTAAATACTCTATTACACCCAAACAAAAGAGACTTCCACTTGAGTGGGTTAGAAATTTGCAACTTCCGGATGGATATGCTTCGAATTTAAGCAGGTGTGTTGATTTGAATGAGCTCAAAATGTCAGGTATGAAAATGTTGGGTATCTCAGGCTCATATCATATATGGTGCAACGAAAGAATAAAATGAGATACCATCCCAAGACCGGCCTATGTGTGGAAAACAAGACATAAAGATAATAAAGGTAGTAGCTTTTTACCTTTGTTTGATCGTCCGAAGAACAAAATTTCTTCTTCAAGTCGAGGCGCGATCCAACAATCCTCTTGTGCAAACTCCACGAGAGTGGGACGTCTAACCACTATAATTATAGTGTGTGATTATCTCTAACAGTAATCCACACAGAGAAATACTCAAGCACCAAGATTTCCTGTGCTAACAAAAAAGATGGCGGCTAGGGCTGAGAGAGAGAGACAGACAGACAGAGAGAGACGGAGAGAGACGAAGAAGAAGAAGAAGAAGAAGAAGAAGAAGAAGAAGAAGAAGACGTTTGTTTTGTGGCTCATAATTTCGTGTGAATCTCCCTTGGATTAGGGTTTCGAGCATATCCAATATATGTTCCAAAATTCACTAAAAAACTGAAATTCTAAAACAATTAGAATTTCCTAATTGTAATTGGAAACATCAAGTTTCCATAATTATAACTTAGACCACAAATTATAACTAATTATAATTTGTCCACAACAACTTCTCTTTCTCGCAATTAACCCCTCTATGTTACCAAATAACATATTGACTATATAATTCTCTATTGTGTGTGACCTATTAGGCTTCCCAGTCAATTGGTAGTGAACATGAATTTATCCAAATGTCTTTGAGATTAATAATCCATAATTAATTAGAATTAATCCTATTAATTCTAATCAGAATTGGTTTATTAATTCACCAATTAATAAACCCATATTCCAGATCATGAGCGGTATCTAGCAACACATCATGACCGCCCAAGAGTTCAGGAAATCAAGTGGCTTGGCATAAACCCTTCAATAACAAACATCAGTGCAATTAACTTCTTTCACCATACAATATCTCATTCGATTTGGAGTACGGAATTAGTGCCAACTCCCTCCAGAATTAATTCTGACCTGGATATAATAGTACTTGTACCAGGAATCCATTACTCTAGATGTGTATCAATTGGAATTGTTTACAATACACAATCGCCTTGGCCAAGGACTTTTCGAGTAGTAATTCCTACAAGTGGTCGTGAGATATTCGCCCCTACTATTAGGAGAGGTGAATCCTTTATTGACCCTCTTAACTACTTTCATTTACCTCACAATGTACCTAAATCCACCCCATAGGCGGCCCTCGATCGAGCTCCAGAGATTGGAATCAAAGTACAAAGCTCAGCAAACAAAGTACCTTGGAGATCTCAAGTCTAAGAATACTTGCACGTTTGCTATATTGAAATTATATCACTGGCACTAAATAGTTATCCATGTGATTATCTCAAAGTTAGGTCACCCAATGAACCTGTTCCATTAACAAACATCCATGTGTTAACTTTGAGTACCTCAATACTCACGGTTATAAGAACCACCGCCTGATTAAATTAGGAAGTCTAACACATGCTAGTCTTAACGCATTAATGATGTCCTGTCTCATTAATACTATGACTATGGACTATTTAAGTACTAACACCATCCAATGTAGTAGAAATCTCATATCATGATCTATATCATGATTTCCTTAACACAGTGTTGTACTAGGGACTTTATCGAACAGTTATATTACTTAAAGTAAACAAAAGAAACTGTAAGATAAATACTGTCTTTTATTAAAATAAAATGTATCATATACAATGTACAAGTGATTGCCTCTAGGGCACAACACTAACAGAAAAGCCATGACTGCCATGTGTTTATGGAAAGGTTGCTTCCAACTGCATTTAAAGAATTACTCCCAGTGTCAATTTGGAAAATTTTAATTGAAGTCAGTCTTTTTTACCGCGACTTATGTTTTCCTAAAATTTCCACAACTTATATGAAGCAATTGGAAGATAATATTGCTTTACTCATCTGTAAATTGGAAAAGATCTTCCCACCCGGCTCCTTTGACGTGATGGAGCACCTTATAGTCCACTTGCCATATGAGGCCAGGGTTGGTAGCCCTATTCAATATAGATGGATGTATCCATTCGAGTGGTAAAATATTGTGTATTATTATATCTATATATACATCTACTATGTGAATCAGTTCTAACTATAAAAAATGCATTAGATTCTTATATCGTTTGAAGACCAAAGTTAAAAATAAGGCGAGAGTGGAGGGATCAATTTGCAATGCTTATTTAGTTGAAGAGGCATCTACATTCTTCTCCTATTATTTTGAGCCACATATGCAAACTCGACATACAGCTATGGCTCGGAATGATGACGGCATTCATGATACGAACTCAAGTGACACTGTGTTGTCTATATGTACCGTTCCAAGGAGGGTTTTGGAAAATATTTAGAATAGATTTCTTACTCCGGATGAATTTAAGGCTACCACAAATTACATATACCTAAACTGTGAAGAAGTTCAACCATACATTATGTAAGTATACTACTATTTTGCACATTTCTAGATTTTATACGGCAATAGTTTGAACAAGTATCCTTATGTGTTCGTTTTGGTCATTTTAGGAAATTCAAAAATGACTTCCAGTTGTATGAGCTGAGTATAACAAACCCTGAAGTTGATAAGAGAATAGAGTCAGAGTTTGCAGGATGGTTTAGGACTTATGTGAGTTGAGCACATCCAAAATGAGACTTTAAAATAAATTACATTGATAATGAAGGTGCATTAACACTTTGTTTTTTGCTAGGTTCATAATCCAAAAAATCAAGTGACTGAACAACACTTAAAATGCTTGGCCTGGGGACCTTCGAGACAAGTGAAATACTTCCATGGCTATTTCATAAATGGTTTTAGGTTCCATACACATGATCAGTCATTCGAAAAAAATAATAATTAACAGCAGAGTTTGTGTTAAAGGCGACGGAGATAGTGCCAATGATTATTATGGAGTGTTGAAGGAGATTGTCGAACTTCAGTTCCCTGGGACTCCTTGTTTAAAAGTTATCCTATTCAAGTGTGATTGGTTTGATCTAACGCTAAATCGGAGGGTTAAAATTCATCCTCACTACAAACTTGTTGACATCAACTGCAAGAGGAATTACCCAAAATATGATCCATTTGTGTTAGCTCCAAGCAACTTAAGTATATTTCCTATCCTACCCGGGGAGCAAAAGACCAAAATCTTTTTGGGTAGCTGTTTGTAAATCAAAAGCTCGACATGTCATTGATGCACCCGTTGTTGAGGCACCATATCAGGAGGAAGTAGATGATACGCCGGCAATCAATTTGTGTGTTGAGGATGACAACTTTGGAAGATCAGCAGATGAGTCCGGTATTAGAGATATAATCGATGATATGGATTCGGGTTTAATGATGAAGGAAGTACAACTGAACAATGAAAATGATGACGAGGAAGAAGAATGGGAGACAGGGTCTTCTACAGACGACGATATAAAAGGCTACTCATCCGATGATGACAGAAGTCTATAGACAGGGATCAAGTTTAAGTAATGTATAGAAATAATTATTAGTTCTACTATCGTTACATTACAAGTGTTTTACTTTGCCATAATACTTTTAAATTTATATTTTTTTCTTCTCCCAAAATATGACCATTTTTATATTTTTAAATAATTCCAATTACATATGGCTTCTGATGCCTCACCCGATGATCAGTCAGCTACTCATGAGTCGTCGAGGGCAAATGAGACACCGTCACCAAGTATCGCGCCACGTATACCACTCCACAGCCATTACTCCCAAACGAGGACTGATCAGAGTAGGTCCTTACCCCGATCCCAAGTTCTTCGGGATCCACAGTTGACGCTCCCCGTACTGACGATACGCGACTACTGATTGAGCCAGTTGGTGACTCGTAAGTCGACTACATAATTACTTATTATACGCTTATCTGAATTTTCAAAATTATAACTTTGTCTTAAATTACAAAATCTATTTTCTCGAAACAGGTTCACACATTCAGTTTGATATGTAAGGGAGATAGTTGAGATTTTTAGGCAACACTACACTGGAGCCTATGCTACCTTCTCACTGGTTTCGATTGGTGTTCGGAACATGTGGTTCGATCTTTGGAGTGTGAGTTCGATTTGCAATTATTACTTGTAGTATTTTTAGTACTTTTAATATGTTTTCTTACTTTTAACTACTTGCTAACGGCTACTTTGATTTTGCAGTCTTTCTTCTGTTGGCACCCTGAGCATGCCGCACGAATCCGGGCTAATTGGGAGAAGAAGTGTAAGGCTAAACTTTCCGACATATTATAGAAGGCTCGGAAGAAGCATGGGGGTAGCTGCCCCAAGTGGATTTCTCCAGACCATTGGGCTATTTTATCGGAGCATTGGGGGTCGATAGGTGGCAGCATATCTCTTCCGCTACTAAGCGGAACAGATCTACTGGTGAGGCGTCACACACAAGAGAATCTATTTCTTTTACTGAGCATGAGGAGCGGATGATAAGTATACAATTTTTTACTGTTCGATATATCCGTTATTTTACACTTAGTCCATCATCAAAACTAACATCTAGTTGTTTCTTGTTATAATGATAATGGGGACAATTAGGTCTTGACTTCAACTACATCAACCTCTTCAGACACACCCACATGTTTCAGGATGGGCCGAGAAAGGGCCAATATGTCAGTGATCGATTGCGCCATACGCTAGTAAGAATACACAATCTTATACGTTTTTAAGTTTATTATTATTTATATTTTAATCGCTAATTTTAAGAAAGCAATTTTATGCGTATTTTCTTACCCAAAATTCGACAGAATAATGTCATTGCTATTATTGAGCGTTATGGGCAGTCGGGTTCTCAGACAGATTCTACGAGCACACTTGCACCAAGTAGGGTGCCTGACGAGAAGACGCTATTTGTCGAGGTGGATGACAGAGCATGCAAGAAGGAAGAGACAGATTGGGCTCCGAGTCTTCGAGGGTGAGACGGAGGTTACAGCAGCCATCTTCATCTGAGTCATCGAATTCTTCTACCTCGTTAGATATGAGCCAGCTACAGAGAGAGTACACGAAGAGAAAGAGGCGGGAGAGGGTTGAGCATCAGGTACAGGTATATCAGAGCCACAGCCAGAGCTTGATTGAGTGCCTGACGCTTATGTCTCAGAATTTGAATCTACCTCCACCAACGCTGATACCAACTGTTCAGGAGGACGATATTGAGGATAAGGAGGACTTCGTCATCAGTCCTCCAGATTCACATCCTGGTCATCAGCCAGGCCCTTCCGATCCACCCCCACACCCTCTATCGGCTTCAGCATCCGCAACGATTCTTGCTTCATAATTAGGATATTTAGACAACATTTTTATGTATTATTCATATTTGTCATTATTATACTATTTGATGTCTTTTTTTATTTAATTGAATTTTGGCATTACTTTGATAGGTGAATTTTTTTCTAATACAGGACATTTTTTTAAATATTTTAAAATTATACAGTATTAGCGAGAGATTAGCGAGGGAATAGAAGGAGTCGGCCAAACAATCCGTCGCTATTCACTCACTATTAGCGAGAGATTAGCGACAGATAGAAATTATCCGATGCTAATTCGTCGCTAATTTATGAGGGATTAGCAACGGACTTCTAAACCATTTATTTTAAAAGATATTTCCAAAACTAATCCCTCACTAATTAGCTTGGGATTAGCGATGATCCTTTAAACAGTTAATTTAAAAAGGAAATATCCATAGCTAGTCCCTCGCTAATTAGGGAGGGATTAGAGACGAAAAATTCCCTATTTACGAATATTTTAATTTTATTAATTATTAATATATCCATTGCTAATCCCTTTCTATTTAGAAAGGGATCTACGGCGGATAGAAATAAATCCCTCGCAATCCGTTTCAAAATTCATTACCGAAGTTGTTGACTGCTAACAAATTCCCTCACAAATCCGTTACTACTTGCGACGGAATTTTAAATCCGTCGTAAAAATTTGCCTTTGCGAAGAAGAAATTAGCGAGGGATTTTTCCCTCACTAATCCATCGCTAAAATAAATTAGCGACGGAATTGGCCCTCGCTAATTCTCTCTTTTCTTGTAATGTTTAAAAAATTTTGAGGTAATTGATTCTTACTTTTCCTATATAATTTTTTAAGTATACATGTGAGGGAAGTGCAAGGAATACGATTTGTAATACCTTGTTCAAACCCTAACCTTGGTACTTGGGGAATATGGTTTTGGCGGGGCATCTTGCATGTGCATATGATAATTAACTTACTTTCATCTAAGAATTTGGTGGATGTGTGTATTTATATGCGCATATTTGTTCATATATATATTTAATTGTGTTTTAGTTCCTTTAGTGAATTTATGAAGCCTTTATGTTGAGAAAGATGAGTTATCTAAAGTTTATAATTTTTATTGGCATATGAAATGCTTGGGTTGAGAGTGAAGAGAAATGATTGTATGACATAGACACAAGAGTTGTTGTGGTCTAGTGGTTAATTGTTGGTGTGTAATTCTTGGAGACTCAAGATCGAATCCCAACCCTAATAGCTGACATTTGGGTTTTCCCTATTTTTGTGGAGTTTTGTTTTCCTTGAAATTCTTAAAGGGGAATAAAACATATATATATATATATATATATATATATATATATATATATATAGGTATTATAAAATATCTTCTAATTTCCTTGGTGTTGTTAAATTTCTTTATAAAAATTTATTTATCTAAACATTTAAATTGTTATTTTAAATACAATATCCACCTTAGTATTTTATTTCCTATCCATATATATAAATATATATATATATATACATATATATATGTATATATAATTATCTCCTAAAATTTAGTTTAAAGAGATAATAAAATAATTTTTATCTATCACTTGAAATTTATTTTAGTTAAACTTCTCTTAGTATTTAAAAAAAAAAAGAATTTCATCTTTTGCAAATATCTTCTTTAACCTTTGGTTAGGAAAAAAAATTACTAAATTATATCTATAGCTGAAAATTATCTAATACTTATTATCTTCTAGATCAAATTTTTGGTGATTAAATAATGTAGAGTGTCCTATTTACTTGAGAGTTTCAGCCGCCATCAACTGAAGCTTTAGGCTCCTCCAAATTAGCTAATCCGAAACTCAGATCTTGCTGAAGATAGGAACATACAATTTTCTTAACACTCCAACTCTTCCATTTAGAAGGACTTTCGCTTGACTGCAGCACCAAACCTCAGCATTCTTTTTGCCTTCTGTACACGCATCCGTTCACTTGTTCATGCAGAAACAAAACCAAACCAAATTTTTGTAAGTTTCGGCAATCACACAACCGAAAGCCTCCCCAACTGCACCAAATTCCAGCAGCTACTGAAGCCATTAATCACCATCTTGGAGTTGGTTTAACTCAACCAAAACTCTTGAAGATAGCTGGAAAACCATCCCCAAATATTCTGCAATTCTTATCCTTAAGGAAACCAGAATTTTTCCTCCATCAAACTCCCCCTTTTCATATTCTTCATCAGTATTTCGGTTTCCTTCTTTCGGCCAACTTCTCTGCGAAATCAGCCGACAGCCAGTGCTTGCGCAGGCTAGAAATATTTTCCCCTTTTCTCCACCATAGCTGACCGAAAATACAGCCAACTGAAGATGAGTTTGTATCTTCTCAAAACTCTAAAGGCCTACCATTCTTTATTTGATAAAACATCAGTTGCCTTTATCACATACTGGTCAGCCGCAAACTAACACAGCTGACACACACATGCACATAACCACCGAAATCCTTATCAGACACAGGGTAATTGATCAGAATGGCCCCTTTTGAGGCCACTCTTCTTCAACTGGTCCGGTTCCGGGGAGTAGGCCTAAACTGGCCTTAATGCATTATGTAAATGCGTAAAATACTACCCGCTACGTCCTCTACTGCCACTTTTCTCCAGATCAATCGTCGCTCTATGCAAGGTCCCCCCCCCCCCTCTCCCTGCCGCTCTCTGCAATTTTTACCTACGCCCCCTCTGCGAAATTTATCCAGTCTTCAGCTGCACCCCCACCCCACCCCACGCCTCCCCCCCCTTCTGCGAAATTTAGCCAGTCTTCAGCTGCCCCCCTGCGAAATTTACCTGCTGCGTAACATTTCTCTGCAAAATATTGCTGTGTTTCAAGCTCGGAGCTTTGTCCATCTCAGCACAGCAAGCATGGATAGTCATCAAGGCATTGGAGAAGGGCAAAAAGCAGGTTTGTTGTAAACTGTAATAAATCGGTTGCTGCTGTGTGTGGTGAGAGCCATTTAATACATGTATAAGCTATCAAATGTATTCAATTTAATACATGGCACCTTTCCATTTCAAATTGAATAAACACATTTGACTGGTTATTGTTTTCACACCTTGTCCTTAATAAGCTATTACAGGCTCATAGTACTATAGAGTTTCATATCCATCTCCCTTTTAAATATAATGGTGGAAATTTTAGATTGGAAAGCAAAGTTAACTGAAGGAACAAGTCTATTTTGGATCATCGCAAAAACAAAAAGAAGACATTCATTTTCAAAGGGAGGGAGTACTTAGTTTCATTTTTATGAGGTTGTGAAGGTGATGCACTCCATTGGCCGTTACCCATGTGATAGTATAAATCAGACATAGGAATTAAACCCCTAGCATTGTTAGTCCTTATTTGTCTTGAAATTATGACAAGTCACTTTGCAGATTTGCTTTGATCTTTGATCCTTATATGAACTATTATTTATACTATTAGAATTTATTGTATAGCATGTTTAGATTTGTAACATGGATATGAAATAGGTTTTTAAGAATTGTTTATGTAATATATTACCGTCATTGTTATAGTGATGTTTTAGTTTTGATAATGACAAGAAAAAAAATTAGTTTTGATAATACAAACATATAGTGTTCAAGTAATTTTTTATTTTGAAAAAAAATTATTTTTGCATTTTCTTCTGCATCGATTAGACATGTTTGCTGGCTCTAGAGCATTTTCTTTCCTTTGCAATATTTAAAATGATATTCCTTTTTTTTTTGTACGATCTATATATTCAATGTTTTCATTATTTCGTTTTAGTTTCCTTCTTAAATATGATTCTGTTCAAAAATGGTAAAGACATAAAACTATTTTTAATTTAAAAAAACCAACAAACACCAAATGACAATTAATTCAAATGATAATTAATGGAAGGAATATTATTTCGACGTTTCCCTTTTTAGGGGAGACATGGGGAGGAAGTATTTTGATAACAAAGATTTGACAGGAGAGCCAAAGTTTTCATAAAATATAAAAAAAAAGGCGTGGGACTGGTATAGAGAAGAGTTGTCATGGCACCCGAAAAGAACAAATATAATGGGCTCCGATATTATTGTACTAGCCTGTGGACTCGATCAAAACTGTCCTATCTAAACCTTCATTTTTTTTCCCAAAAAGAAGTAAATATAGGTCAAGAATGTTTCGTTAAAAAATAATGGGCTTTTTCTGAATTTAGTTTAATTAAATTATTATAATACTAAAAAATAACGAATTTTATACTAAAACAAGAAAAAAATGTTCGACTTGTACTATTGAGTTAGGATGTCTTTTTCTTCATCAAGTTTCCATTAGTTGGTTATGATAATTCTCATTGGATGATTATCTTCCCTTGTAACACGTGATGTTCCTCAATTGGGAGATCAAATTAAAATCAACTAATGTTAGGGATATGCCCTACAGTTAATTTGTACTTATACTATTGTCGTTATATTTTATATAATAATATGAGATTTTCCTTTTCATGAATAGTGCATTTTGTTTTGTGGTCATCAAGTACGTCACTTGATAGTAAAACCCAAAAATGAATACAATGACTATTCTAAAACTGTCGCTGATCGATTATTATTATTGGAACAATAATAAATTAAGATTAGTATGTTTGTGACTTGATGGCTATGTTTTACTGGTTATGGATATTTGTGATATCAAGTCAAAATATAAATAAATGTTAGAGAATATTGTATACCCACTGTGAGAGTACTTCATGGAACATGTCATAAGTACATGATATTAAAATTCCTTCGACCTAAATTCATCATAGTTTCCTACTTGATAAGTTCTATATTTTGACGTTGTCTAAAGTTGTCCTTAACCAGATAATAAATTAGACTACTGTTGGATATAGAATAAATCAAGGAGAGGAATATGATTGATAGTGAAGGAATTTGTCCCTCTCAATTAAGGGAGAGATATACATGGGCCCCTTGATAAGTCAGACTGTTAAAATTCATGGCCGAGCTCAAATATATCAATCTAAGATATTAATATTATTTGTTTGAACAGTCTACCATAAAATCAAGAAATAATTGATTAAGCTTAATAAGGATGACATGTTCTGTGCCTTATGCTTAATCTGGATATCGTGTGACAAAAGGACTACATATAAAATTGAAATTGTGGTTTGGTTCAAAGAGATCACTGATCTCCATTTAACCTAGATAATTATAATATTTTGCTCAAAACTGCTTATAACTTGTGGGCCATTTAAATATGATTTAGGCACACTGCCAGTGTTAAATGAACCTATAGGGTCACATAATAAGCGAACTTATTAGGTTATTTTTCTGGTAACCAGATTCGATGAATCTGGAAATATGTCTAACTTAATTTAACTTAAAAAATTTACCAGATACAATGAATTTGGAAATATATCCATATTCAATGTATCTAGATAATGTCCAGACTATAAGAATCTGGCTTGGTAATTTAATTAGTTAAATTATCGAGATAATGGTAGAATCTTATCATATCAGTTTTAATTTAATTTGAATTTAAATTAAAATATGATAAGATATTATCAGAATTGGACTCTAAGAGGTTCAGGGATTTTTTAAGAAAACCCTAGCCGTCTTCTCAAGAGCCTTGTTCAGTTGAAAATATGTGTGCCTTCATTTACCAGAAAAAAATCCTCTCAAACCCTAGACGCTAGCACTCTCGGGGTAACGAGTCAGTTCACTGTGTGTACCTATAGAGGACGTTCGCACACTACAGTGTTTGGTAATCGTTCGGGTTACACGTACGACAGCACAATCAGAATCGAAAGATCTCGATTACACCGAAGAAAGGTAATTCTGTAAACCTAAGGTCTTCTTAATCGTTTACTTGGATCATCGGAAGGGATTCGTGGATGTTTTCTGCGTTTAGGAGTCCACGAATCCTAATAGTGGTATCAGAGCAACTTGCTAAACGATTAGATTGAGCCATCTGTGTTAATCGTATTGTTGAATATATGTATGATATATATATATATATATATATATATGTGTGTGTGTGTGTGTGTGTGTGTGTGTGTGTGAATTTAAACGGTGTATATCAGCATGTTCACATGATTATGATTTTAGAATACTTAGCATGCGGACTGCCTGAATTAGGTTTAATTTGTGTGTCTTAGTTGTCTGGTCAGACCAGATTATTTGCAGATTGTCTGTAAATTAGTTTGTTTTAATATGATATGGTATCGTAAGCATGCTATCCGTGGTTCTATATTTGCGAATTGTTTGTATTAATCGTGCATGATAATATATTATCTGAACGAATGTGATTAAAAGGGAACACAGATTGTCTGTAATATGAAAGTTTCACGGCGATGGTTATTAAGGGGTCCGAACGTTAATCTGATTAATATTCGGAAATTGGAAGGCAAAATCTCATTCAATGAGAGAAAAAATAATCGCTTTTGATTAGTGTTTTTTATTGTAACCCCGACTAACTGTTTGTTGTGTGTGATTCATTAGTGTTTTTTATTGTAATTGTGGATTATTTTGAATAGTGCATAGCATGGCCCGTTTTATCCCAATGTGATTGGCAGGTAATATTCTGGTTGTTTTAAGTTGTAATTTTTTAAATACGGCCTGCGTGTCATTTTTCATTATTGTAAAATTGTATTGCTTTTCTAGAATAGGAATTATTTTAATTTTACTATCCAATGTAAAAGAAGACGGCGGCCTACATTTACAAATAAGGAGGAGTATGCTCAAGGAATTAGAGAATGCTTAAGGAGTTCATATACCTAGATTGACCACCTTGATCTTCACTTTGCTCGTGATGATCAACATAGGTTATGGGCCATGCTATGTCACTTTTAATTTTATCTTGCATGCATATTTGATACGTTTATTTCATGCTTACTACAATAAAATTTTTATTTTAAAAAAAATTAAGTGTTAAATGCCTTCCAAAATCAAACACTTGTCATTACTTGGATCATCATATGGTCATTCCTGCCAAAGTAGGATGCTTTTGATTATTTAAGTGAGACAAGATGGAAAATAGTTTTCCATATGTTTGATATGGTTTGACTTAACTAGGCTATCAAAATGGTTTTGGGCCTAGGGCATTATATGAGATATTTTTAGCCGGGACATTTGATGCCTATCTCATTTAAAATTTTGAATTTTATTTAATTATAAAATTAAAGCCAAAGCTTACTTATGATTAAAATAAAATATTTATGAAAAAAAAAAATTTACCCACTACGAAACATCAAAATGTTGAAGTTTCAAAAGTTTAAATGCTTTTAGTGGGAGTTTTTCATTAAAGCCTCAAAATTAATTACTTTGCATATTTTGTATGTAAATAATGGCAACAAATAGTTGGAATAACTCATTGCGATCTGTGCTCGAGAAAGACAAGCTTAGTGGGACTAGCTTTCTTGATTGGGCACGAAACTTAAGAATCATTCTTAAGCAAGAAAAAAAGCTCTATGTTCTTGAAAATCCTATTCGCCCTTCTCCAGCAAATAATGCCTCAAAAACTGAAAAAAAAATGCTTATAGTAAGCAGAAAGATGACTCCAACGATGTTACTTGCCTCATGCTAGCAACCATGAACTCTAAACTTCAAAAACAGTTTGAAGAAACAGAGGCATATGATATGATTGTGCATCTCAAGGAAATGTTCCAAGAGCAAGCACGACAAGAGAGATTTGAAACTCACAAGGCGTTAAATGCATGTAAGATGGTTTCTGGCACCTCGGTAAGTGCTATGTCCTTAAAATGAAGGGCTATCTTGATCATCTTGATAAACTTGGTGCTCCTGTTAATCATGACATGACCATGGATTTGATCTTGGGCTCATTACCTCCCGAATATGACCAGTTTGTCATGGATTTTAACATGCATAATATGGAGAAATTCATCACTGAATTGCATGGGATGCGAAAATAAGCTGAACTGAACATTAAGAAGAATACTCCTAGTGTTTTACTGATTCAAAAAGGGAAAAAGAAAAAGAACAATCAAAAGAGCAAAGTCATAGCTAATAAGGGCAAGGACAAGGCAAAGTCCAAGTTCAAGCCCAAACCTAAGGCCAAGACACCAAAGGAGGAAGCTTGCCACCATTGTGAAGAATAAGGACATTGGTTAAGAAACTACAAGCTCTATTTGGAAGTAAAGAAAAAGAAGGACAGTGAGACTGCCGCTTCAGGTATTTATGTTATAGAAAATAATTTATCTACTTCTGATTCATGGGTATTGGATACCGGTTGTGGATCTCACATTTGTGTAAATGTGCAGGGTCTAAAAATGAGTAGAACCTTGGCAAAATGCGAGGTGGACCTACGAGTTGCGAATGGAGCAACAGTTGCTGCAGTAGCTGTAGGAACTTTTGAATTAATTTTGCCTAGTGGGCTTATTTTAGAACTGAATGATTGTTTTTATGTTCCTGCTATGAGTAGGAATATTATTTCAATTTCTTGTTTGGATTCAAAAGGTTTTGAATTTGTTATTAGGAATAACATTTGCTCCATTAATAAAAACGGCATTTTTTTTATGGAGATGCCTCATTATCAAATGGGCTTTATATTCTCAATCTTCGTGGATCTTCAAAGAAGTCTATCTATAATATTAATACTCAGAGAATGAAATCCAATGATTTAAATCAGACTTACTTCTAGCATTGTCATTTGGGCAATATAAATGAGAAACGCGTAACAAGGTTTCATAATGATGGGCTTCTAAATTCGTTTGACTTAGAATCTTACAAAATATGTAATTCTTGTTTATTAGGCAAAATGACTAAAGCGCCTTTTAAGAGATAAAATGAAAGGGCAACTGATTTATTGAGCCTAATACATACTGATGTATGTGGACCAATGAATTTACATGCTAGAGGAGGATTTCAGTACTTCATTACATTTATGGATGATTTCAGCAGATATGGCTACCTATATATGATGAAACACAAATCTGAATAGTTCCAAAAATTCAAAGAATTTCAAAATGAAGTACAAAATTAGCTTGGCAAAAGTATCAAAACACTTCGATCAGATTGAGGTGGTGAATACTTAAGTCACGAGTTTGACGAGCATCTTAAAAATTGTGGAATTATCTCCCAATTAACTCCACCTAGAACACCTCAATCGAATGGTGTATCTGAACGGAGAAATCGGATTTTATTAGATATGGTTCGATCAATGATGAGTCAAACTAATCTTCCAATCTCCTTTTGGGGTTATGCCCTAGAGACTACTGCATTCATACTAAATCGAATTCTATCTAAATTGGTTCAGAAAACGTCAGATGAGATATGGACTGGGAGACAACCTAGTTTGTCATTTCTTAAGATTTGGGGTTGTAAAGTTTATGTAAAGCGTTTATTATCTGATAAACTTACACCTAAATCGGATAAATGCATATTTGTGGGGTATCCTAAAGAAACTAAAGGATATCAATTTTATCTTCTAAAAGAAAATAGAGTAATTGTTGCTCGAAATGGATTCTTTCTTGAAAAGGAATTTATTTCCCAAAGAATCAGTGGGAGTAAAATACATCTTGATGAGATTCAAGAGCCACAATTAGTACTTGAACCAAATAATGAACCTCAATTAGATGGCTCACAAGTCCAAGATAAGCCTACTTCTATAGAACAAGGACCTCGAAGATCTAATAGGGTTCGAGAGATATGGATTCCTCATCACTGACGATCGCAACATGGAGCTTATGGTTAATGATGAGCCCACTTCCTATCTAGAAGCCATTAAGAGTTCTGACTCTGGAAAATGGTTAGAGGCTATGAAGTCTGAGATGCAATCCATGTATGATAACCAAGTATGGACTTTGGTTAATCCACCTAAAGGTTCAAAAACCATTGGGTGTAAAGGGGTTTTCAAAAAGAAAACAGACATGGAGGGAAATGTGCATACTTACAAAGCACGACTGGTAGCAAAATGTTATAGACAAACTCATGGTATAGACTATGATGAAACCTTTTCACCAGTTGTAATGCTTAAATCTATTAGAATTCTTCTTGCCATAGCAGCATTTTATGATTATGAGATTTGGCAAATGGATGTCAAAACCGCGTTTCTTAATGGAAACTTACTCGAGGATGTGTACATGACATAACCTGAGGGTTTTGATGATCCTTTGAATTCTAATAAAGTGTGCAAGCTTCAAAGATCCATTTATAGATTGAAGCAAGCATCTCGAAGCTGGAATCTTCATTTTGATGAAGCAATTAAAGAATTTAAATTTATCAAAAATGAAGATGAGCCTTGTGTCTATAAGAAAACAAGTAGGAATACTATAGTCTTTTTGGTACTTTATGTTGATGACATCTTACTCATTGGAAACGACATCCCAACTCTATAAAGTGTAAAGACATGGTTAGGAAAATGTTTCTCAATGAAAGACTTACGTGAAGTTGCCTATATTCTAGGTATAAGGATCTATAGAGATAGATCTAAAAAACTAATTGGACTAAGTCAAAGTGCATACGTTGACAAGGTCCTGAAAAGGTTCAGTATGCAAGACTCTAAGAGAGGATTCTTGCCAATGTCACATGGCATTAAGCTCAGCAAAACTCAAAGTCCTTCTATGAAGGATGAAGAAAAGCGCATGAACAAGATACCATACGCTTACGCTATAGGGTCTATCATGTATGCCATGTTATGTACTCGACCCGATGTATTATATGCATTGAGCATGATGAGTAGGTTCCAATCAAATCCTGGAAAGGCATACTGGACTGCTGTCAAGAACATACTGAAGTACATAAGAAGAGCTAAAAATATGTTCTTAATTTATGGAGAACAAGAAGGTGAGCTAGTTGTAAATGGTTACACTGATGCTAGTTTTCAGTCCGACATAGATGATTACAGATCACAATCAAGTTTTCTATTTTGTTTGAATGGAGGTGTTGTAAGCTGGAAAAGTTCAAAGTAAGACACCGTGGCCGATTCTACTACAGAAGCTGAGTATATAGCTGCCTCAGCTGTAGCTGAAGAAGCAGTTTGGATTAAAAAGTTCACTATAGAACTAGATGTAGTTCCTAGTATTGTGAACCCAGTGGATCTCTATTGTGACAATAATGGAGCCATTGCACAAGCTAAGGAACCAAGATCACGTCAGCGATCTAAACATATACTTAGACGTTTTCATCTCATTCGAGAAATTGTTGATAGAGGAGATGTCAAAGTATGCAAGGTATCAACTGATGACAATGTTGCAGATCCACTGACAAAGCCTTTCCCATCATCTAGACATGATAGTCATACTAGATCAATGGGATTACGACTTATGCCAAATTGGTCTTACTGCAAGTGGGAGACTGTTAGGGATATGCTCTAGAGTCAATTTGTACTTATACTATTGTCGTTATGTTTTATATAATAATATGAGGTTTTCCTTTCCATGAATAGTGCATTTTATTTTGTGGTTATCAAGTACGTGACTTAATAGTAAAACCCAGCAATGAATACAATGACTATTCTAAAACTATCCCTGATCAATTATTATTATTAGAACAATAATAAATTAAGATTAGTATGTTTATGACTTGATAGCTATATTTTACTGGTTATGGATATTTGTGATATCAAGTCAAAATATAAATAAATGTTAGAGAACATTGTATTGGACATGACCCACTGTGAGAGTACTTCATGGAACATGTCATAAGTACTTTCTAGCCATAATGATATTAAAAGTCTTTCGACCTAAATTCATCATAGTTTCCTACTTGATAAGTTTTATATTTTGAAGTTGTCTAAAGTTTTCCTTAACCAGATAATAAATTAGACTATTATTGGGTATAGAATAAATCAAGGAGAGGAATACGAGTGATAGTGAAGGAATTCGTCCCTCTCAATTATGGGAGAGATATCCATGGGCCCCTTGATAAGTTAGACTGTTAAAATTCATGGCCGTGCTCAAATATATCAATCTAAGATATTGATATCATTTGTTTGAACAGTCTACTATGAAATCAAGAAATAATTGATTAAGCTTAATAAGGATGACATGCTCCGTGTCTTATGCTTAATCTGGATATCGTGTGACAAAAGGACTACATATAGAATTGTGGTTTGGTTCAAAGAGATCACTGATCTCCATTTAACCTAGATAATTATAATATTTTGCTAAAAACTGCTTATAACTTGTGGGCCATTTAATATGATTTAGGCACACTGCCAGTATTAAATGAACCTATAGGGTCACATAATAAGCGAACTTGTTAGGTATTTTTCTGGTAACCAGATTCGATGAATCTGGAAATATGTCTAAGTTAATCGAACTTAGAAAATTTACTAGATACAATGAATTTGAAAATATGTCCACATTCGATGTATCTGAATAATGTCCAGACTATAAGAATCTGGCTTGGTAATTTAATTAGTTAAATTACCGAGATAATGGTATAATCTTATCATATTAGTTTTAATTTAATTTGAATTTAAATTAAAATATGATAAGATATTATCAGAATTGGACTCTAAGAGGTTCGGAAATTTTTTAAGAAAACCCTAGCTGTCTTTTCAAGAGCCCTGTTCGGTTGAAAATATTTGTGCCTCCATTCACCAGATAAAAACCCTCTCAAACCCTAGGCGCTAGCACTCTCGGAGTAACGAGTCAGTTCGCCGTGTGTACCTATAGAGGACGTTTGCACACTACAGCGTCTGGTGATCATTCGAGTTGCACGTACTACAATACAATTAGAATCGAAGCATCTCGATTACACCGAAGAGAGGTAATTCTATAAACCTAAGGTCTTCTTAATCATTTACTTGGATCCTCGGAAGGGATTCGTGGATGTTTTTCGCGTTTAGGAGTCCACAAATCCTAATAACTAAATCAATAGATTAGGAGTTTGAAGTCAAAAATAGTATATGTTAGAAGATGAGTAATTTTTTTATTTTTATTTTTACTTCTCTAATTTTTACGTTTATCTAATTTTTAGGAGTAATTTTTTACTTCTCTATTTTTTACTTTTCTCTAATTAACTAAATCAATAGATTAGGAGTTCGATACTTATCTTCCCTTTTTTACTTCCTCTTCATTTTACTTTTCTCTAATTTTTCTTTTTATAGCGGAAAATTATATTAAAATTTCTTTCATTATAAGTAATCACCCAATTGATTTTAAAAAACATCATTATGTATATTTTATATTAGAAGAATAATTAAAAGAAATTTTATTTATTTTCATCCCTAATTTGTTGTAATAGGGCCAAAAGATGGCATTCATTCTTTAAAATTTTTATTTTCATATTAAAATATAATTTTTTTACAATATGTTCTTTAAAATTCAATATTTCACTCAAAAAAATTATAACATTATTATTTAAAATATCATCTCACATATATTGTCCTGTAACCCCTTCGTTATGTTCATCTTATATTAGATAGCCCCTTCGTTATGTTCGTTATATACTAGCAATTTGGAGAGCAGTTTTACGTTCGTTATATATTGGTGAATTGTGCAAATTTGTAGTGAGCCAAATTTATGCTTTCTAGTTGTTAAACTTCCTATGGAAAATATATATTTGCTAAATAAAATTTATATATTTGTTAAAATAAATTTATTATATATTTTTAATTTTTAGTTTTAGAAATATAAAATTTAGTTATTTTTATTTTTAATTAAAATAAATATCTTAATATCAAAATATAGCAAATTTGATGTTATTATTTGTATTTCATGATAAATTGTTAGGTAACATGTTAAATTAAAAAACATATTTAAAAAATGTTCACAAAATAAATATTTTCTTTATTTAGGTAAATGTGCACATATTTAGGTAACAAGGTTGTGTTGTAGAAACCAAGCGCGATAAATCTGGAGCATAGACCACAATTTCGAGTTGTAAAAATCTCAATTTTCGTTTACTCAAATTATACAATGTAAATAGTTATAATTAGTCTCGACACACACTAATTATGCAGTTTCAATGTTAACAATTTTAATTTAGTAGTATTTCGTTTAGGATGGGCCGAGTGCACCCTAGTATAATTCCAGAACCAATCGTAAAGGACATAATTACGCGATAGACTGAGCACCGATCTTCTTTGATTTAGGCACTCCATGTTAAGATTTGCAAGGTTCCTTTATTGTTTAGGCATTGTGATTCCTATTTTTGGAAAGTGTATCCATGCAATAATCGGGTAATGCACCACATAGATCTAGCTGGGTTTGGCAGGGTATGTCGAGCTAGACACCTACAAGTAGATCACACACTAGTCACTACACTGGTTGAGCAATGGCGTCCCGAGACGCATACATTTCACTTCCAGTGGGTGAAACCATCGTGACATTACAAAACGTCGCTATTTTATGGGGATTGTCGATTGACGGTGAGCCGGTTGTAGGAGAGGTCTATGGATGTTCACGGCCAGTTTGGAGTGATATCATATATAGACTTCTAGGATTTCGTCCTTGAGACGAGCAGTTTAGGGGTAACCGACTTCATAAGTTAGCTTTGGAGGTGCATTTGTCACTCCCCATACCAGATGATGCCCCCGAGGTATGAGTTCAGCAGAGGCCTCGGGGGCTTATATTTCTTCTTATTGGAGGCTTGCTTATGTCGGATAAGTTAGATCACTTGTTTCTGCTGCATTTTTTACCATTTCTTGAGGATTTTGCTTTATGGGTCGGTTCAGTTGGGGGCAGTATGACGCTAGCATGGTTGTATAGATGTCTATGCAATACCATTGATCCGATGGCACGGGAGATTTGTGGGACTATAGTCCTACTTCAAGTAGGATTTTTATGGACAATACAGTAAGGTTTTTATAGTTTTAGCGATCTAATACCTATCTTTCTTCTATAGTTATGGGTTTGGGACCACATTCCTGTATTGCGTCTTGATAGAGCAGTTGTGACTGCAATCCCTCCACTTGCACCATATGGTGCACTATGGGACGTGCGGCTATGTCTCCAGCGGACAAGTTTCCACATTTTAGTTACATGTAGGGATCAGTTAGATGCTATGCATGAGACCTACATAAGTATTTTCACTACCTAGCTAGAGGACTTTTAATTTTTCTTAACATCACAGATAATTTTGAAATTTGTTAAAATAATATTGTGGCTTTATGACAAGTTGGTGGTGGAGTTTTTGCCTACACGTTACACAGAGGGGTCCAATATCTGGCATTCACGAACCTCACTGATTTGTTGGGATGTCATGGAGTTCCACCATCTTGATCACGTGCTTTGACAATTTATTCTATCACAGTTCGTTCCTCCACACTATGGTTACCATTCAGAGTTGCACGCGATTGGGACAAGAGGAAACCACACGACAAACTAGTCCATTCATCACACAACATATATAGAGTTGTGGGTTGCACGACGTTAGACAGTCAGTGACAGCATGCCAGGCATCAGTGCGGAGCCAGGTTATATGCACTAGTATCGGCTCAGGACTCGGTGGCGTATTAATAATCCGACACCACCTAGCATCGAGCCAAAGGGCTATCAAGGTACTAGTTCAGTCGCTACCCTAATGGTGCGTTTTATTATTTTATCACTTTGTTCTTTTATTTTTTTTTTCCTTTACAAAGCAACTTTGATAACGCTCCATAAGTGAATTATGACTTTGCTACACTTATGGCACCAGAAGATTTTATTTGTTTGGCTATTTCTATCGCATCTGAGCCTATACCGGAAGCCGACATGAGATCATGGGATGCATTTCTACTGATCAAAGACACATGCGCTTGGACACTCACTGTGTTTGGGATTGACCCCACCAGCGTCGATATTCATCCTGTGCCGGATCCCAACACAGCAGCTTGTCCCGAGCAGCCAACACAAAGAGGGCCTCAAGCACGGGTCGAGGGTCAATCGATTCCAGGGCAGCGTTGAGGTGGGAGACAGCGTCGTGATGCCTGAGGCATAGTCCCAGATCAAGAGCCTTTTCAACCGGAGGAAAATGTGCCAGTGTTGTTACTACTCCCATCACAACCATGCATAGAGACTGAAGATGCACCATCTATTTCTTGGTGAGAGTCCAAGGTGGGACCATCAGGAGAGGGCATGATAGATGTGCAGACGCCAGATCACTTTATGTTCGATGCTAGTTATCTTTCACTAGTCGCTGAGGAGGGGTTTGCTTCAGACCACGAGGAGGATTTGGCTACACAGGATCCAGAGAGAGTGACACAGGAGACTTTCAAGAACTTGTCACCTGGTTGCAGCATATAGTAGATTTTGGGATAGTTTGGCCCTGGAGGTGTCGGCACGATTATTATCCTGAGCCACCTAAGAAGCCAGTTGTAGACATTGGTCGCCCCAAGCGAACAATTAGGCCTAGATTTTGTGGGACCTAGGAGGATTTTGTGTCTATTTTTATTTTGCATTGTTGTCCATACTAACTTTATTGTATGTTGTGTCTACCTTTATTTTGGATTATTATTTTGGATTGTTAGACGCTGCGAGACCAAGCTGAAATTTAGTAGATTCTGTGTCTATTAACTAAAAAATATTATTGCCAAAGGTTGTCGTGAGCAATAAAAAATGTCTCTGGCAGCTGAACTATAAAATATCTGACATCGTAAATCTGCTCATTATGACGCTTAAAATATTCGTAGTTCAGCTTTAATAGTTTTTAGCTACCAGAGAGATTCCTTATTACTTAGGGCAACCTTTGGTAATAATATTATGCAGGAAGGAATGCATTTTATTAATGCATTTTCATTAGCCTATATGATTTTGATTTTCGCCTTCTTAGCCCTTAAACTGTTATTATCATATGTTTGAGACATATATGTAAGACAATCTTTGACATAGAAGAATAGCTGGTTTTATGACATATAAAATATGTGTAGATAAGTACTGGACTACCTTTTGGGTCCTTGTGCTAGTAACGTGAACTTACTCTTCATGCATGCTAGTGCATGGATTTGTTGAAAAGTATGCCCTCAAAGACTATATATTTTGCGTAAATATATTACACTAAAATGTTTATTCATTTAATTTATTTTGTTTCTTATATTATTACATATTTAAGGTCCAAATATGATAAGTAATAGTCTATGTGTTAGGTCGTTCTTTACAATAAGGTATAAACTATGGGTACTTATCATATAAGTAAAATTGAGTTTTTGGTCATTTGATGAAACTGGGCATTTCATCAAGGTAAGACTATTATGCCATGAGTTCCAATGAGGGATGGTTTACCTTGAATCAATGAGTACTTCACTCACATAACTGGCATAAGTGGATTTCGAATACGTAGAATTAGACATGTAGTAGTGGTCTCTCTTAAAGTAGTATAATTATAAAGACCAAACTATTACTACTACAGCGTAGACGGATACCTTCATACTTAAGTATGAGTTGATGGTTTGGCAAAGCTAGGATTTTATACTTTGATGAATGTTGGGTGAGATTTCTTTTGTGAGATCAATATCCTTGTATGTTGGGTGTATTACTCTAATTAGTTAATACAGACTCATGCAACAGAGTTTCTATACTTCACTTAGTGAAGCTAAATCACCCCCTTATGATTGTCCTGGATAATCTAATGATCCAAGGCCCTGGGAATGTGATTCTAGAATGTATGCTTTTGGATAGCTTCCAATGATAAGCAAGTACATTCGAGTGAGTCATAGATTATCAGACTAGAGATCTAAGGATGGTAGATGTCTTTAAGATAGGTGTTAGTACATTTATCCTGTCTTATTGATGGGTGTTACATAGAGGAGTATTTTCGTCATTTCACCTATAGGTCGGAGACATTACTTTAACAATATTATTCTTAGGGTCAATATTTTCATATGGTGATAAATGAAAATATTTAAAATAGTAAAACGTAGCTATTTAATAGTAAGGGCATTTTGGTCATTTTAGTAGGCATGAATAATATGTCCCTTGGTCCCCGAAGTAGCTCAAGTTACCTTAGTATTGTTTAGACACAATTTGGGTTTGATGGATAATTATTTGGAAGAGAAATAAATTTCATTCTAAGAGTCCAATTAGAATTGATTAATTAATCTTGGATTTTAATAAGGTCCAGAAAAAAATAATTAATTAATTAAGAAGATTGGGCTGGAATAAATTAATTAATTGGGATGATATATGTTGACATATATTAAGAGTCTAATTAGAATTAATTAAGTAGTCTTGGGTATTTAATGAAGCTCAGAAAAGATAATTAATTAATTAAGAGGATTGGGCTAGTCTTAGACTGATTTATGAGCGCAACACCAAGCCTATTAGGGCTTGATGATTTTGGCCATTAGGGCTTGAGAAAGCCCTAAGGCTGGCCGAAAATAGGAGGGGAAAAAAAGACATGACGTTTTTTTTTTCTTCACTTTCTGATGTGCCGTCTCTTTCTCTCTCTCTGTTCCACGTTCTTCTCTTCTTTCTCTCTTGGAGAGTATCTTAATTATCCAAAAAAGGAGCTTTCATTAAGCTAACCCAAGAGTAAAGTAGAGTCACACTCTAGAAGACAAAAAAAGAAAGCTTGAAGATGTTTGATACGTAGGATTAGAAGATTGGCAGGAATATCACTCAAACCACAGGTGCCTTCTTCTCCCCTTTCAACACAAGTTCCAGTGCAACCCGACCCCTCGTTGGTTAATCCACGACCAATTAAGAAAAGCAAGTACTCTCTCTTAGATGTGGCTTGAAAAATTGAAAAATTTTCCGCTACGTTTTCTTTATTGTTTTCCGTTTTGATCCTTCAGGATTGACCCCGACATATTTCTTTAATGTGGGATAGACTAAAGGATGCATTCATATAATGCGTTATGCTTCAAAATGCATTAAAAGAATGTGTTATATAGAGGAGAACGCATTTATCTAATGCCTTATCTCGTAATTTTGGGCTTTTCAGAACGAGTCAGGTTGTCGTATAATAATCGGCTGCATGAGATTTGCCAACTACTGATCCAAATCAACATGCACATATATCAATGCCAGCTGAGACTTCCGACCATATTTTTCCCACTAACGTCCATGAAACTAGACCTTCGGAGCCTCCAATAATTAATGGTGTAGCAGTCATGGACTCACTTGGACCAACCTCTGACAACGATGGTCCCCCTAGATCCAATGGAGATCGTAAGTTTGATGCTACCGTTGCGAATGACTATGATGACATCATCAGCAATGACAGTGACCATAATGATACAGACCATAAATAAATGTGTCATATTAGAACGCTTTACAAATATGCATCTTATAAAGACGCATTATGTAAATGCGTCCTATTTTAGTTAGGATGCATTTACATAATGCGTTGAGGCCAGTTTAGGTCTACTTCCCAGAACCGAACCAATTGAAGAGTAGTGGCCCCACAAGGGGCCATTCTGATCAATTAGCCTCAGACACACCCAACAAGCTAGACACCAAGACACATTCCCTTCCCCAAGACTTTCGGCCACGGTACTTGCATGGAGTAAGTAGATATCTTCAAGACTCCCTGGATTAACCAAACTCAAAAACAACACGAAGCACACATACATAAAATACATTTTGGATCATCAGCTTATCATCCTATCATTTTCAACTCACTTAGCCGAGACTACAAGCCATAAACCTGAAATTTTTTTCTCTCATCATCCTCTTCATTCACCCTACTCTCTACCAAACCAGAGCCTTTGAACATCTAGACTTACAGCGCATACCTTTCTTGATTTCTATTGCTTGGCCTACACTATTCACCAAAGAAGGTTTCCAATTCTGAGATTCACAACTTGTTTACGCACTACTTCAAGTCTGCACTGCCAACTCTTCAAATCAGTGGACCTTCTTTATGCATGTAAAACTAAATTCCCATCACATCTTATTCTGATTTCTGATTTTGAGATGCTAGAATTTTGAGGCATTTTGTTGGAGGGTTCCAAGTCTGATATGGACGATGAGATATTGCTACAACAATATATCTAAGATATTATTATTTTCTTTTCAACATGTCATCTTAATATGTGGGTTTAATACCAATTGATATTATTTTTTTTTTTTCTCTATATACTGTTAGAATATATTACTGTTCATTATATGTACTCTTTGTAATATGGGATGTTTTATTTATTTATTTAATGATCTATTTATTCCTTTAACCATCTATTTAATTATCTAGTTAACCATATATACCAATTATTGTTGTCAATAAAATTATGGTTCATTGCTTATTTTCGAAATTATTAACATCATTAATAAAAATATAAAATATTACTTACTATTAAAATTATTATTTACCATTTTATTTCTATTACCATAACTAATGTCTAATATTTAATCATTAATATACTTACCAATTATATATTTATCATTTAATAATCTTATTTACTTGGTTAATTTAATTATTTACCTATATGCTCATTTATTTATTGTTCATAACTTATGTATTTATTTATTTACTCAAATTATTTATTGTTCCTAACTTATTTATTATGCATGATTTAAGATTTAAGATTTATTTAATATTTATCAATAATTAATTAATTAGTTATTATTTATTATTTAATTATTTACTAATGATTACTATTTATTAGTTATTCATTATTGAGCAATAATTAAGTAATTAATCATTAGTTATTGAACTAATTATTAGTTTTAGTTACTATTTAGTAGTTATTTATTAATGGATATTGTTATTAAATATCCTTTATCTGATATAGTTATCTATTTGTTTACTTATCTAATCAATAGTTTTCTGGAGCATGCTCCATAGACTATTGTTTTAGTACATTTTAATCATTTAGTTCATGTTAATCTAGTTGATGCATTATTTTAGCACAAAATATCTTATTAATTATTTGAATATCCACTTCTTATTCATGTGCTATGTCAAAGTTCCCTATTTGTAGTTTGGTTAAATAGAAGGAATTTTGGGAGTAGAGCCATATACTGTTGTATGGGATATTCTTTATGTTTAGGTGAAAAGGGGAAAGTTGTATTTTAAATGCATTATTATTATAATCGAGGAGTGTTTGATTAAGAACTGTAATTTTCTTGTTTAGACAGGAGTGGGACCCTAGCAAGAGAAGCAACTCAGTAACTCGAGGGTTTAAGTAAGCTTGTCAAGTAAGTCCTTGCATTTAAAATGTTTGGCACTAAAGTACTAAATTGCAAGTCATTTGTGAAGTGTATGTTGACTCGATGTTGAGATTATTTGGAATGCAAGTTTGATTATGAATAACCTTAGGGGTGTTGAATAAGGTTTTTGGCAAATTTAAAACACTTTTCAAAAAGGATCTTATTTTCCGAAGTCCTCTTTTTGTTTTTCAGATCGAGGAATTTGCTAGATGTGCAAAGAAGAGTTTTGTGCAACCTTAAAGGAATCGACTAGGATCTAAGTGAAACAAGACAAGAGATATGCAATTAATACAAGAATAAAGATTAGTCAGTGAGAATCATAAAAATTTCTTTTGAATGATTAAAAACATTTGAGCAAAGAAGTTCGCAACCTGTCAAAATTAAATGCAAAGAAGATGAACAAGAGATTTATAGTGTTGCGATCTTCAAAGATCTACATCCACTACCTTAAGAATTTTAAACCAAATCTCTATAAACTCAACCAACTCAATGGTGTTTGCATATACCAATTACACAAGAGGATCACCATACTTGGTTTTAACCAAACCTCTCAATTAACTACAAATCAAGGCTCACCTCAAATGGGTTTTACACCACAACCTTGACATTCAAAAAGGATTATAGAAATGAAAGAGAAATAGCTCACACTTTTGAGCAAATGTGCAAACAAATGAGTACTAACAGCATTTACCTTTTGAAGCAATTAGATTTCACTTTGAAGCCCCAATGAAATGGGAGATTTTTGTAATCTAAAGTGTAAGGGTGTTTTTGAGAAAGATAGGACAAAAATTTGCTTTAAAATCGACTTTTAAAAGCTTTTATAGAAGCAAAAAGTAAAGCTCCAACGGCTAGTTTCTGCTGTCAAATTTTCCAGAGTTTTGGACTTAACGATCGGACGAAAGTGCATCCAAAAGGTGAGTCCAAAATGGGACTTTTCTAGGCAGAAATATTTTGAAACTGTTCACAAAGTTTTGGACGAAGCTTTTGGATGTAGAGCCATCCAAACTATTGAATCCAAAGTTTTGAAGACTTAATACTTGAAATCTTTTTGCTTGGGTACTTCAAGGTAGAAATAAATTGAATCATAAAGTAAAGATGATATAGGAATTTACATAATATACCTTAACAAATGATTCCTGATCTAAAGTTCTTTCACAAGGATATATGATCTTGCAAGCTCTAAGGTTGAAGTTGTACTTGATCAATCACCATTTTGGATTCCATTTCCTTAAGAGCTACTTAGAAACCTTATTTGCATGCCTTGAAAGAATTGAGATCAAACATGTCTTATCACATGTAAGTCACACAAGTTAATCATCATCAATGTTTGTCATAAGTCAAAACACAAGAGAATATGCTTAGGACTAACAATCTCCCCTTTTTGAGTGATGACAAACTTGATAGGATTGTGAAATAAAAAATAATGATATATACAGTATGAACATGGTAGACCGAGAGAAACAAGAATATTTTTAACAAAAAAGCATTCTCTCATTATAGGACTCAAAGAGTGCTTATGAGATTAGTATAGAAAATTTAAAGCATGTAAACATAAACATGGCTCAATGAGCCTATGGTTCAACCCACCTCCTTATCCTCCTTCCTTCCATCACATGACTATTCTACAAGGGAATAGCCGCAATTAGCAATAAAAAAAATATATAGATATGTACACAAACAAATATAGAAATAAATTATAAGATGTAATACTCCCCCTTAATATGTGCATATATGAACATAAGATGTAAAGTCATGAAGTGCATTTTGAGAGTAAGATTGGATTCCAAAAGTTTGGACTTCCAAAATGTGCATTCAAAATAGGAGAGGTGAGACAGAAGCTAATCTTTTTAAAAAGACATTTTTGGATTGAAGAAATACAAGTCCAAAACTCCCCCTGTGAATGTACAGTGTAAAAAGAAGAATGAAATTCCACAGAGATGGATCAGAGGTTTTTTAACCCAGTACAGTTTTCTCAAAATAGTTTAGACACGAGGACTTTTTTGAGCAACCAAAAAGATCATAAACATCAATATCCTTATCATCCAAATTTTTAATAGTCATCTGAATTTTTAATAAGGTGCAGATAACATCCATAGTCCAAACGCATTATTCAACCAACCAAAACTCAATTAGTTAGAATGCGCAATAGACTTATGCACACACTTCTTTGTTCATAACAACATCTCAACATAATTTTCATTAAATCACCAAAATCTTCACAATCCGTATTTTTAAATTATGATCATAATCGGACGTAATCACAATCCATAAATTCATAATTTTCATAGACCAACATATAGCCAGTATATACAACCAATATATATCCATAATTCACATCATCACATAATCTACATAATCACATCTACATCATCACACAATCTATATATCCATAATTCAAATCACACACAATCTCCCAACAAATCACACAATCTCCATAATTCACATCACACTCAATCTCCCAACAAATTTTAGTCCATATTTTCTCCCCCTTTGTCATCAATCAAAAGGTAAATATAAGAAGAGAATAGAGAGATGCAGAATAGATATATATTAGCAGATAAATTAGTAGAAATGCAAAATTAAATTGTTCAAGTGCTAGAACAAAAATTATAAAGGGAATTATTAATGAGAAAGTAGTAAAAATTGTTTAAGCATAGGGAAAAGTCTAGAAGCAGCTCACAGAAATGGTCAGTTATAGAATGTGAATTGTTTCTGACTTAGACCTGGCACCCCTTTTTGAATGCTATCCAGCAATTCGGCTGGACTTCCTTTTCACCACCATATAATTCTACCATTTACCAGATGAGCTTCCAACTATGGTAGGCTTGGCAACAGGTGCCTCAGTAGGGGTAACAGAAATTGGAACATCGACTTCCTTTCCTTTGGCCTCTTTGCCTTCTATTGATTTCTCTGTTTCCTTTTTCGAACTTGGTTGGATTTCCTATTCAGGTTGTTTACGAGTCCCATCTTCATCATGTAGAGAGGCACCTTTAACAGTCATGTGGTCTGGAAAGGAAGCTTCATCAACCTGAATTCCCGCAGTGGTCGGTCTCACATTTTTTTTCCTCAACTCAGCTCACTCTAGTTCCTATGTTTTGCAATTCTGTAGAGATTTCAGCTCGAAAGACATCCAACTTTTCAGCTAAGTTGTTCAAGGCAGTAAGGATGTCTTGAGTTAGATTGCTCTCCTCCATCTTTTACTTTCCTTTGTTTGAGGATTCTTCTCCTATCTCTGATCTCCATTTCATTCCCGATTGCCCAGCAGGTGCAGTTCTTTTTCCTTCCCCTTTGATTTTTAACACATTTTCTTTTTTTTTCATCCGATAGATCTTTGAGTAAAACCCATTCCCGATTAACTTAAACAAAGACCATTCTTTCAAATAATTCTATGTTATACACATTTGTCTTCAGCTGACCAGGCCCATAATTATTTAGATCCACATTGAAGTGCCAGAATACTTTGGTCAGAAGATTGCTCTACGGGAGTGCCTTGTGTGATGTGTTCCTTGATTACATCATCAATTTTACTGCAAAAAATCTAAAGCTGATTTGTCAACCTTCAGAAAAAAGCTATAATTAGTATCATTTGCATGATGTTTACTAAAATTTGTGCCCAAAACTTAGGACAAACATGGTCGACACCATATGATGTAAAACCCTTCCAACACCGTTTAGCCATTTAGAGTTTCTGTCACCCGAGTTCTTGAAACTCTTTCCACCGGCAAATCTTCCCTCAAATTTTCCTAAATCAAAACTATCTATCCCTTCTGGAAACTTATTCATCTCGAAAAACTAAATCCTTCCATCTCTTACTCCAAAAATTCTATTTAACAAACAATGGTCAAATTCTATGTTCACCGATCCTACTATGGTGCTATACCATTGCAACATAAACCCTCCTCCAGTCTCCTCAAGTCGTCCCTTTTTTAGATTTGTATAAAACTCCTAAACTAACAGAATGTATAGCTTTTCATCAACTATTAGCAAGGCTCCCCAACACATATTTTCGAACATATTTAGAATATCAGAGAAATTTAAAAATCCTTCAGCATGAACTTGATATCCCGAAACCACAGTCCTATTCCTAGACACCCAGTCATTAAAATCAGACTCACATTTTTATCAAGAAAGCGTGGTACCTGGGTTTCAAAGCTTTTTGGTCCAGAATGCTCTGTTAAGTCAGTTCATGAGGTATCCTTTGCAATTTTCTTTTCTTTCTGCTCAGTGTCTAGTGGTGTGAAGGCAACTGCTTTTGTCTTCCCCGCTACTTTGCTTTTCCTCCCTATCTTAGTCTTTTGAGCGGTTCTTTTGACAGATTTTACAGCTTTTGTCATAGCAGAGGCAAAGGGAAGATGAAAGATTTTTGGCTCAGTTGGGAGAAGATGAAGTTAAAAATGTAGAAGAGGCAGAGAGAGCAATGTCGGTTTCTAATTGCTAAGAAAGAGAGAGTAATAGCCTTTATTAGAATTCCAAGGTTCTAGAGAGGATAAGTATAATCAATTACTTCATATTAGAGAGTTTTCACCAGAGGCAAAGTATTAATTCTTTGAGAAAAGCGCGGACATTCAAAAATTTTAAAAAGTCACTTCTGGGCTTATTTTTTCTTTCTCCCATATATATAAAAAATCGGACTTTCATAAGCTTCAAGAAACTGATATTTTTGGATTTTGATTGAGTCCAAAATCGTTCATCCAAAAGGCAGAATAAAATAAGTTTAGCTGAAGGGGATTTTGGAATCGAGTTTTCTAGATATTGCGTCCAAAAGCTCTATCCAAAAGTTGTGTCTTCAATAGTTCTGCAAAAATAAATAAACAAATCTTTGGAAAATTATCAGTTATATGATCTTGGTAATTCCTAAACCTCTTCTCAGATGATTGAATCTCTCTTCTGCCAGAGGTTTTGTAAAAATGTCTGCAAGTTGTTCTTCGGTTGAGATATACTCAACACATATATCACCTTTAAGAACATGATCTCTAATGAAGTAATGCTTAATCTTAATATGTTTAGTTCTAGAATATTGAATAGGATTTTTTTGTCAAATTGATTGCACTTGTATTATTACATAGTATACGTATGCAACTGAAATTAAGACCAAAATCAAGCAATGTGTTTTTCATCCACAAAATTTGTGCACAACAACTCCTTGATGCAATGTATTCAGCTTTGATTGTGGATAAAGATGCACAAACTTGTTTCTTTCCATGCCATGACACTCGAGAGTGTTCGAGAATTGACAATGCCCGCTCGTGTTTTTCCGTTCAACTTTACAGCCTGCATAATCTGCGTTAGTGTAGTCTACAAGATCAAAGGAGTTAGTTTGAGAATACCATAAGCCATAATCGTGTGTTCCAACCAAGTATCTAAGGATGCGTTTCACAAAACATAAGTGAGATTCTTTTAGATATGATAGAAATATAGCACAAAGACAAACTGAAAAGATGATATCTAGTCGACTAGTAGTAAGATATAGCAAACTCCCAATCATATCTCTGTATTTTGATTCATCTATTTTCTTACCCTTTTCATTCTTATCAAGCTTTAGAGAAGTGCTCATAGGTGTACTAATTTCTTTAGCTTCATTCATACCAAACCTCTTGAGAAGTTTCTTAGCGTACTTAGCTTGATTTAGAAAGATTCCATCATTGGTTTGTCTAATTTGCAGTCCGAGGAAGAAGTTAAGTTCTCCTCTTGAATTCTTGCTGCATAGTCTTAGCAAACATCTTACACAAGGATTCATTAGTAGCACCAAAAATGACATCAACATAAATTTGGACAATGAGAAGATCATCAGAATTTTCTAATTTAATAAACAATGTAGTATCAATCAAGCCTCTTGAAAAACTTTTTAAGTGTAAGAATCCACTAAGCCCTTCATACCAAGCTTGTAGGACTTGTTTTAAACCATAAAAAGCCTTTGAGAGTTTGAAAATATAATTTGGAAAGTGCTCATGAATAAAACTTAAAAGTTGTTCTACGTATACCTTCCCTTTAATAAAATCATTCAAAAATGCACTTGTAACATCTATTTGATAAAGTATAAAGTTTTTTAAAGATGCAAAGACAAGTAGCATTCTTATGGACTCTAATCTAGCTACGGGAGCAAATGTCTCATCATATTCAATTTCGTCTTCTTCATTGAATCCTTGGGCAACAAGTCTAGCTTTATTTCTAATCACCACTCCTTGTTCATCAAGTTTATTTCTGAAAATTCACTTGGTATCAATGACCAAATGATCAAGTGGCCTAGGAACGAGTTTTCAAACTTGATTTCTCTCAAATTAGTTCAGTTCTTCTTGCATAGCTAGGAACCAAAAATCATCATGCAAGGTCACATCAATACAGTTAGGTTTAATACTAGAAAGTAAAGCAACATTATCTACAAAGTACCGTCTAATTTTGACAGCACAGTTAGGAACACTAATAATTTACTCTTTTGGATGACCAATTTTGTACTTTTAATCTTTTGGTAGCCGTTGATCAATGTGCTCGTCAATTTCTTGCTTTCTTTGTTCAACTTGTTGTTCTTCTAATTCTTCTTCTTTAGCATGAATATTAAGAGATGGAGTTTTATGTCGTTCACTGCCTTTTTCTTTTGAAATCCCTATATCATCATCATATTTTCTTGATATATATATATATATATATATATATATATATTAGATTTATCAAAGATAACATGTACGGATTCTTCCACACATAGGATTTTTTTTTTTTTTTTTTTGTACACTTTATATGCCTTTTTATTGGAAGAGCATCCAAGAAATATAACCTCATCAGATTTGCTATCAAATTTTTCAAGGTTGTCTCGAGTATTTAGAACAAAACATTTGCAACCAAAGACTTTAAAATAGGAGATTGATGGAGTTTTGTCAAATATAAGCTCAAAGGTTGTTTTTCTTAGAAAAGGTCTCAACATGACTCGGTTAACAATGTAACATGTTGTATTGATAGCTTCAGCCCAAAAGTATTTTGGAAGAAAGTTTTCACAAATCATGAATCTAACCATTTCTTACAAGGTTCTATTTTTCCTTTCAACAATACAATTTGGTTAAGGGGTTTTAGCAGCTAAAAAGTTGTGAAAGACTCTGTTCTTATCACAAAAATGTGTAAACTCATTATTGCAAAATTCTCTTCCATTGTCACTCCTAATAGAAATCAATTTGAATCCAAGAGAATTTTGGACACGCTTGAATAGTCTAGAAAATTTGAAGAATGACTCATCTTTTTGTCCGAGAAACAAAGTCCGAGTAAATCTTAAGAAATTATCTACTAGAATAGAAGCATACCTCTTACCACCAGGGCTAGTGGTCTTCATTAGTCCAAACAAATCCATATGTATTAATTTAAGAGGTTTTGTTGTGGAAATCATTTTCTTGGGCTTAAAGGAGGTTTTGATCTATTTTTCAAATTGGCACGCATCACATATTCTGCTTTTATCAAACTTCATTTTGGGCAGTCTCATAACAAGCTCTTTTGAAGACAATTTGTTTAACAAATCAAATGATACATGACCTAGCCTTCTATGCTAAAGATTGCCATCATTATCATGCACGGAAAGGCATCTAATATCATGAGCCATAAGATTATCAAGATAGAATACATATACATTCCCAACACTGTTAGCAACAAAATTTGTTTCACTACTTGAGCTATCCATAATAGAGTAAGAATCTTTCTCAAAAATAACTTTGCAACCATTGTCACATAACTGACTAATGCTATGCAAATTGTATTTCAGCTCATCAATCAATAAAACTTATTTGATAATGGTTAAGATCCTTTACCAATGTTACATATGCCGAGTATTCTTCTTTTCTTTTTATCTCCAAAGGTAACGAACCCATTGATAAGGCCTAAATTAGTCATATTTTTCCTAGTTATTTAATATTATTTTGTGATACATTTTGTGAAATAACTAGTCATATTCCTTCATATTTGAGATTTTACCCTTGGAAAAGTATTTTATATATTATTTCAGATTTTAGGGGTAAAATAAGACAAAAATATCACAAAACAGAACAGAGGTGGCAGCGCTCCCGTGAAGGGCAGCCAGCGCTGGTTAGCCATTGGAAGAACAAAGAAAAAAAGCGAAGAAATTGAGAAGCAGAGCAAGGACAATTGAAATTGGATTGAAAAAGAAAAGAAAGAATGTATTTCGATCAGCCAATGAATTTCGGTCAGCAATCATCAAAGGAAAAATAAGAGTTTCGGTCAGCAAGGTGCAAAGGAGAAGTCCAAAAATGCGGCTACAAAAGGAAGAGGGAGCAAAAATTAGGCAGCAAAGAGAGCTGATTGCAAAAGATAAGAACAAAAAAAGCAAGCCTCGATCAGCAAATTAGGTGGCTTGGTTGTCAGCTCAAATCGAGCCGACAGTACAAAGAAACAGAATTTCGTACGGCTTCAAATTGGCAGCAAACTTCAACACTTCCAAATTCAACAAAATTCTACAAGTTTCATCACTACAAGACAAAATCCAAATTAGAAGCCCAAATTGATTCAATTTTGCAAAGTTAAAGGCGATTGATTATTTAAGTTTTATTTAGGTTTTTCTTAGACTTTTATTTAGCAATTTCTATTCCTTTTTTGTTTTTGATTTTCTTTAGGTAATTACTTCTTCTTTATTTAGGACTCTTTTAAGAACTTTGTAAGCCTATAAATAAAGGCCAATTTACCCTAGAAAAGGGAGGTGCACAATGTAGGGACTTAGATTTATTTTTGAGTGCATCACCAATATTTTCTCGAGATTAATAGTTCAAGGAGGGTTGTACAAGAAGATCTTCAAAGGAAGAAGAAGGAGGCTTGTCTATGAGTTCTTTCTTTTACTTTGTTTTCTTTTTCTTGATAATGATATGTTAATTGTTTTATTGTAATTCGACATTGTTTTAGATATTCATGATTTCTAAAATTATTTGATCTTTTGATTAATTAGTTATTATTCTTGGTATTTAATTACTTATGCTTATTACGAGATTAGTTAGTTGATTCTATCCATTAACTTGTTGGACCAAAGGGGGTTGATGGGTGTTTTGATTTATTAATTTCATACTCTGTTGGCAATTGACTTACTAGACCAAAGGGGGTTGATTGTTTAAGAACTGGTAATTGAAGTTTACTTGATGTCTTCCGAGACCAAGGGTTCATTGATTAATTTCATGTTCTAAATTTGCCGAGACCAAGGGAATTTAATTAAAGATTGTGCTTAATGTGTCTTTTGGATGAATTAGTTGAGACAGACCAAGTGATTCTAATTTATCTAGGAGATAGTGATTTCAAGGATTAACCATCAAAGTGAGTCTACCTTCATCCTTCATGATGCTAAGAGAATGATTGGTTATGATAATGGTTAAGTTCTTTAAGATCATGTTTGTCTAAACAATGGCTTGAGTTACATAAATCTACATCCTTGACATATAAATATTTTTATTTTTATTTTTATTTTTATTTTTATTTTTATTTTATTTATTTTTTACTTTATCGAGTCAGTTGAATAATGAAAGAAGGGTAATTAATGTCTACTTGTTCCTTGAGGATCGACACTTGTTTTAACCCTATGCTCAGTTAATGATGAGTACGCTTGCTCATATGTGTGATTTGGGTTTAACATTTCAATTTGAACTTAATTGGGAATGTGCTTAATTTTGTATGATTTTTATACCCAAGTCTAAACGCATTACCCATTATTTGTAGCTTGAACATCTTCTACTAAGGCTGCATTTCTAGTTATATGTCTTGAGCATCCACTATCCAGGAACCATTTTGTGAAGATCATTTTGTCCAGTGAGTGTAGCTATACATGAGATGGGAGAGTGATTTTTGGTACCATATCTTTTTGGGTCCATAGGGGTTAGTAATGATTCTTTTAATTCTCCAATTAGTTTTCATTCCTAATCCAATGCTTTTCCTAATATGACACCTAGATGCATTATGTCGATTTTTACCACAATAAGTGCAATATGTGTAATTTATGTTTGAGGAGCTTGCTTTCACAAAATAAGAATTGTATTTTCCTGTTTTAGGCACGTTATAGTAGCTAATACCATTTCTGTTTCCAACAGTCCATTGTACTCCAAGAAGTTTATTCAAATTGCTTTGGCCATTAGTAAATTTTTCAATACAAGTAGTAAGATCATCAACTTTAATTTTCATATTATCAAACTCACTGATCATAACTTCAAGAGATGAAACTTTATCACACAAATATTTATTCTCAAGGGCAAAATAGTTGAAGAAGGTAGAAGTGATTTCTTTTTCGACATTCAAGCAGCACATGGAGTCAAGCAAAATTTTGTTCTCAACTACCAGATTGTCATTCTCATTTGATAAGAAATCAATTTTTACTTTCATTTCCTTGTTCTTTCTTGACAATCTTTTCAGTTCATGAAACATGACAAAAAGAAGTTCATTTGGATCATCAATATCATCACAAGTAGAATCATGCAATTCAACTGCAAGGTTAGATGGGGAGGAGTTTACCTTATCCTCCACTGCCATGAAGCATATGTTGGCTGTTTCATTTTCTGAATCTCTATTCTCCTCAGATTCAGACTCATTTTGATCCCAGGTTCCCATTAGTCCTTTTCTTTTCTTTGTTTTGAGATCCTTCTTTTTTATTTTGAGCATCTTGGCTTCTTTATCTTTGGCTATTAGGTAGTCAGCAATGAAGTGTTCCGTACTCTTGCATTCATAACATTGACGCTTGAAATGTGAAGTTTGTCTCTTCTTTTTTAATAACTTCTTGCCTCTTTTGAATTTTCCTTTTCTGAACATCTTCCTGAATTTTTTTACAATCATGATCAATTCTTCTATGTCTACTTCGGTTCCATCGTCACTATCAGATTGACTGCTATAAGCATCATCATCAACAGCTTTTAGTATTGTTCCTCTTTTACCTTTGTCATTGTCATCAAACTCTTGAAACCTTTTGAGTTTCATTTCATAAGTTAAGAGAGAGCCAATTGGCTCTTCAGTAGGTAAGGTTTTTAAATATTTTGTTTCCTCCACATCAGAGCTTTAGGTTGCTAGCTTTTTGGCAAGGCATCCAGAATTTTTCTTTTTTATTCACCAAGGGAATAGCTTTTTCGATAAGCCTTAAGTCCTTTTGCAATGTTTGTGAATCAAGTGAACATATCAGTTATGCTCTCATTTGGCTTCATGGTAAATAATTCATAATCATGAATTAAAAGTCCCAGCTTTGATTCTTTCACTTGATTTGTCCCCTCATGGGTGACTTTAAGCAGTCTCCACATGTCATGGGCTGAATCACAGCTACTTACTCTGTTATATTCAGTGGCATCAAGGGCACAACATAAAATGTTCATAGTGTGAAAATTCAATGCTATTTTGGCATTGTCTTCAGTATCATATTCATCACTTTGTTTAGGCACTATTCGACTTTCAGCACTTTTAGAAGGAACGTATGATCCTTTTTCAATCAAATTCCATAGCTCAAAATTAATTGAGCAAACACATATCTTTGTGCGATTTTTTCAGAATGTGTAATTACTCCTAGTGAATAAGGGAAGCCTATTTGTCGAGGATCCCTTGATATAGGAAAGAGATGAGATATTTGCCATAAAGATCTTTTCTACAAGGCTGCTTAGCCGATAAAGAATAGACCAACACTCTGATACCAAATGAAAAACCTTAGAAGGAGATGAATAAGGTTTTTGACAAATTTAAAACACTTTTCAAAAAGGATATTTTTTTTTTTCCCCGAAGTCCTCTTATCTTTCAGATCGAGGAGTTTGCAAGAAGAGTTTTGTGCAGCCTTAGAGGAATCGACTAGGATTTGAATGAAATAAGATAAGAGATATACAATTAATACAAGAATAAAGATGGATTGGTGAGAATTATAAAGATTTCTTTTAAATGATTGAAAACATTTGAGCAAAGAAGTTCGCAACCTATCAGAATTAAATACAAGGAAGATGAATAAGAGATTTATAGTGGTTCGATCTTCAAAGATCTACATCCACTATCTTAAGCTCACACTTAAGGATTTTAAACCAGATCTCTATAAACTCAGCCAACTCAATAGTGTTTGCCTACACTAATTACACAAGAGAATCACCACACTTGGTTTTAACCAAACCTCTCAATCAACTACAAATTAAGACTCACTCCAAATGGGTTTTACACCACAACCTTGATATTCAAAAAGGATTATAAAAATGAAATAGAGATAGCTCACACTTTTGAGCAAATGTGCAAACAAATGAGCACTAACACCCTTTACCTTTTGAAGCAATTAGATTTCACTTTGAAGCATTAATGAAATAGGAGATTTTTGTAATCTAAAGTGTAAAGGTGTTTCTGAGAAATATAGGAGAAAAATCTACTTTAAAATTAAGTTTTGAAAGTATTTATAGAAGCAAAAAGTAAAGCTCCATTGGCTAGAAACGGCTAGTTTCTCGCTATCAGATTTTTTAGAGTTTTGAATTCAAGGATCGGACGAGAGTGCAAAAATAGCACTTTTCTAAGCATAAATATTTTGACACTGTTCACAGAGTTTTGGTTGAAAATTTTGGATGCAGAGCCATCCATATTCAATCCAAAATTCTGAAGACTTAAAACTTGAAATATTTTTGCTTAGGTGCTTCAAGATAGAAATAAATTGAATCATAAAGTAAAGATGACAAAGGAATTTACATAATATACCTTAACAAACGATTTCTAGTCTAAAGTTCTTTCACAAAGATATCATGATCTTGCGAGCTCTAAGGTTGAAATTGTACTTGATTAATCACTACTTTGGATTCCATTTCCTTAAGAGTTGCTTAGCAACCTTATTTGCATGCCTTGAAAGAACTAGGGTCAAACATGTCTTATCACATGTAAGTCACACAAGTTAGTCTTTGTTAATATTTGTCATAATTCAAAACACAAAAGAATACCCTTAGGGTTAACAGATTATTTTATGTTAAAGGCTTGTATTCAAACAAGGGTTTAAATGGAAAATCACCTTTCATTTATAGAACGATTTTTCCATAGTTTATTTGGAAACCATGCTTGCATGACCAAATGTTGAAAATGTTTGCATTCAGTTTTAGACCGTGAACAAAATAATGAAGCGTTGAGTACTTAATAAGGGTAGACCATTAGGACTAACTTTTGAAATATAGGGCGAGTCTCTCAGTAAGAGGCCACTTTTGAGGGGTGAATTCTACTAAAAAAAGTTGGCAGTCCATGTAAGTCAAGCCAGTCTGAACTAACACCACAGTCCATATGGGTTATTATTCCAAGGTGAATATCGAGTAAGTTAGAGTAAGAGATAGAGGAGTATCTTACCCAGTGGGTTGTACACCTACTTCACTATGATGTACAGTTTCACAGTGTTTGTCATGATGCAAAGTAGTGTTTGTTTATGCGAAAACGTTTGACTTGCAATCAGGTTTTCAAGAAACGATTTCTATATGCATTCATGAAACTTATTTTGTATCCTACAAGAGCACACACAGAACTTATTGACATATATTTCTCACAATCTTTTGATGTCATATTTTAGGATCTGCCAGTTTTAACAAGGTTGATCTCTATTAGAAGATAGCTTCATTTAATTCCTAACTATGGATCTTGTTTTGGGAGTTACTTTATTTCTTGTGTTTTGAGAGACTAGTAGATATTTTTTTCCCCTTGTAATAAGATTTATTCCATTTTTTCGCTTTGTCTTTATTGTTTTCCTAATTATAAAGACCCCTGATCCTTTGAACGGAGTGACACCCCTACCCTTTTGGGGTTTATATGTAGTGGGATGTTCCACGATTTGTAACAGGATTTAAAGTATTTTAACAATATTTATTAAATTGTAATCTTTCACCAAAACTAAATGTAAGATGTTTCTACAGCTACCATTTTAACTAATTTTTCTCTATTTATTTTATCAGTATATTTAAATAAATCAACAGACAGGGGAGCAAAGGTAGTAGTAGTGTACTCGGTAATTTGTTGCGGTTTGGAATTCAAACTGAAGTCTTGAGGATGGTGCATTCTTAGATGTTGAGAAAGCGTTTCATGACCCATTTCTGGCTTAAATGCATATAATTTTGGAGTACTACTGCAATAATTACAATTTTTTTTCATTTCATCGGATGGCACTGTTGTAATTGTGAAATAGTTGATGAACATATCCGCTTCTCTTTTTCGCACTTTCTTTAATGTAGTATTAGTTTGTATATCACTTTCTCGAGCATTAACCTGAGGATGTTGTTGTTGAGGTTCAACTTCTACATCACTAACTTGCACTGGTTGATCAGTTGTTGAAGGAAAACTTGTGACTAGAAAAAAATTTAGGTCAAAACCCGAAGCCGGTTGATAATCGGATAGAGTAGTAAATGTCTCTAGTTGAAAATGTGGATTAAAGCTAGCACTATCACTCATTTTTCCCTTAACCTTAGAGCTACTTGGATGAGACATTTTTAAATAAATAAATAAATAAATATAGCAACAATATATTATAAATTAAAATTGAGAATCGAAAGAGTTGAGAGAGAGTTGAGGGAGTTGAGAGAAGTGTAAAAAATTAGGATGGATTGATGACTTATTTATAGAGGGAGCTAGGGAGGAAAAAAGAAAAAAAAAATGTAGAAGCTCTTTAAATAGTGATTCTGCAATGTCTTTTCTGTGCAACATCTCCTCTAACTTGAAAGACTCAATGATTGCTTGATGGGGAATTTTGGAAAAATTCCCCTGCGGATCCAATTCTGCTAAGCTCTCATAGAATTGCTCGATGATGAGCTTTTTCCACTCTTCTTTCTTCTTGGAACACATAAATAGAAGGGCTTCCTCCTTCTCCCCACAAGTGTTCCACCATCCAGGATTGGAAGAAATGATATGTATGGACTTCGAGATCAAATATAATATTTTTTTTTTCATTCCTCGTGCGACATTTATTTCTCCAAAACAAGAGATCAAAGTCATCTTCCTCTTGTTTTTCCAATACATCAACGCATTACACTATTGGGATACTTCGAATAAACTAGAGTCCATATAGGATACACCGGTGCTAAAAGCTTTTCTTAAGATATCTTCCAAACTGTTGGGGGTCCTTCCTTCGGATCTTGTTCTCCCGGTGAGGAACCAATGGTTTTGTAGTTTTAGAATTCTGTTGATCCCAAGTACTCCATCTCTATCGTTGCATATGGTAATATATAAAGTAAGAAGAAAAGGCATAACCAAATGAATTGCATGAAATAAGTGAATTTGTCCAGTTGAGGCATGGTTGATTGAGAAAAGTGGTTCCTTCTAGATAAAAAGAAGGTCAGAATAGTGAAAAACTATAGAAAATGAATCTTTGTTGGTTGTTTTCCACCATAAAGCATGGGACCATAATCAGGTTGTTGCATGTAACGGCCAAAATGGCCGTTTGCAATGGCTTAAAAAATTTTTAAAAAAAAAATCACCAATTGCTAGTTGGGGAAAACCCCCAACCTAAATCGGACCGTTGACCACAATTCTGGTTCATGGTCTGAACTGTGAATCATGGTCAATGGTTCCAAAACCCTTGACGCCGGTTCCAGTCCATGGTTGAACTGTGAAAAAATGGAATCGAGGCCACATCTAAGGAAAAGTATCCCATGAAACAATCCCCGTAGAAACTCGTGTCTTTCCAGTCTACTTAAAAAAGGGATTCCTTCTTACTTATAATGGCCAGCTTATCTATATTATGCCGCACAAGAACTGCTCATTATTTTACCAAGTCATGCAGCAAAATTGTTCTTTCAAACACTGTTAGGTCAAGAAGAAGGTATGTTAAGGAATTATTAAAACTTTGTCAATCAATTTAAATTTGAATATTGAATATTTTTGTAATTTTTTCTATGTTAACAATGTATTTACGTGCTTTTGATTTGATAGTTGTTTAAAGTCATAATTAGAGTTTACGAATTGATTAATTGAAGATTTTAATGGAAAAACAATTAGAAATTGTTGTTTTTAAAACTAGATTCTACATGAAAATAGGCAGCCGGTGGTAGTAGTTATAGAGGCTACTATCATCTTTAGATTTTTGGGAAAGTAGTTTTGCAATGCAACCACATCGAAGGCTTCTATCAATCGTTAAGGTTTCAGGAGAGAGAGAGAGAGAGAACTTGAGAGAGAAGCTCTCAACATCCTTGTGTCCTCTTCCCAGTTCTTGTTACAAATGGAAATATTTCGAGCTCAACAGAAGAATAATGCTTGCTTTCCTGGTTAGTACAGTTGACTGTCCTTGTTATTTACTTCCTACAGGATTGCAAATTGTGTTTTTGCTATGCTTACTTTCGAATATTCTGGTTTATGGCTACTATGTTGTCTAAAATTTATGGGGTCTGTTGTCTTTGAGGTGTTGGAATTATAGAGACAATACTACCAAGTGTGTTTGGAAGCTTTACTGCTTTCCACAAATAGTTATATTGCTTGTTGAACCTAGCTGTTGTTCACCATTTGGGAGTGTGTGAATGTCGCTGGGGTCTTGAACCTAGCTACTGTCTACTATACATTCGATGCAGTTTGCCTGATTTGTGTCCAGCATGCAGTCTGTTCGTGTACTATCTTATTACTGTGCTTTGTTCCCCTCTCAAATTCTCCAGTGCAAATGCTAGGGTCTTGATTGCATATTTTGTTTTTGTTCTTCGCTGCTGGGGTGATCTCCATCCATCTATTTTTTTTAGGTTTATATTCATCCTCCACCTACCTTAAACTTCAAATACCGCCTTTGATTCACAAATCCTGCTATTTCCAGTACACAGTATGGATGTGTGGGACTAGGTCTGATTCAATTTGAATTTCCATACTGTGTTCACTTTGTTATACTCCCCACAACCAGACAACACACCTTCACCCACCCACAAACGCCAACTGCTTAATCCTACCCACATCCGCCAACTGCTTAATCCTACCCACATCCGGACAACTCACAACCGGCCAAAAATGGCTCAAACCCGAAGCAAAAAGCTTAGCCACCAGGGGACCCGAGACTCACCCTCACCTAACCAAACAAGGGTACAGGTAGATAATCCAATAAATCAGGGACCCTCTCCCCGGGCATCAACCTCTTATAAGGCCTAAATTAGTCGTATATTTCCTAGTTATTTGAGGCTATATTGTGATACATTTTATTTAATAACTGATCATATTCTTTTATATTTGAGATTTTACCCTTAGAAAGGTATTTTGTGCACTATTTCAGATTTTAGGGGTAAAATAAGACAAAAATTTTGCAAAACAGAACAGAGGTGGCGCCAGCCAGGATAGGGGAACTGGTGCCGGCCACGTACTGCTGGCACGTACTCTGTGACAATGAAAAATCGATAAAACAAAGTGGAACAGAACCGAATTGGCACCGGCTAGGAGGCAAGAGGTGGCGCCGGCTGCACTCTGGAAGGGTTGGCGCAAAAATCAAGAAAAATCGGCAAACGAACGGAGAAACAGACCACAACCGACGCCAGCCCTAAGCAGGACAAGCAACGCCCACTGTGCCCTGGTACTGAGGCGGTGCCTCGATTTTCGCACATATTTTTTGGTAATTTGCAGAGTTTTAGTATTTTCCTACTTCTAGTCAGCCAGAAACCCTAGAGGAATGATTTTAGACACTTCTAAAGCCTATAAATAGAGGAAAAACACAAGGAAAATGAGAGAATTCACAGATCAAAACAGAAAATCACTCAAATTAAAGGAGCAATTCTTCAGTTCAAGAAGGATTGAACAAGAGAGTCTACGAAGGAAGAAGAAGGAGGCTTGTCTATGAGTGTTTTCTTTTAACTTTGTTTTCTTTTTCTTGGACAATGATGTATTAATTATTTTATAGTAATTTGACATTGTTTTAGGTATTCATAATTTTTAAAGTTATTTTGATCTTTTAATTAATTAATTATTATTCTTGGTATTTAATCACTTATGCTAATTACGAGATTAGTTGGTTGTTTCTTTCCATTAACTTGCTTGACCAAAGGGGTTAATGGTGGTCTCAATTCATTAATTTTATATTTGTTGTCTCTTAACTTACTTGACCAAAGAGGTTAATTGTTAAGAACTGGATAATTAAAGATTAATCAATGTCTGCCAGACCATGGATTCATTAGTTAGTTTCATGTTTTAAGTTTGCCAGATTACGAAAATTTAATCAAGGATTGTATTTAATGCATCTTTTGGGTGAATTAGTTGAAACTGACCATGTGATGCTAATTTATTTAGAAAATAGTGATTTCATGGATTGACTAAAGAAGTGAATCTATATTAATCCTTCATGATGCCAAGAGAATAATTAGTTATGATAATGATTGGGTACTTTAAGATCATATTTGTCAAAATAATGGTTTAAGTTACATAATTCTCCATCCTTGACATGTATATATTCTTTTATTTTCTTTTATCTTATTTTATTTTCCTTTTTATTCTTTTCCACTTTATTGAGTCGGTTAAACAATGAAAGAAAAGTGATTAATGCATACTTGTTCTTGGAGGATCGACACTCGTTTTAAACCATATGCTATGCTTAATGATAAATACGCTTGCTCATATGTGTAATTTGGGATTAACGTTTTAATTTAAACTTGATTATGAATGTGCTTATTTTTATATATTTATATACCCAAATTCAAACACATCAACCTCAAACATCCTAACCCATATTCAGTCCCAAACCAATGAAACCTCTATGCCTTCACCGCCTAAGCCCATTGATCCTTCTCTATCCATAACTCTTATTCTAGACCCGTATGACCAGGCCTCCCCTACGCCTATCCAGTCATCATACTTAGGTCATATGGGTGTGGAGACTCAGACATCTGTAGATAATGTTGCTAAGCCAGAATCCTCTAACTCCTCTGGCTCCTTCATACCTGAAACTATACCTCCTCCTCCAGGGAACGATGCTGAACCCACAAAAACAAATGCAAGAAAATCTGATCGAACTTGGGCAAACGTTGTTAAAGAAAACTGGGATCAGTGCAATGGTATGAGACTACAACATATACCCCGAACTGGAGAATTCATTGACATTAAGGAAACTAATTTCAAAGATATGGAACTCAAATTGGGATTTTGCTTAATTGGTATGTTTGTTAGGCAGTTTCCTGGACTAAAAGCTATCACGAAACTAACGAAGCAGTGGACAGTCTTCTAAGGTCTACCCACATGTAACTGGTTGGCTTATCTTCCGGTTCAACTCAGAAGAAAACAGGCAGGTGGTTCTTAGAGGTGGACCTATGCTACATTTAGACGTTTACTAATGTTAAAAGCTATGCCTAAAGAATTTGATTTCTCATTAGATGATATTAGCATATTGCTACTATGGGTAACATTCCCTGCTCTACCACTGGGATGCTGGAACTACTCTGCACTAAGTAAGATTGCCGGTGGGGGTAGGGGTGCCACTAATAACTGATATGCTCATTGCACGCCTTGAAATGCTATCTTATGCCTGAGTCCTAGTAGAGGTCGATGTATCTAAGCCTTTGATCAAGGAAGTGCCAATCCGACTACCATCTGGGAAGACTAAATACCAAGCAGTTCAATATGAGTTTGAGCCATTGTTCTGCAAGACTTGCTTAAGTTTGGTCATGCCACGAATACTTGCATGGGGGACAAAGTGAAAAATTGGGAACAGATGTTGTCTACTTAGGTAGCCTCTAAGTTTAGCCGGGCAAAGTCGAGGTCTAATTCCAGGCCTAAATCTGCCCCAGCTGGCCTAATGGACCTTCTAATAGGCGCTACAACTATAGCCCCAATGAGGGACAAAGGCAAAGAGCCAGTCATTGCTGTGGACCGGGAAAAAAGTGGCCAAGCCAGACCTACCACGAGCACTATAGGGCATGATTCTGGGGCATCAACTTCACAGGCCAAGATTGCTCCGACTACTACTGAAGATCCTATGAAATAGACTATGACTACTGCACCTCCCAAACAGGCATAACAGAATGGGTGATGGATAATCAGGGGTCGATCAACGGGCAGATGTAGGGGACATAACCGAACTCAATTCGAGTCTCGAGATAGGGTACAATTTCAGGTCAGTAACATTATGCCAAAAGCGAGCGAAGAAGGAAGTGTGGAGGATTTACCAAATGTGGTGGTTAAAGCTGGAAGAGCATCCATGCAAGCTTCTAGGATTATTCGCACCGTGTGGAAAAAATTCATATACCGCAACATCGACTTGGTTGGTGCCCAATGGGCACTAATTGGTTAACAATGAGAGTCACATGTTGGAACATAAAAGGGTTCAATAAAACCCTCAAGTAGCACGGGAGTTAGGGACTTCATCTCGAAACACCGTATGGATGTTTGTGGAATTTTGAAAATGAAACTCAATAAGGAAGGCCTGGAGAACATCCTAAGGAACCATTTTCCTAATTAGGTAACAAAATTTTGATGACTCGAAAAGGGGCAGGGTGGCCGTCCTATGGAACGAGGCTAAGGTTGATGTGCATGTTTGGCATAGCTTGGCACAGGCAATATCTTACTGCATCACTTGCAAAGTTATTCATGTCTCCTATTTTTTCACCTTCGTGTACGCTTACTATACAGTGGTTGCCAGACGGCCCCTGAGGAATGATTTGAAGCAATTCCCCAATCAACTCTCGACCCCATGGATTCTAATAGGAGACTTCAACACTTATTTACAGGTAGATGAAAAGCTGGGAGGGACAACCACTACTACCTATGAGCTAAAGGACTTCTCCTCTCTTTGTGCGGAGACTGGCCTAGCGGACCTCCTATCTATTGGTACATGGTTCACCTGGACAAACTCCCGAGTATGGTCTAAGTTGGATAGAGTCATGGGTAATGACACCTGGTTCTGGGGTCAAAGCAAAGCATCTGTGGAGTTTTACCCCATTACATGCCTTTCGGACCACAGCCCATGCCTTTAGATGTAGGTGGATTATCCGAGGGGGAAGGGTCCACCCTTTAGATTTTTAAATATTTGGGCTGACCATGAAAGATTCTTTGATTTGGTTAATGGGGTGTGGTTATTGGGTATCTCAAGCTCGTATCCTATACGGCACAGTGAAAAATAAAATGAGATACCATCCCAGAACCCGTCTATGTGTGGAAAACAAGACATAATGAGAGCAAAGGTAACAACTTTTTACCTTTAGGTGATCGTCCGAAGAACAAAAATTTTCTTCTTCAAGTCGAAGCGCTATCCAGCAATCCTCTTGTGCAAACTCCACGAGAGTTGGACGTCTAACCACTATAATCACAGTGTGTGATTATCTCAAATAGTAATCCACACAAAGGAATACTCAAGCACCAAACTTTCCTGTACTAGCAGAAATAAGATGGTGGCTAGGGTTGTTTCTCAAGACAATCGAGAGAGATAGAAGAAGACAAAAAGAGAGTCTTGGTAGCTGGATTTTCGTGTCTCTATTTAGCTAGGGTTTCGTGTGTCTTGTTAATATGTCACACGAAATTTCCCTTCCTAAAACTGAGAATTCTAATCCTATTAGAATTCCCTAATTGTAATTAGAAACATCATGTTCTCACAATTACAACTTGAACAACAAATTATAACTAATTATAATTTGTCCACAATAACTTCTCTTTCTCTCAATTAACCCCACTATGTTATCAAATAACATCTTGAGTATATAATCCTCTATTGTGTGTGACCTATTAGGTTTCCCAGTCAATTGGTAGTGAACATGAGTTAATCCAAACGTCTTTGAGATTAAAAATTCAAAATTAATTAGAATTAATCATATTAATTCTAATTATGATTGGTTTATTAATTCATCAATTAATAAACCTATATTCTCATATCATGAGCGGTATCTAGCAACACATCATGACCACCCAAAAGTCCAGGAAATCAAGTGGCTTGACATGAACCCTTCAATAATAAACTTCAGTGTAATTAACTCCTTTCACTGCACAATATCTCATTCGGTTTGGAGTACAGAATTAGTGCTAACTCCCTCCAACAGTAATTCTGGCCCAAATATAATAGTACTTGTACCAAGAACCCATTACTCTAGATGTGTATCAAATAGAACTATTTTCAATACACAATCGCCTTGGCCAAGGACTTCCGAGTAGTAATTCCTACAAGTGGCCGTGAGATATTGGCCCCTACTATTAGGAGTGGTGAATCCTTTATTGACCATCTCAACTACTTTTGTTTACCTCACAATGTACCCAATATCCATCCCATAGGTGGCCCTCAATCAAGCTCCGAAGATTAGAATCAAAGTACAAAGCTCAACAAACAAAGTAACTTGGAGATCTCAAGTCTAAGGATACTTGCACGTTTGCTATATTGAGATTATATAACTAGCACTAAATAGTTATCTATGTGATCATCTCAAAGCTAGATCATCCAATGAACTTATTCCATTAACAAGCATCCATGTATTAACTTTGAGTATCTCAATACTCACGGCTATGAGAACCACTGCCTAATCAAATTAGGAAGTCAACACATGCTAGTCTTAACGCATTAATGATGTCCTGTCTCAGTAATACTATGACTAGGGACTATTTAAGTACTAACACCATCCAGTGTAGTAGGAATCTCATGTCATGATCTCTATCATGATTTCCTTAACAAAGTGTTGTACTAGGGACTTTATCGAACAGTTATATTACTTAAAGTAAACAAAAAAAAACTGTAAGATAAATAATGCCTTTTTTATTAAAATAAAATTTGTCATATACAATGTACAAGTGATTGCCTCTAGGGTACAACACTAACAAACTCCCACTTGCACTAAAGCCAATCATTCATGTATCTAATACCGAATGACTCAACATGAAAATCATGTTTCTTTTGGGATAGTACTTTCGTAAGTGGGTCAGCTATGTTCTCATCCGCGGGAACTCTCTCTATCTTTATTTCCTTAGCTGCTTCAGAATCGGCTAGGTACTCAACTTATGTCGTAGTGTTAGCAATAGTCTCTTGTTTGAAATTTTTCCAACTTATTACCCCTCCGCACAATGTAAACACGTAGCCAAATTGTGATTTGAAATTATCTTTGTCAGATTAAAAACTGGCATCAGTATACCCGTTTATTTTCAAATCACCTTCTCCATATACTAAGAACATATCCTTAATCCTTCGTAAGTACTTAAGAATATTCTTTACAGCCGCCCAATGACCCTCACCAAGGTCAGATTGCTATCTGCTCGTCAAACTGAGAGCACAAGATACATCGGGCCTAGTACATATCATAGCAAACACGATAGATCCAACTACCGAGGCATATGGAATCTTACTCATGTGATCCCTTTTAACTTGTGTCTTGGGAGACATTGACTTTGAAAGGCTTACAGCATGTGACATGGGTTAGAATCCCTTTTTGGATTGATCCATGCTAAACCTCTTTAGCACTTTATCTATGTATGTAGACTGTGAAAGACCAAGTAACCTTTTGGATCTATCTCTATAGATCCTTATTCCAAGAATATAGGTTGCTTCTCTGAGGTCTTTTATGGAGAATTGTTTAGGACAACTAAATTTTAACCATTTGCAAGACAGGTATATCATTTCCTATTAACAATATGTCATCTACATAAAGTAATAAGAAAACGATTGCACTCCCACTAACCTTGTTGTATACACAAGGCTCATCCATGTTTTGAATAAAACCAAACTCTTTGATTGTTTCATCAAAACGGATGTTCCAACTCCTAGAAGCCTGCTTAAGTCCATAAATGGACCTTTGCAACTTACACACCTTTGTGCTATCATTGGATGTGAAACCCTCAGGTTGTGTCATATACACTTCCTCAGTCAAATTTCCATTTAGGAAAGCTATTTTCACATCCATTTGCCAACTCTCATAATCATGATAAGCAGCAATGGCTAGGAGTATCCTGATGGATTTTAACATAGTTACTGGCGAGAAAGTTTCATCATAGTCAATACCATGTTGTTGACGATAACCCTTCGCCACTAGTCGTGCTTTATAGGTAACTAAGTTACCATCCATGTTTGTTTTCTTCTTGAAAATCCACTTGCACCTAATAGGTTTAATTCCTTTGGGTGGATCAACCAAAGTCTATACTTGGTTGTCGTACATAGAATCCATCTCTGACTTCATGGCCTCAAGTCATTTGCCATATTCTGAACTATTCAAAATATCCTTGTAGGTAGTAGGCTCATCTTCATCTATGAGTAATACATCATTATGGTCACTAATGAGAAATTCATATCTCTCAGGTGCCACACGTATCCTACTAGATCTACGAGGCTCTTATGTATTAGAAGGTTCATCTATTCCCTCAATAGATGTGCGGTTAGACTGTTGATCCTTATTTGTTTGATCTTCATGAACTTCACTAAGTTCAATCTTACTCCCACTGTTCCCTTTGAGCATGTGCTCCTTTTGTAAGAAGACGGCATACTTCGAAACAAACAATTTATTTTCGAAGGGTAGGTAGAAATAATATTCGAAAGATTCTTTCGGATATCCCACAAACAAACACTTGTCAGACTTACTATCAAGTTTGTCTGATTGTGGCCTTTTAACAAAGGCAGGACAACCCCATACTCACAAGTGAGATAGCTTTAGTTTCTTACCAAAGAACATCTCAAATGGGGTAGTATCAACTAATTTTGTCGGAACTCTATTTAGTATATAAATAGAAGTTTCTAGTGCATACCCCCAAAATGATTTTGGTAGGTCTGCAGAAGCCATCATGGTCCGTACTATGTCCAGAATGGTTCAATTCCTTCTCTCAAATACACCGTTATGCTGAGGTGTATGTGGTGGAGTCCTTTGAGATATTATCTCATTACCTCTCAGATAACTCAAAAACTCTTAGTTCAAGTATTCTCCTCATCGATCAGATCTTAGAATCTTTATACTTTTTTCAAGTTGTTTCTCTATTTCATTCATGAAGTTTTTGAACCTTTCAAAGGCCTCAGGTTTGTATTTCATTAAATACAAATACCCGTATCGTGAGAAATCATCGATAAATATTATGAAATAGTTATAACCTCCTCTTACTTGTATTGACATTGGGCCACATACATCAAAATGTATGAGTTCTAATAACTCCTTGGCCCGTTCTCCTTTTCTTGAAAAGGAGTTTTAGTCATTTTACCTAGTAAACAAGACTCGCATGTGTCATATGATTCATAATCAAATGACCCTAAGTCACTAAGCTTATGTAACTTAGAAACACGATTTTCATTTACATGGCCCAAACAACAATACCATAAGTAAGAGGTGTTAGAGTTATCTATTTTAGGTTTCTTATTGTTTATATTGAGAATTGGATTATCTAAGTCTAGAACATATAAACCATTAACCAAAGTTGTTGAACCATAGTGAATATCATTCAAAGAAAAAGAACAACATTTATTCTTAAATATTAAATAAAATCCACATAAGTCTAAACACGTAACTGAGATAATTTTTTTTATTAAAAATGGTACATAATAACAATTTTTCAGTTCTAGAATTAATCCCGAAGGCAGGTTCAGCTCGTATGTCCCCACAGCAAGTGCAACAACCTTTGCCCCATTTACAGTACGTAGGTCCACATTGCCTTTCTCTAGCCTTCTACTGCTCTTTAGACCCTGCAAGTTATTGCACAAATGAGATCCACATCCAGTATCTAATAACCATATCTCACTTCTAAAGGCAGTATTTATCTCAATCATAAACATACCCAGAGTAGAAGTAGAAGTGCTTGTAAGCTTCTCCTTCTACTTCTTATCCTTAATGGTCTCCAAGTAGGCTTTGCAGTTGCGCCTCCAGTGGTCCATCTTACCACAATGATGGCATGGGCCCTTAGTAGCTGCGTCGTTCTTATTCACACCACCTTTGGGCTTCATGGGAGCCTTCTTTTTCTTTTTTTGAACTTTCTTTTTAGAAGAGAAAGATTATACTATTAAAATTGCATTGGAATCCTTTTTTATGGAGGACTCCGCAGTTTTGAGAAGATTGATAAACTCAGGAATGGTGGATTCAATCTTATTCATCTGATAGTTAATCACAAATTATGAGAAACTATTAGGCAAAAATTATAGAATTAAGTCAACACTTAAGTCATGATCTATTGCAAACCCGAGAGATCTAAGCTTCTCTATTAAGCTTAGCATCTTGAGCCCATGAGTGGCCATAGAAAAACCCTCTACCATTTTGCAACGGAGTAGTTGCTTCAAGATCTCGTATCTCTCAGTTCTGGCTTGGGCATCAAATAGCTCTCGAAGATGTAAAATGATTGATTGAGCATCCATATGCTCGTGCTGTTTTTGCAACTCAGGAGTCATGGATGCCAGCATAATACATGATACTGTATCACTATCCTCCTTGTGCCTCTTGTGGACAGCATGCTCATCAGCATGAGCATATTAGGCTGGTGGTGGTGGAATAGGAGCATCTAGCACGTAGAGCAACTTTTTCGATTTGAGAACAATTCTCAAATTTCTATACCAGTCGAGATAGTTTGATTCGGTTAACTTATTGGTTTCCAAGATGCTACGTAAGTTCAAATTTATTGACATGATGCAAGTGACCTAGATATAAAGATAGAGGGTATTAACTACTTGTATATGCACATAATATGCATATAATTAGGACTTTAATTAAGCGCATTTTTATTCCAGTATTTTATTCAAACCAATAGCCCCTACTATTGATTAAGAAAAACTCGTTGGAAGCTTTCCTAGTGGATCGGTATCCAAATTCCTCAAGAATAACCTTAGATTTGCCCAACAAGCCACCCTTAAGTTCATTAGTAGGTATCCAATACCAATTACATCGTATGTAACTACCAGATCATTGGGTGATTAACAGCATTTAATCTTAAAGCCTTTTGGGCTACCCCAACTTTTTCTCTAAATTTTTTTATGCTTGAGTTTGCCCAATTGGGATAAAGAATTTAGTTAAACTCGACCCATTAATCAAGAATTTAATTCCATAGCTTGAACATACCCGATGTCAAGTAGGCTTGGGTTTGCCCAACAACCTGGTCTCGAAAAAGAACTCTCATTCTTACTATATTAACGGAATGAATTAGGTTTAATATTAATTGAGGGATTTATTCCTTTTAGTGATTTCGTTGAATGACATGCACAAAAATCAATAAATCACATAATTGATAATCATGGTAATAAAACGATTACGTGGTATGGTTATGGACTTCACCCTAAATTAATTTCTTTGAGCCATAAAAGAAATTAATATAGTTAACCCTATGTGTTCATGCATGATTCAAGTAGAAGGTCTTACCTTCTCGCCTTGTTTTGGTTGCCATCTCCAAAATTAAAAATAATTCTACTCCTATCTAACCTATGTAAACTAATTACATAATTTCCTAAAGAGAGAAAATCTCGAGTTATATTCGAGGGGAGTTAGATGAGAAGAGAATTACACAAGAATTCTAGAGAAGGCAGGACACGCAGGCCCAATTTCATAAAAACCAAAACTGTAAAATGCATGAACAGATATAATTAGTTTTTGTCCATAACCATCAACTATGCCATTGACTATGCTTAAACAAAATAAATATATACTTTTATTATTCCAAAATCACTATTTTGCAAACATAAAACAAATTCTAAAATTAATATTTTAAAAAATTACATTAATTTTAATTTTTCAAAATCACTATTTTGAAAAATAAAATTGTTTTCTCAAAACTAATTTTGAGAAAATGCTTTTGAGTCCTCTTTCTCACAACGATAACGGCGGTCCCGCGGGCCGGTCAGCGAGTGGGGGTTAAGGGGGCAGCGCCCCCGTGGAAAAATTTTTATTTTGCCGCCTCTCATCAAATGAGATTTTTTCCTTTTCTAAATTCTATTCCAAATTTTTTTTTTTTTAAACAGCAGGATCATGCAAAACAGAGCATAACCGGCGCCGGCTCTGGTCTGGTTTAAAAAAAAATTTCTTCCAAAAAATGATTTTTGAACGTTCGCGAAACAAAACGGAGCCGGTGCCAATTTGGAGGCCAGAGCCGGTGCTGGCTATAGTCAGGAAATGACGGCGATTTTCAGAAAAATTTTCCAGAAACAATTTCTAGTGCCCTAATCTTCTGCAGAATTTTAGTGAGAACAATTCTCAACAGAATTTTCTGTTTTGAAGCTCAAAACAACAACCAATTTGTTAGTTTAGACAAAACAAAACAGAAAATTAAATTCACAAGATGAAACGGAGGGCAACTACTACATTTAAGAACACGTTTTTCTGCAGAAAATTTTCAGCACATAAAGAAAACATCTTTCGAAATACGCTATAACTTTTACACAATCATATTGTGCTACGGAGCCAACCCACAAAACTCGAAATGATTTCGACTCAAGTGAAAACGATTTTCACAGCAAACAAAGACAAGCACGAATACATGAAAATAGTTTTTCATGCCAAAACAATGTCCGTAGACCACATATAGCATGGCTCTGATACCACTGTTGGGTATCTCAGGCTCATATCTTATACGGCGCAGTGAAAAATAAAACGAGATACCATGCCAGGACCCACCTATGTATGAAAAACAAGACATAATAAGAGCAAAAGTAACAGCTTTTTACCTTTGGGTGATCGTCCGAAGAACAAAAATTTTCTTCTTCAAGTCAAGGCACAATCCAGCAATCCTCTTGTGCAAACTCCACAAGAGTTGGACATCTAACTACTATAATCACAGTGTGTGATTATCTCTAACAGTAATCCATACAGAGGAATACTCAAGCACCAAACTTTCCTATGCTAGCAGAAACAAGATGGCGGCTAGGGTTGTTTCTCAAGACAATCGAGGGAGATAGAAGAAAAAGAGAAGAGAGTCTTGGTAGCTGGATTTTCGTGTGTCTCTATTCAGCTAAGGTATCGTGTGTCTTGTTAATATGTTGATAGAAGAAAAAGAGAAGAGAGTCTTGGTAGCTGGATTTTTGTGTGTCTCTTTTCAGCTAGGGTTTCGTGTGTCTTATTAATATGTCACACGAAATTTCCCTTCTCAAAACTGAGAATTCTAATCCTATTAGAATTCCCTAATTGTAATTAGAAACATCATGTTCTCACAATTATAACTTGGACCACAAATTATAACTAATTATAATTTGTCCATAATAACTTCTCTTTCTCTCAATTAACCCCACTATGTTATCAAATAATATCTTGAGTATATAATCCTCTATTGTATGTGACCTATTAGGTTTCCTAGTCAATTGGTAGTGAACATGAATTAATCTAAACGTCTTTGAGATTAATAATCCATAATTAATTAGAATTAATCCTATTAATTTTAATTATGATTGGTTTATTAATTCATCAATTAATAAACCCATATTCTCATATCATGAGCGGTATCTAGCAACACATCATGACCACCCAAGAGTCCAGGAAGTTAAGTGGCTTGACATGAACCCTTCAATAACAAACTTCAGTGCAATTAACTCCTTTCACCATACAATATCTCATTTGGTTTGGAGTACAGAATTAGTGTCAACTCCCTCCAGAATTAATTCTGGCCCGAATACAATAGTACTTGTACTAGAAACCCACTACTCTAGATGTGTATCAAATGGAACTATTTCCAATACACAATCGCTTTGGCCAAGGACTTCTGATTAGTAATTCCTACAAGTGGCCATGAGATATTGGCCCTTACTATTAGGAGTGGTGAATCCTTTATTGACCATCTCAACTACTTTCATTTATCTCACAATGCACCCAATATCCATCCCATAGGCGGCCCTAGATCGAGCTCCGAAAATTGGAATCAAAGTACAAAGCTCAACAAACAAAGTACCTTAGAGATCTCAAGTCTAAGGATACTTGCACGTTTGCTATATTGAAATTATATCACTGGCACTAAATAGTTATCCATGTGATTATCTCAAAGTTAGGTCATCCAATGAACTTGTTCCATTAACAAGCATCTATGTGTTAACTTTGAGTATCTCAATACTCACGGATATGAGAACTACTGCCTGATCAAATTAGGAAGTCTAACGCATGCTAATCTTAGCGCATTAATGATGTCCTGTCTCATTAGCGCATTAATGACTAGGAACTATTTAAGTACTAACACCATCCAGTGTAGTAGGAATCTCATATCATGATCTCTATCATGATTTCCTTAACACAGTATTGTACTAGGGACTTTATCGAACAGTTATATTACTTAAAGTAAACAAAAAAATTTGTAAGATAAATAATGCCTTTTTATTAAAATAAAATGTGTCATATATAATGTACAAGTGATTGTTTCTATGGAACAACACTAACAGTGGGAGCAAAGTTTCGAAGGTTATCATTAGTTTATACTATGTTAAAAGTTGAAGGCACTCAAACGGGATTTGGGTGGACTAAATAGAAAGGAATTTTCTCATATTTTGACTCGTGTGGAGTAGGCTAACCAGGAGCTACAGAGGGTACAACAGCTATTGTTAGATAATCCCTTAGACAGCACCTCGATTGCCCAGTACAAGGATCAGAAACTGACTGCTTGGAGGTTAGCAGAGGTAGAAATGAAGTTTTATCAGCAGCTAGCAAAGGGGAAGTATGTTGCGCAGGCGGACAAATGCACCAAATATTTCCATGCCATACTTCCATGCACTAAATACAATTCTGGCAACCAGGCTCAAAACCATTCTACCTATTCTGGTGGATCCTACTCAGTCGGCATTTATGGAGGATAGACTTATGGCGGACAACATTCTACTGGTTCAGGAACTAATGAGGGCCTATAGCAGGAAGCGAGTGTCACCATGCTGCACGATTAAAGTGGATTTAGGAAAAGTATACGACTCGGTTAGCTGGGATTTCTTGCTAGACATATTAGATGAAATTGGATTCCCGCAACAGTTTGTGGGTTGGATTGAGCAGTGCGTTACCACTGCCTCATTCTTTGTTGCTATCAACGGGATAGTACATGGGTTCTTTAAAGGAGCAAACGGACATCGTCAGGGAGACCCCATATCTCTGTTGTTGTTCATTCTCTATTTGGAATACTTTTCTCGGGTTGTCAAAGTTCACACACTAAGTACTGCTTTTAACTACCATCCCAAGTGTGACTTCTTAAGGATTACTCACCTTGCTTTTGCGGATGACTTAATGTTGTTTGCTAAAGGTGACAGATCATCAGTATGCATCTTGTTAGGATGTCTGGAGGAACTAAAAAGATGCTCTGGCTTGGAAACCAACAGGGACAAATCTAATATCTACCTAGCTGGGTTGGGGAGGACGGACAAAAATACTATACTGGATGACACTGGCATCCCTATAGGTAGCTTCCTGTTTTGCTACCTTGGCATACCAATCATGACAGGTAAAATGAGAGTTTCATACATTTGGCCTTTACTGGATAGGATTGGCTCTTACATAAGAAGATGGTCGGCACGGTCATTATCATATGCAGGGCGATTGCAACTGATCCAAACTGTCCTACAAAGCATTGATTGCTTTTTGGCTTTCTATACTTCCAACATCAGCTGTGGTCATCAATCAGTTGGACAGATTGGCCAAGGACTTCCTATGGGACTCAAAGCATGCACTTGTGGCCTGGAGAGATATTTGCCTACCTAAGGAGGAAGGCGGCTTGGGACTTAGAAATGTGAGCACTTGGAACGGGGCACTATTGTCCCGAATCTTATGGGATATCCAAGCAGAGAAACAGTCACTTTGGGTTAAATGGTTTAATCACTATTACATGGAGGGCCATTCAATCTGGGAGATACCGCAACATTAGGACCATTCTCCATTATTCCAAAGAATGCTATCAATCAGGGATTCTATTTTGGATAGGGAAAGAGATGCAAACCGAGCAACAATGCTTTTGCAATCTTAGCCAATAGGGACCACGGGATTCACTGCACAGGCATATAACTGTCTCAAACTATCATTGCCGAAGGTACAATGGGCCAAAATGATCTGGAAGTAGGGGCTCAAGCCAAAGCATTCATTCATGGTTTAGTTGTATGCCAAGGGCCGTTGAAAACTAAAGATGTACTAGTGTTTCGGCCGGACAACATGTCATGTCCTTTATGCCAAACGCATTTGGAGATGACCAGACACCTATTCTTCAACTGTGTAATATCGAAACAAGTATGGATGGATATTAAGGCATGGTTAGCCTTACCACAGGATATGAATTCGGTCGACACTTGCCTCAATTGGTTCAACCGGGCAACTTGCGGGTCCTCGTGGCTTGCTAAAGCCAAAGTATCTGCAATGGCTGCCACAGTTTACTACATCTGATTGGCACGCAACAAGCACTTTTCGAAAGAGTTGCCTGTCAACCTATGGAAACTAAGAAGATGATCAAAACACATGTGTACTTTATTATTTTTACCTTGTACCTTCATGTTTTGACTCATTTTGAGGATTCTATCTGTCACAACTAGTTAATAGTTGCATTGCTATTAACTAGTAAGATCCTGTGTACATACCTTTTGATCAACATATACATTTACATCTTCATTAATTAAAAAAAAAAAAAAAAGGTTTCAACAGAGAAGATGACATATTTAGGTTTTGGGTGGGAAGTTAATACTCTATTTTATGGGTTGGATTTAAAAATGTTATATTATTATTGGGTATTTAGGTTGAATATGTGGGCTATGAAATTAATAAATTAGATTTAAAAAATAAATAATAAATAGACTTTGACTTCATTTAAGTATAATTAAATATGATTAGGATAATAACACAAATAATAAGTATTGGATCAATGCATTAGGATTAAATTGATGTGAAACTTAATGTATGGACTATCGGTTGGGCCCTACATAAATAGTCTTAAATTAAATTTATTTTATTGTGAAAATAAATTATTGTAATATATTATAGATGAATTTATTTAATATTATTATTTGTATAAATTAGGGTTTTTTTAATAAAATTGAAATTTGATCACTAAAATCTAAGTCTTTGAGTATTGAATAAAGTATGAAGGCTGAATCTAAATCTAAAGTTTGAATTAGTTATATTTTATTTTTACACTATATTTTATTACAATTTACTTAAATATAAAAGAATATTAATAATTAGATAGTTATTTAATATATTCAAATTTCAAACTTAAGTAATTTTATTCACTTAAAATTTATAATACGATTTCAGTGATTATAAAATTTGTTATAAAACGTATTTAATTAATTAAACACTTAATATTAATCGTTATCAAATGCGCTAAATTAAATAAGTACTTATTTAATTAATTTTAAGTACTTAATTGATGGTTCGTTTGATAAAACTGAAATTTAAAAGATTAAGTTTAAATACTTAAGTATTGAATTACGAAAATTAAAATCTGAAAACTGAATTCTGAAAATTGAAGTTTGAATTTGATGTCTAAATTAATTATAATTTATTTTTACACTATATTATATTATACTCAATTAAATATATAAGAATATTAATAATTAGATAAGTATTTAATATATTTAGACTTCAAATTTAAGTAACTTTCAATTTATTTAAAATTTATAAAAAATTTTCAATACATCTTAATCAATTGAGTGATAATAAAAATCTGTTATCAAATATATTTAATTAATTAAGTAATTAATTAATATTATCCATTATAAAATACGTTTGATAAAGAGAAGTATTTAATTAATTAATTTTAATTGTTTAATTGAGTTATTAAATAGGCTCTGAGTTACTAAACAGGCCATTAGATGAATTCCAAACCATATTAATTGAGTTAAAATCGAAAAATTCAGCTAGGCTTGATAAGGGGTCAATTCTGTAGATGATCATTCAACTCTGGAATTGCTGGCTAGTATGATTATCTAGTTGGTTGTGTAGTAGTGTTTTACAACATGTAATACCATTCTAACATCAAATTTTGCAGCTACTTCTTTCCTGCGACTTTTAGATGTATATTTTTCATTTGACCTCCTTGCTTCTTTTTAGAGTCTAACTTTTATATTTACTAGACTAATGAAAAGAAAACAGGAGAGCAAGATATTGCGTCCTTGTTCTTTTTGAAACAAGAACTAAATATTGGGAAAATTTCTGTATATTTACTTTCAAAGAGCAAACATGAATTTATACAGTGCATTAGCTATGCTATTCTAGGAAACTAATTATACAGAATCAATTACAATCATTGACTAATATATACATTCCTATAATGGCTATAGGAATCAATTAGAATCAATTTCCCGTAACACTCCCCCTCATGTTGGAGCGTGTATGTTGAGAACGCCAAACTTGTTAATGAGAGAATGAAAAGCTGATGAACTGAGTGGTTTAGTAAATATATCTGCAAGTTGACAGCTTGATGATACATAAGTAGTTTCTATGGCACCTGACTGAATGCGTTCTCTAACAACATGACAGTCAATCTCTATATGTTTCGTTTGTTCATGGTAAAATGAATTTGCCGCAATATGTAGTGCTGCCTTGCTATCGCAGAACAATTTTGCTAGTTGTGGATGTTGTACCTGTAAATCATCTAACAAGTACCTAAGCTAAGTAAGCTCACATGTTATAGAAGTCATAGCACGATATTCTGATTCTGCCGAGGACCTTGAGACTGTTGCTTATTTCTTGGTCTTCCATGAAATAAGTGTTGGGGATATGCCCTAGAGTCAATTTGTACTTATACAATTGTCATTATGTTTTATATAATAATATGAGGCTTTCCTTTCCATGAATAGTGAATTTTGTTTTGTTGGTCATCAAGTACGTGACTTGATAGTAAAACCCTACAATGAATACAATGACTATTCTAAAGCTGTCCCTGATCGATTATTATTATTGGAATAATAATAAATTAAGATTAGTATGTTTGTGACTTGATGGCTATGTTTTACTGGCCATGGATATTTGTGATATCGAGTCAAGACATAAATAAATGTTAGAGAACATTGTATTGGACATGACCCACTGTGAGAGTACTTCATGGAATATGTCATAAGTACTTTCTAGCCATAATAATATTGAAAGTCCTTCGACCTAAATTCATCATAGTTTCTTACTTGATAAATTCTATATTTTGACATTGTCTAAAGTTGTCTTTAACTAGATAATAAATTAGACTACTGTTGGATATAAAATAAATCAAGGAGAGGAATATGATTGATTGTGAAGGAATTTGTCCCTCTCAATTATGGGAGAGATATCCATGGGCCCCTTGATAAGTTAGATCGTTAAAAATGCATGGCAGTGCTCAAATATATCAATCTAAGATATTGATATCATTTGTTTGAACAGTCTACTATGAAATCAAGAAATAATTGATTAAGCTTAATAAGGATGACATGCTCCGTGCCTTATGCTTAATCTGGATATCGTGTGACAAAGGGACTAAATATAAAATTATGGTTTGGTTCAAAGAGATCACCGATCTTCATTTAACCTGGATAGTTATAATATTTTGCTAGAAACCGCTTATAACTTGTGGGCCATTTAAATACGATTTAGGCACGCTACAGGTGTTAAATGAACCTATAGGGTCACACAATAAGCGAACTTGTTAGGTTATTTTTACGGTGACCGAGTTCGATGAATCTGGATGATATCCAGATTATAAGAATCGACTCGGTAAAATAATTAGTTAAATTACCGAGATAATGGCGGAATCTTATCATATCGGTTTTAATTTAATTTGAATTTAAATTAGAATATGATAAGATATGATTAGGGTTGGACTCTAAGAGGTTCGAGGGTTTTTAAGAAAACCCTAGCCGTCTTTCGATAGTCCAATTTTTCCGGTTGAGAACATTCGTGCCATTCTCTACCAGAGAAAGGAAAAAAAAAACTTCTCAAACCCTAGGCGCTAGCACTCCCCGGGTATCGAGTGAGTTCGCGGTGTGTATCCGTAGAGGACGTTCGCATACTGCAATGCGTCGGTGATTGTTCGGTCGAACATACAACGAGCGCAACCGGAATCGAAGGATTTTGATTACAGACAACCGGAGGTAACTCTTAATCGTTTACATCTTCTTAATCGTTTACTTGGGTCCTCGGGAGGGATTCGTAGATGTTTTCCGCGTTTAGGAGTCCACGAATCCCAACAATAAGAGCTCCTCCAAGAAAGATACAATAACCAGTTATAGATCATCTCGTGATTGAACATCGAGCCCAATCTGCGTCACAAAATCCCTTCAGTAGTAAATTTCCTTTTGCTGGAAAGTGTAGTCCTTGCCCAGGTGCACCTTTAAGGTACCGTAAAAGATGATGGACAGCATCTAAGTGTGGTTTTCTTGGTTCTTGCATAAACTGACTTAGAATGTGAACCGATTAACTTATCTCTGGCCTTGTGATAGTAAGATAAATAAGTCGTCCCACCAATCTTCTATAAGTAGATGCATTTTTTAACAAATCTCCCTCTGTAGGTAGAAGTTTGATATTTTCTTCCATTGGTGTCGGTAATGGTTTGGCACCAAGCAAGCCTGCTTCATCTAAGATTTTGAGAGTGTACTTTCGTTGGGATATTGAAATACCACTGGCAGAACGAGCAACTTCAACACCAAGAAAGTACCGTAATTGACCAAGGTCTTTAATTCAAAATTTGGTACGAAGAGACTCTTTAAGTGCAGCAATTGTATTGTCATCATTACCTGTTATGATCATGTCATCCACATAAATGAGTACCGCTGTAAAAGAATTGCCAGAGATCTTTGTGAAAAGTGAATAGTCAGCTTTAGATTGGTGAAAGCCATCTTGTTGAATAGCAGTAGAAAATTTCTAAAACCAGCTCCAAAAGGCCTGTTTGAGCCCATATAATGACTTATTGAGTCGGCATACCATAGGTATCTCCCCTTGTCGATGAAAATGCATACCAGGAGGCAATTGCATATAGACTTCTTCAAGTAAATCACCATGAAGAAATGCATTTTGGACATCCAGTTGGTGAAGTGGCCAGTTTCGAACAACAGCTACAGCAAGTAAACAATGGACAGTAGCTAATTTAGCCACAGGAGCAAATGTCTCCTTATAGTCAATCACCTCTCGTTGAGTAAAACCTTTAGCCACCAAACGGGCTTTGTATTGCTCAACGGTGCCATCAGAGTTATATTTGATCTTGTACACCCACTTGCATCCAATAGGACGGTGACCCAAAGGAAGAGATGTGAGTGTCCAAGTATAATTGTGGTCAAGAGCACTTAATTCGGCAGCCATAGCTTCTTGCCATTTGGGGTTCAACGCTGCTTGTTCATAAGTCACAGGTTCCACCAGAGGAGTAATAGCCAAATAAAATTGCGATATGGTGGTGAAAGTTGTGCATAAGAAAGATACCGAGATAAGGGATGACGCGTACCTGATGAGGAAGAAGACTGGGTGGTAGCAACTTTGGCCGTGTGATAGAGATGAAAGTCTCGAAGTGTGACATTGGGTTGTTTGATACGGTCTAAATGGCGAGTAGCAGCAGGTGCTTGTGGTGGAACACTAGTATGATCCGGTATAGGTTCATTCAAAATACTTGGAAAGTTTGGAGATAAGGCTAGCGGAGAGGATGGTTGGTCAAAATCTGTTGGGTCAGTTGTATGTGTGAGGGCTGGTTCATCTAAGGTATGTGGTAAAGGAAGGATGGGCATATCATCCTGTTGTTCTTGAGAATTAGTATGAAAAGGAAAAACATGCTCATGGAATATAACATCTCTGGAAGAAAATATGTTATGAGTGGCAAGATCATAAACTCGATAACCTTTTTGACCCAAGGGATAGCCTATGAATATGCAACGATGAGCTCTCTGATCAAATTTAGATGTGGGTAGAAGATTGGTGGCATAGCATAGGCACCCAAAGATTCGAAGATGTGTGTATGCAGGTGGCTTATTATGGAGGAGTTGGAATGGTGATTTATGAGACAGAAGAGGAGTAGGTAAGCGATTGATCAAATAGCAAGCTGTCTAAATGCTCTCTTCCCAAAACTTTAATGGCAAGTTTGCTTGAAAACGAAGAGCCCTTCCTACATTTAAAAGGTGGCGATGTTTCCTCTCAACTACCCCATTTTGTTAGGGACTTGAGGGACATGAATGATGAAAAGTGATTCCTTTTGTATCCAAGTAATCTTTCATAGAGATAAATTCAGCACCATTATCAGCTTTAAGGGTTTTGATGCGACATTGAAATTGTGTTTCTACCCAAGAAATAAATGATTGTAATATTCCCTGTGTTTCAGATTTAAAGCTCATAAGATGAATCCAAGTGTATCGAGTAAAATCATCAACAATTGTTAAGAAATAACGAGCCCCAGAATGAGAATTTATTTTATGAGGCCCCCAAATATCACAATGTATCAAATCAAAAGGTGCTTGAGAAGAAATTGAACTAGATGGAAAAGACAAACGAGTTTGTTTAGCTAAAGGACAAACTTCACAAATATGCTTGGAATCAAAATAAATTGCAGGAACAGATTTACTAAGAACTTGAAGAGGACCAAATGATGGATGCCCAAGACGTTGGTGCCAAAGGTTAGAGTGTTTGCGAATAGTGTAGGCTAAAGCTGGATTTTGATCTTGCGTTAGGTAGTAGAGGCCATTATGTTGCTTGCCCAGGCCAATCGTCTTCCTCGTAGTAGCGTCCTGCACAACACAAAAATCAGGAGAGAAAATTACAATACATTTCAATGCCCATGTTAGTTTACTAACTGATAGTAAATTAACTTGGAATTGTGGAACTCTGAGAACTTCATCAATTTTTATATCGGGTGAAATGTGTAATGAACCAATTGATTCAATATGTGCCTATCCACCATTTGGCAAACCGATAGTGGCTGTCCCTGATATTCTTTTTGGTTCTAATAATTCAACTGAGGAAGTCACATGGTCCGTGGCTCCACTGTCAATAATCCAGCACAAGTCCGAAATAGCCAAATTAATTCTAGATAATGATTTGATGTTACCTGCAGTGTTTGCAAAATGTTGTGTGTTACCGTCATTGGTTTTCCGGATCATGGCTATCAATTGGTTATATTCATCAGTGGTGAACCTTGGACCATCATCTGTTGAAACAAACTTTGTCGTTGTCTCTGGTGCTTTGTTCATTTCCACCTTCACGTTATTTGCACTTAAAAGGCGTTGATTAGACGGTTTCACGTTTTTTCCATGAAACTTATGACCAACTGGAAAGCCATGTAGGTAGAAACACTTTTCAATGTTGTGATTATCACGGTTACAATAAGAGTAGTGCAACTGTGCCTTTTGTTTTTGTACTTGATGTGCTTGAGTTGTCTTGCTATTTTGATCTGCAATCATGGCATGGTGGTTCATGTTCCCACGATTGAGAGAGACTTCAACTTGTTTTTCTTGTTGAAGAACAAGTGAATAAACTCGTCGTGTATCAGGTAGAGGCTGCATCAACAAAATTTGTCCACGAATGGCTGCATAACTGTCATTTAATCCCATCAAAAATTGCATGACCTTCTCCTTTTCATCTCTCTGGTTAAGTTTCTCCAATCCTCCACACAAGCAAGATAATGCCTCATGATAGGATGAGAGTTCATCCCACAAAGATTTAAGCTTTGTGTAATAGACTGGAATAGATTGTTGTCCCTGCCTGTGTTCCACAATATTTTGTTTGATCTAATAAATTCTCGAATCATTGCCTTGAGAGAAACGCTCTTGCAGATCTGCCCAAACTTCTGCTACAGTCTCCCAATAAATTACACTGCTGGCTATGTCCGGATGAATGGAATTCAATATCCAAGACAAAACCATGTCGTTGTATCGTTTCCAGGAATCAAAACTAGCGTCTGTTGGAGAATGTGGCTTGATTAATCCTGTGACCAACCCAATCTTGTTTTTAGCGCTCAAGCTAATTCGCATAGCTCGACTCCATGTGCTGTAGTTGTCTCATTCGAGTACTTTAGAGACAAGTACCATACCCGGATGATTCGAGTGATGTAGATTGTAGGGATCTAAGGCTTCTGTGATAGCCTTAGACGATGTTGATTCTTTTCCATTGTTGCCTTTGTCTCCCATGACTGCAACAATTGCGGAAGCGTTTGAAGGATTTCAGAGTCACCAGGTATAGTTCTCTGATACCATGAAACAAGAACTAAATATTGGGAAAATTTCTGTATATTTACTTTCAAAGAGTAAACATGAATTTATACAGTGCATTAGCTATGCTATTCTAGGAAACTAATTATACAGAATCAATTACAATCATTGACTAATATATACATTCCTATAATGGCTATAGGAATCAATTAGAATCAATTTCCCGTAACACTTTTTGAGGAGGAGTTGGAGAGGAGAAATGATATCAATGAGGTTGAAGAAAGGAAAGAAGATGATATTGAAAATCCTTATGATAAGTTTGTAGAGGTACGTCCTGGGATTCTGTTAGCACCTTCCAGCAAGAATTTGAAATTCGGCGTCATCTTCGTTCTTGAAAAGGTTTCGTTGGTGCCAGTTTATATCAGAAATGTAACATTTCCAAGCATCAATTATTTTGTTAGTCTTCTTTTGTGTTTTTCAATTATTCTGTAAATATTTGAAGCATATTATTATTATTATTATTATTATTATTGTTGTTGTTGTTGTTGTTGTTGTTGTTGTTGTTGTTGTAAATGCTTTTTCCTAATTAGTGAGTTATTGATGTTCGTATTTAATTTCTTTTGCCCTCGTTTCAGAAATACGAGATACTAAATCCAGACAAGACATGCTGATTTCCTTTGCAGGAAAAACATGAATCCTTATGATTATAGGCCTGACATCATTCATGAGGTAAACTTCCATGCATGAAGCCCTTTGTCACAAGCTTAAACGTTCCCTTCTTTTTGTTTGTTGAGCACACATACCACTCATTTTTTGTTTGGATTATCTTTTCATTGTATACCTTTCAAGAAAAGCTTTTCACTCATTGAATACACTTTCCTCGTTGAATGTAGTTTCTATATACAACAAAAAAAAAAAAACACTGAATTTTAGTTTCAAGAAATTAGGGGCGGACGCAGGATTACATTATTAGGGGGCCAATAACAAATTAAACTAAATTTCATATGTTCAATAATTTATGAAAATAGTAAAATTAAACCTACCAAAATAGTTCCAAAGTATACTATATAAAATATAATACATCAAAATACAGATCGTCTCTCTTTCAAATCACGAAAATCATCTATAAGTTAATTTATACTAAATTTTTCTGCAATTTCTTTTTCAATATATACTAACAAACAATCTGATAGAAAATCATCTTCCATCTTGATTCGAAGCTTGGTATTTACTATATTTATAGCTGAAAAAGATCGCTCTATGGTAGTTGTAGAAACTGGAAGAGTAAGAATAAGGGTTACCACATAATACACCAGTAGATAAATTTCAAACTTCCTTAACTTGACCATCCATTGACATAATTCAGATATAGTAGACAACTTTTCGAAATCAGGAATTTGTATCACATGATGAAAATGCTCAAATTGCAATCTTAATTATATCATCTCACATTCATTGAAGTCTCTATGATAGAAATTTTCAACTAACTTGCAAATATCATCAATTCTAAATGATTTACGCATCTCCCTTGGATCTAAAGCTGAACAACAAATTAGCAATTCTACGGTATGATCATTGAATTTGCTATTCAACTCTTGCAATTGAGTGTCGATAACAGCATTGAAAATATCAATTCTGTAGTGATGCTCAACTGTAATTGTTTCTTGTTGATGACGGGCTCTTCCTCTTCGTGCAATATAAGGTACATCTAAATTTGGAATAGGAATATTAACTATCTCACAAAAGCATTTTGTCTTCAAGATTAATTCATCCCATCCTTCATCTCTTAATTTTTGAATGAGAAACTTAGTGGACGAAACAAGATGCATTGCATTTAAAATGTCTTAAGATTGAGACTACAAAGCTTGGCAAAGCAAATTAGAGATCTCCAAGATTGTTCGCATGAGATGCATTATGAAAACAAATTCAAATGAAGTTAATGCCTCGTAAGCTGCATCTGCATCTCCACGCTGAGCTGGTGTAACCCCATCCTCGATGATATTAAGTAAAACTTCACAAGTTGCACTGAACATATTCATTAAACTAACAATAGATTTCAAATGAGAACTCCAACGTGTATCTCCTACTCTCTGTAAATTGCCAACTTGATTAAGTCCTTTGCCACTCTCAAGCTCATTATTAGCAAGTAAATAGGCAATATTTGAAGCATGAACAGCTTTTAGTTGATCATTACGCTTACATGAAGCACCAATAATGTTAATTATACTGCTCAATTTGCCAAAAAAGTGATGAATATGAATAACTTCTTTTGATGCAGCAACTAAAGCTAACTGTAGACGATGTGCCAAATAATGAACATAGTAAGTATAAGGGCATTCATCTAAAATCAAAGCTTGTAACCCATTCCATCCCCCTCGCATGTTACTTGCCCCATCATAACCTTATCATAACCGTATCCTCGAATATTTTGAACATCAATACTATGACGAGAGAGGACAGAAATAATTGCATCTTTTAATATCAACGCAGCAGTGTCCTTTACATGAATAAGCCCAAAAAAACGCTCTTGTACACAGCCATTTTTGTCAACAAACCTTAAAACAATAGCCATTTGCTCCTTTTTAGATTCATCTCGAGTTTCATCAACAACTATACAAAATTTTGCATCACCAATTTCTTCACGAATAGCATTCTTCACTTTTAGTCCCATGACTTGTAAAATTTCCTTCTGCACTCTATGTGATGTATACAAGGCATTTTGAGGAGCATTACTCAAAACTTCTACTACTTTATTATTATAAGATGATATGAAACTCAACAATTCAAGAAAGTTCTCTCTATTTTTTGATGATTTCATCTCATCATGACCTCTAAAAGTACATCCTTGAAATGTAAGCCATTTAATAACATCAATGGAAGCTTTCAAACAAAGTCGATTTTCTTCCTTTTGCTTGGAAGTAAATGTCATAAAAAAAATTTCAATATGCCCATCTTGATTCATAAGATCATACATGCTTTCTCAGCCTTTCTATGAGGAAAATTTGGACTTTTTCCTACATGTGCCAAAAGTGCACAATTTTCACCATCATTCACCTTCTTCCATGAACGAAAACCATTAACAGTAAATGAATCTGATCTAAAACGTCCATCTTTTTTATGGAATAGATAACAAGGAAGACAAAATGTAGCATCTTTACTAGGAGAATATTCTAACCATGAAAGAAATTACTTAAACCATGAGGCTTGAAAGCTATGAGAATGTTTTCCTCCTGATTTTGGATAATTAGATTGCAAACACTAATATGGACCTGCCTTAATATAAGCTCTACGAACTTCATCACGACTATCAATAGGATATTCACATATTTGCAATCGCAACCCTGGATCACGTTTCAAAGAATTAATATCAAATCTTACTTGAACTACTCGTGGAGTTTTTGCAAGAGAACTTTCAGAATTTGAAGGATCAAGATCAACAGAATGTGCTCTTCACTAGATTTTGAAGTTTCAACATTTTTCCTTTTGAAGAATGCATCAATCGTACATGATCTTTTCATCTACGATTTAAAAAGGAAAAAAATTACAATCTTTTAATGCATAATTTAGATATAATTAGTTAAAATATCTGTATAAATCTAAATATGAATGTAAAAAAACAAACAAACAAACAAACACACATTCATAGATGCGAAAAATTGATAATAATACAAAAAAAAAAAAGAAGAAGCATGTACACATATATAGACCACCACCCAGGTCTAATAGGAGCCACCACCCAGGCTCACTGGGAGCCACCACTTAGGCTTACTGGAATACATATCTGGAATATATTTATTTATTTAAATATATCAAAGCAAATCTCGTAACAACACGATCCAAGTCTCACGTCAATATTAATTTTATCCTCTACACATATATTCGTATAAAAGTCACAAAATTGTCTAAATATAAATTAAATATTTTTAAAAATATAAATTAAAATTTTAAATTGAATAAATTCTCTTTTGGACCTTTTGTGTTCTTAAACATTTGAAATTACCCATTGATTAATAACACTAGAAAAGTAGGAAAGTGGGAACTTCAAGGATCATAGTCACTAATTCAATGAATAAAAAAATATGAGAGCCCATACCCATAGAATGTCTAGTGCTCTAGAAATGACATATTCCTTTTTTTTTCATTTGTCTTTTACTTCCCATATAACATAGACAGTTATTAAGATAACAAAAATTCTAAATTCTCCATTTTTCTCAAAAAATCATCATTCATGATAAACATATTTTATATCACCCCACCCAAGTATTGCAAAATTCTGAAATTTGAATCATAGTATATTCATTAATGTTAAGACCCAAAAAAAAAAAGCAGAGAAATGAATGTCCAAATTAATATAGAATTAGACAGAAAAATAATATTTTGAGATGTACATTCCTATTTCTCAAAAATTTAAACCATAACTTATCTTTATATGTAGACTACAGTGCACAATGGAGACCGAGACAGGCAACAGCGAGACCTAAGTTTCTGGAGAAACTCTTGTCTTTTGGCTTTGGGTGGGGTGTTACAAGCTTACAGCAGTGGGTGGGACAGAGATGGCGGTAGTGTGGGTGCAATAGTGGGGATTGAGAGTGCAAACTGTTGAAATTTTTTTGGAATGTGGGTGGGGTTTGGAAATTGGAGTGAAAAAGAAAAGTGAGGATTTGTGAAAGGAAGGAAAGGATCAGTCAACGTCTGGTGTTATAGTGTGTATAGATATATTAAATTGGGGTATATGGATTGGGCTATATATATATTCTTGGAGGGGCTATGTGTTTGGGCTATATATATGCCTAATATTTTATAAAATTCTTGGGGGAGGGGGCCATGGCCCCCAAACAGTACGATGGGTCCGCCCTGATTAATCACATCCATCGCTGTCCTTACATCATTAACCTCTAGATTATTTTTTTCTTTCCCAATCAGACCTATCTTGACTATGCATTTTGTAAACTTTTGATTTCTTAAGTTCTTGTGGATACACTTGGTAGCCGGCTCAACACGGCAGGTGAGATTCAAGCTGTTTATGTTAAGACAGATCTCGGGCTGCTTATCAAAATATAGTCACACATACTCATGCCATCAACAATGGGGAAATTTTGTGCTATGATGTGTAAGTCTTCTATATTGAGTCATCTTGTTCTTTCGTGCTCTGTATCCTAGTTTTTTTGTCACTCTTTTCTGGCTATTACAGCTCAATTGTTGCAGAAGTTTAGTATTAAAGCTAGTGGTAAGGGTGAAAAACTGATGCGGTTGATTGAGAACCCTTTGGATCACCACTTGCCTATCAACTCCCAAGAAATTGGTTGGTCATTGGAATTCATTTATTTCTATTGATAAGTGACTTCTCCTCGTTCGTTTGACATAAAACATGAATTTTTGTTCAGGGCTTTCTTTCAGTTCCCAAAAGGCTGTAAGGTTGCGACATTTTGTTACTTCCTTTAGCAATGAACGTACTCCTGTATTTGTGGTCTGCTTTCATAACCCATTAGATTAAGATATGCTTTTATTTTATTTAGCCTTATTTTTCCTATTAATCTTTTCTGACACTCGAAAATTCGTTCAGATTTGTGCTATGGCTCATGGGAAAATTGATAATGATGACAGAGATGATCTTATATCAGGTAATTCTTGCTCCTACTGTTGGAATTGATGAAGTCTTTATGGTAAGAGGTTGCTTTTATGGATGTTCTTCTTCTACATATTTGAAATTTGAATCATTTGGATTTTTTTTTTCCCTATCTAGTTATTATATTAGGGTATGTCTATGATTACTGGGGGTAACATCCAGTGGTGGTTTCAGAATTACTGAGGTAATAGTAAACTGGTTTTTAAGCAATAACATTAAATCAACATCTCAAGGAGGTCTTGCCACTTGTTGCTTAATTTCTGAAACCTTGAACCAGAGGAAAAATGAAGAGAAAGGCTGGGAATGGATAAAGTCTTTTACAATCGTCTAATTTAATAGTTTTCAAGTGAAGTGAAAATTTAGAACTATTTTTGCTGCTAAGAGATTCAATCGTTAATTGGCGTTTGTCAACCTAAAGAAGCTCCAAAATACTTTTGTATAAATGATCAAGAAAAAAAAAATCTATCTTGTAAGTTGGGAAATCAAGACCTTCTATGTATTTCTTTCAATATTTTCTTATTTTCTTGTTTTAAATGAATATGGGAGAATAAGGGATGAATGCATGGAGGGGGAAAAAAGGAAAAGGGATAAATGTCTTCTGAAAAGTGTTTTAACCATGGAGTTGGCACCCATACTGAAATGCTACTCTCCCGTCCTATTTATTTGTTACCGTTAACTACTTCACATCGATTTAAAAAAATTAGTTAGTTTCTTAAATTCATACAACTTTATTTATACATTTCAAAAGTACCATTGGATTTAATGTTTTCCACAACTATTTTTTTGTTTTATTTGCTCAACTTTCTCTATAAAGTTATTACACTTTCATTTTTTTAAAACTATTTAATACAAAAGTATAGTAGTAAAATTAACATTAATGACACCTAAATTTTTTAAATGTCACAGATAAAAATGAACACCAAAACGTTTTAGTTGTAACAGATAAATAAGGACGGGGAGTACTATTTAAGTATTTATCCTTCAAATTGAAAAAACTTTAAGGAATGCTTTTGAAGGTCAAACTTTATGAATTGCAATTTAAAAAAATAGAAAAGATTCTTATTTGCAGTTTTTACTTTTTGGGTGCTTGGGTGGGAGATTGGGTAAAACATTAATCTCATATTCCTCGTTTCATTATTGATGAGGCCAACGTACTCACATATTATACTAATGAAAAGGATCAAGTGCAATTGTTAAATATTAGAATTGATTCAATACTTTTCTAAATGTTTAATTTTTGTAGTTTACTGATCTTTGGTGAAAGTATGCTCTCTCTCTCTCTCTCTCTCTCTCTCTCTCTCTCTCTCTCTTTGCAGTTTCTGCACTTCCATTGAGTGCTGATGTTTGCGTGAGACGTATATGCTTCGAATTGGAGAGACAATGGAACGTCCTATGATAGACCTGATTACATTGACAGCTATATTTAATTTTAATATACTTTATTCATCAAAATATTCGTAAATTACTTTGGTGAAACTAGAATATTCCTACTAATTTCGACAAAATTATATAATCGTAAAAAGTTTATTTAGTTTTTCAAGCAGGGGTTGCGCTGGCATAAAGAAAATTATATACAGATGTAAATAGTAGTTATAGTTATCTATTGATGGAATTGAGTTTCTATCTTGATGTCCAAAAATCCTTTTACATATTGCCCCTTAAATTTGATTTGTTTTAGGATCCATCTTGGTATCTGCTAGCTAAGAGTTAGTGCTTCGGTACCACCAAAAAAATACTTCAATACAAAATTTCCATCCTGATGTCTGCTCGCCGATAGTTAATTCTTCGGTACAAGAAAAACTTGAATACAAAATTAACGGAATACTCTCTGTTCTAGTTCTAACACTCCTCATCTTTGAACTCTCTTGCCTTTCCTCCCCAATCATCAGACAATTTCTTCTGCACTTTGACAAAAACTAGAACTATTGCCCTGAATTGTTTCTCCTGTCAACCCAGCACCTGCTATAACTCAAAAGTAGCAAACAAGTAATTTGTTTAGTATCCATTATGGAATCCTGACGCATGGCTAGGCTCTCCTAAAATGAGAACCTCATCAAAGCAAAAACTTTTGAAACAGGACAAAATAGATTATTCAAACAAATAGGCATTCTTCAGCAAGGGAATTGAAAAGGAAGGGGGGAAAAAAGGAGCGCAAAGGTAAAAGCTTTAAAAAACAATTAAAAGAAACAAAGCAGCGCACAATTGGAATCAGAACTTGAATTAATAATATAATGCTACTATTTTTCAGTGAAATCCTCTTTCACGAATAATCAACTGCTTGTCACCAAACAAAATTGTAGATAAACAATGAACATCTAATATACAACAAAAACTAAATGAGATTTTAAAATTCACTATTAATATACAGCAATGACAAGTAATTAAAAGATACCTTTCTATGCCTACTTGCCAATTGAGACTAATACAATACATTTAATCGAGATTACAATATTTCTCAGTAGACGAGGAAAAAATGATTGAGAGAATTATCTCAAAATTTTGACCATCTCAGAGCCTTATGCTCTATATATCTTTCTTCATCTCTCTAAAAGCAATCAAATCAACAAGCTACTTGTCAATATTGATTTCAGAAACCAAAAGGTGATTTTCTCCTACTTCCACCTTCGCCATATTGTTCATTCCATTTCCTCAGCTCATTCATGCTTGCTGCATCATATGCAACCGAAGGGCCAACCTGAAATCGGTAAACAGCTATCAAATAAGCAGGATAGCGTAACAAAAATATTTTTACTCTTTTAAATAAAAGAAAATTCAGCAACTCTAGAATAATTGGTACATAGGACATGTACAACTTCCACATTTTATAAAACAATTGGTGTGTCACAATGATGCGGGGACCAAATGAGCTTTCTCAAACTTGGAGCTAGCTTAGGTCAAAAGCCCATTATTATTATTATTATTATTATTTTTTTATAAGCCAGGTATCCGGACCAAGACCCGCCTCTAGACCTTAGGGGATGCAAATCGCGAGATATGTCCCAACTTGCCTCAGGTTCCCTATAATACCCTATACACCACTCAGGTGTTCCCAACAGAATATGCCCCAAAAGCCCATTATTTTTGCTTCTTCACCAAGTTGCCACATCAAAACTTCTTTTAACTGGTACGGATCCTAAGCTCAAAACATGAACTATTATTCATCACATTGAACTATTTCTCTCTTTGTTTCATAAATCTGCATGAACATAAGTCGGTATTTTAAAGGGATATTTTTCCCTTTATTTTTTTTTCCCCCTGGGGATGGGTGGGTGGAGCATAGAGAGAAAAATGTTGAACATAGCAGGGACCAAGGGCAGAGCATTCTAAGATGAAACTGAAATTCATTTTGTACCATTAGATGTTGAATGAAAGTCGATCCTAAATTACTATTTTGAGCAATTCTCACCCAAGTTTTAATGCATCGCCACAGGCCCTTCACATAAGCATCACCTTAATTTACACAACAAGCCCATGTAATTATTTATCATCCATGGCATTTCCATGCATTGCCATACCTAAAACAAAACAAGAGTTCATCTTCCTAGATTTTATAGTTAGAAATAAACAGTATCCATTCCATTGAAACCTTTTGCTGGAAGTAGAAAATGACATGTGCCTTCAGCCATATGGAAAGAACTTGAATAATTTATAGGAGCATACATAGCTTTAATTGGATCAATTAGACTTCAGTGATAAATTCCAAAAACAATCCGTGCTAAATTACCTTTAATTTGGACTGAATAAAGTCATGTATATTCAGAGGTCGTGTAACTGGAGAAACATCATCTTTGCATCCCTATAAATGGAAACAATTGTTACATGCATGAACAAGTATCATACATTCATTCATAAAATTGAAAGATAAAGATCACCATAGTGAAAAGAAATTATAAAACAATGCTGCAATTGTGATGTGGCAAAAGTGTGATCAGGAACCTTTTTTTTCAAAGCATGAACCTTGTCCCCAGTCTTTGCTTTTTCCTTAGTTGTCTATTATAAAAGGGCTGGTTGTATGTACATAGTCTACTCATTTCCTTTTATTGCTTCAAAGGGGGAGGGGGGATCAGAATTTTGTCTCAGTAAAAGAATAGCTGAATACAGCAGGATAGGGTGGAGGATAGTTTGAAGTCAAGTCAGTCTGAGCATGTGCATTTCAGAGATTATGAAACACAAAATTCAACTTATGATATCAGATTTCCCTGAGATCAAATTAGCCTCCAAAATAATCAATAAAATTTTGCAGAACAAATGTCAAACCAAAGACGCATACAGAGTAAAATGTCATGTAATTTGGCAACTCCACTGTTGTTTTACACAATTTACTTTCTATGAGTTGAACTAGAACCATCTGATGTTATTGGGCACTAGAAAGCAAGCACAAATCAAGGGGCATTCTCAAACAAGTCCTAAAGAAATTTCATAGGTTAAAAGAAGGTGCTCTGCCAAACACCTCTAGAAGATGCATTAATGCTGCTCATGAGAATGCCTAATAAGACTATTCCTGCTAATTCTGTCCAGCAGCATATTTTGGGTGTCTCATCCGGTGATGTTTCTTTTTAATACCTGATATATCTCCACCACTTACAACGAAATTTTCTTTAGCCAAAAAACTAACAATAACAATAATTTTAAAAGCTTATGATCATGATCATCTAAAAACAGCTAATGCATTTTCTAGATACAAGAATGACCAACAGGAGCCAGTTTCAACTGTAGTATAAATTATCTTGCATATCACATTATATGCAGGTATAAAACTACTGCTCTTTCTGATAATCCAAACAATGCTAATGCATTCTTCAGATACCAGTATGAACCCTAGGAGCCAGTCTCAACTGTGGCGTAGCAACCTAGAAACCAATAAGTGAGTAATTTCCAATTGTTCCAGAGTCCGAAGTAATTTGAAATAGTCAGTTGATCCACTTTCAAAATAGAATTCCCTACTAGAAGGAGAAAACTAAAAGACCACAAATTTGGAAAGAGAATAATTGGAGTCACTTGGAGAAAACACATATGGTTTAACCAGCATGACTAAGAGAGAAAATTTCAGGCAATTAGTCCATTCAAAACCGTATATACCTTTCTCTCTTCGGCTAGAAGCTCCTGAACAGGTCTATAGGCTGCAGCAACACAGAGGTTCTGCAAATAAAACATATAACATAGTCAGCAGAGAGCACACAAGAATATTCAGACATCTCGTAATCACATAAATCAGAAGATTACCTTCAAATCACTCCCTGAATAACCTTCTGTTGCATTTGCAAGCTGCTCAAATGAGAATTCAGATTCTAAATTTTCTTGATCAAGAATTATCTTCAGTATTTTCAGACGATTTTCAGCATCTGGAAGATCCACATATATCCTATATAGTAACAGATTTATCATATTTAAACACTCATGCTGTCTAAATTGCTTACACATGTTTACTTTGTCAGACTTGAGCATTTATGAAGTCTAATAAATAGAGCATCAACATGGAAATGGCAGAGTCAGAAAATCACTTCCTAATGCACCAACATAGATATGATAAGATATCAATGGAAACAACTATTTGGCATAATCCTACCTCCTTGGTAAGCGGCGGATGACTGCATCATCAAGGTCAAATGGCCGATTTGTAGCACCAAGGATAAGGATTCTCTGACTCTCTTTTGACCTCAATCCATCCCAGGCTGCCATGAATTCATTTCGCATCCTTCTAGTCGCCTCATGCTCAAAAGCACCCCCACGAGCACCAAGCAAACTGTCAACCTGCTTGTGCAAGCACAAAATGAGGCAAAGCAAGATCACTCTCAATAGCTAGATCCGATCGAAACATCAACCAAGAGTTATTTTAAATGCTAGAAGCTAGTTACAGAGGCACAACATTAACAAAGGAACGGAAGTGCAGTTGGATTAGACAAAGCTACTGCAACATGGCAGAGGGGGGTTGAAAACAAAACTATCCTTGGATTACAGCCTGAAATATTAATGCTAAAAGCACAAAGAATAAATACAAAATTAATTGACTAAAAATTTTAAAAATTAAAAGATGTACTATAAAGCTAAGTTTTTCTGATCTCCCCAACAGTTGATATCTATTAGTCTATTAGGGAACATTAAATTTTGAGCCTAGCACTTGAACAATTTATTAGAGAACAAACCATAGCATCCGTGAATTCAGCATCACCCAAAAACAATCACTTTCCTCATATATTTACTGAACCTCCTCTCTGTAGCCTTTCATCAAATGTTGCAAAGCAGCTCATCTGTCTTTCTAGCTCCTGGTCCTGGCTCACTCAACTGTTGAAGGAAGTAAATCCAGACCTTCCTGGCAGGTCTGGATGGAAAAATTATTTCCTTTTTTATTCCCACTTCCTTTTCTATGCCAAGTTGAAGAAAATGGACCTTGCCTTGTAATTTTTTTCCCCCCTAATTTGTTTGTTTTTCTACAATGATGATAGCCAACAACCTTATTCACCTAATAATTAGACATCCATAAATCTACTAAAGTGGCACACATCAAAGTAACAACTATTGAACCAAAATCCCACATAACTTGATATGCCATCTTTCGAAATTTACTTCAAAAGTAATCTAACATATTTACTTCAACAAATAAATAGAAACAAATTAAAGACAGATAACATTTCAAAAACTTGGAATATAACAGATAAGGTAAGTGCAGCATATTAATCATTTTTCCAAAAATAGGAAGCCTTCTCTTTTTATAAAGCTCAATTCATTGCAAATGGAAAGCAGTTTGTGGCTGCAGATAGAAATGGACAACATGTGCACCCCAAGAAAATCAATATCAGGTCAGATTGGATGCATAGCTGATGGTGAAAGTGGCGACTAGCTACCTCCTCAGGACAGCAATACAGGCACTTTTAAATTCCAAAGCATGTCTTAGCTAATGTGTTGAGTCATCACTAATGGAATGCAATCAAGATCTCTTTACAAGTGATAATATATAGATACGTGGTCAGAGATAGCATTATCCATATGAGACCAATGGTGGCAGAGCGAAAATGGCAACTGACAACAGATTTCTGCTTGCGCAAAATGTTAGTCTTTTTACTTCACAGCATTCTATTTTAACAGAACTAGATTGTTCTCATGAATATAAGTTAAAATTGACCAAATCAAAAGCCACTAGATTTTTTGTGACAATTTCATGAAAGCCTCCACTGCCGCCATAACATATCATCTGACAGACAATCAGAATTACTCAATCATGCAGTAGGAAAAGAGGTACTCAAAGAATCAGAATCATCAACAGAACAACCTTAGCAACAGCAATTCTAGCAATTAATCAACCTTTTAAACTGACAAAAATTTATGCAAAATATAGCATATAATAAAAAGTCAAATCCAGTCACAAGAGTTTCAGGAATGACGGATGTAAATATGTGAGACACAGTAGGATAGCAGTTTGACTGTCTGACCTCATCAACAAAAATAATTACAGGAGCCAACTTGCTGGCAAAGGAGAAGAGAGCCTTGGTAAGCTTTTCAGCATCTCCAAACCACTGCACAAGAAGTATGAATGAAATGAAAGAAGCACTTTACATAGAAAGTTAAAGATAGGGAAGAAACCTGAATATCAAATTCACCTGAAAGTATAACTATCAATTATGTTCTGGATTAGAAAAACAGAAAATGCACGTCCTTTTTATTTCAACAATTCCATAAGTTTATGCAAGTCAATCACAAGCTGCTGCAAGTCAGGTTCTAAAAACCATTTTACAGTATACCACAAGAAGATGCTTTATAGAGTGATTGCAAAGACAAAAGCTGTCCACTCCTAAATTAAAATTATGTCAGTTTAATCCACAGAATATCCAATCAACAGTTCAACTGACAATTCCTCAAAAACTTATCTGCAAGATTTCTTATGCTTTGATATTCAATTGCTAAATGAAAGCTCAAACTTTGACCATTGTCAATTGTTGTACCTCACCGTCCAATAAAGTTTGAGTACCTGTAAAGGCTTACAATTTTATAATCAACCAATAAAACAAATATGTTTCACATTTGCTTGGAAATACAAAGAAAGATTCAATTTAGCAAATATTGACTTCAACCAATCACCCATTAAAAAATTTTAATTTAAAAAAAAAAAAAAGCCAGATTTGTGCTCTGCTGCAACTAAAACAAAAGAATTAGCAATTAATATCATGGACTAGAGGGTCCAAAGATAAATGAGGAGCCAGTGTTTTTCTATACAAGTATCCAGTCAGCAAGTACTAGACACACAAGAGTACATTAATCAGAAACATCACTTTCTTTTAGATAAAATGTAATAATACGTATACTAATTAATAAATTAAGACATCACTCTTTGATTTACCTTAGATGTAAGTGTGGAACCTGTAATGCTGATAAAATTGGCCCCAGCTTCTGTTGCAAGGGCCTTAGCAAGAAGTGTCTTCCCAGTACCAGGGGGCCCAAAAAGCAGTATTCCTTTGCAGGGCTGTTTTAAAAGCTTTGAAAAATTACATACCAAAACATTGCACAGCATAAAAGAAAGGCACATAATTAATTTACATGAATTGACTACCCGCAACAAATTTCCATGGGAGAAAAGCTCAGGTCTCTTCATAGGCAGAATTACAAGTTCATTAAGAGCTTTTTTTACATCTTCAAGGGCACCAATATCATCAAACTTCACACCAATTTCTCCTGGAGGAACTACAGCTGAAACAAAGTTGCTCTCATACTCATCTTTAGCCAAATTCTGTATAGTTCATGCAAATGTTAGTGCACACCCAGATAATTCCCAGTAAAGTTTATTCAGATGCATACCTTCAAGTTTTGTGAAGGCTTCTTTGATACTGATTCCTGCTCTTTTAGCCTCACAATAGCAACTTCAAGGCTTGAAATGATTCAAAAATAAAAGTAGATCAGTAAAAATCAACTTCAAGCTGACATTAAAACTGAAGGGTTGCACGCAAATAAAACACCTTTTACGAGGCACGTACAAACGGTCTCCCTTGATGTAAGGAGCATGACATGAGAACAAGTAATGATTTTTAGCCCAACCAACAACCATCTCAGCTTCTGCAACGAATAAACACAGCATAAGGAAAGTTCAATAAACTGAAGCAACATTACAAACCTTAAGAACTTCACTTTCTAGATGATAAATTATTGGAATTCAATTATATCAACACTATAGTTTTCAACTTTCTACATTTCAGGGAAAATAAGCACAAAAGAACAACCAAATCTAGCTTACAATGCATATTTATTTAACAATAAATGTAGCATATTTTAAAAGCGAGAGTACTATCAGAAATTAACTTTTTGTTGAATTAGTAGCCATCTAATTTGGACTTTTTTTCCTTTATGAGCATCAGAAAGCCTGCAATGTATCCATGACTATCTTATCGATATACAGACATGAAGAAGACAACACAAACATGATTAATCCAATAAATACCAAATCGTCAATCAAAATACATCACGCCTGAAAACAAGCAATTGATTCCCTCTTGTTTTGCTTTTGTTAGCATGCTAGAAGGAATTATTCCCTCAACCTCTCAATTTTACTTTACATGTCTCTAATATAACTTCAAACATTGGCAATGATCAACAGATACCCAAACACTTAGGCAAGTCCATATTACAATCTTGTTCAGTTTCAACACAAAATAAGCTGCAGAAGCATATCCAGCTTATTAGACAGATGCCAAATCACATTTCCAAGTTAAACAAATAATTCCCAAATAAAAAGGAGCAGGAGAAAGCATATCATGTTAAAAACTTACTCCGCTTTGTCAGTATTACACCACCAGTATTTATATGCAAAAGGTCTAAGCATGAGAGCTCATGCTCCTCGAGAACCTGAAATAACATTTATTTAGCCACAAACACAAAAATAAAAGGCCCATTGGTATTGAAAAGGGAAAAGATTTAAAAGAAAATTTCAAACCACCAAAGAAAGCAATTAATAGATTACCTATTTCACTCACATACTCCAAAGAAATTTTTAATTTTTTTTTTTTTAATATGAAAACCAGCTAGGAAAAACAACATTTCCAATTACAACGCTCATTACCTTGTGCAATTCGTTCAAGTTGCTTCGAGATATCACAATTTTCCTGTCTTCTTCAATTTGTTTATTGAGTGTTCTGAGGAGATCTTCATCCTGAAAAAGCATTATGGTTGCACACAAACACCACTTAACACACTGTTTAAAAAAAGCATTTAGCAGACAGCATGATCAAACAGAAGCAACACATAAAAGAACAGGCATACTATGCCCCAGACAAGAAGGATGCCCAAGCATACAGCCATCTTGATCATAGCTGGAGTCTGATGCATGCTACTCTACAGCAATGCTCTTAACACCAAACTACTCGAGAGGCCAATATATAGCAGGGTTAATCCCAGGGACATAGCATTATTTGACAGAAGAGTAACAGATTCCAAAATCAAATATTGTTATCTGAATTATTAATCCAGAGATCTCATAAGACTCCACCTTGTGAAAAAGAATACAGCAGCTTGGTAATGTCATCCCACAAGTTTCAATAAGATCCTTGAATTATTGTTCACTTCTAAACACATCATTTTTATGAATTCCTGCCTTTTTCAGTCTATGAAAGCTTTAGTTAACTTCCTGGCCTCTGGTAGAAATCTGTTTAGCACAGTAATCACATCTTGCCCCCTAATGACACACCACCCAATTTGGACTTCCAGTTTCTAATTCTGGATGCACTAACAAAAGTACAGACAATGTCCAAGAACATCTGACAGGTACCGTGGTTGGACACAAGTATATTTCTAGCATTGTTTTTACTTCCTAGATTTAGACTTTCAAAATATGTATTTAGTTTGTCACTTTCTGTTATTTCAATGTAAGTTTTGCATATAATATATAATCCTACTACGAGATATTAACAACAGAAGTGATCATGCTTCTGCTTCTGCTGCCCCTGCCTCTTCATTTCTAGCCACCACATAAGTGTGAATTAACTTTCTGAACAAACTCATGATAAAACCAATTCCTAAGGTGGACATAGCATTATATGAATAATTTAAGCTATAATTAAAGCAATATTGAACCAGGAGACTATATTTCATTTAAAAATAAAAGATATGAACTTAATGCCAAAGATTTTGATATAGTGTCAGATGCTCTAAAATACGAGAAGCAAGAGTATATCTTCATTCATCAACTCAGTCAGGGAACTAACAGGCCACTAATAATGCACAAAACGTGTATTGTCCGGGGCTAATTCTTCGCTTTCCACTCTCAAAGGGAACTCTCATTCTTGAACTTCCTGTGAGTTTGAGGAATGAATGATTAAAATATCTGAATTTTAAATAATATACATTTGAGTGCATGTTAACTTCATAGTATACTCCAAGCTCCAACCGCAAACTTGTTAAGGACCAAGGTTAAAGATGACCAGCACTATATGCATTAGCCAAAACGACCGTCTTCCCAGGTCTTTCATGGTTAATTCCAAAGTAGTCCTGATCAGTTTTTCGTGACCTAAGGTTTGTAGAACGAACTTAGACAACCTATAATATACTTTTCCCAAATCCAAACACTCAAAGTCCCTCGCACTGCAGAATACCCAATGACAAAGGAAAAGGATGAGAATTTCGGGCTGCTTTTATACACAGAACACGTTTTAATGCATAATCTCTAACACATTCTACCACATATATTGACAATTTCAGATAGTAAAATAAATTGTTTGAAGCAACTGGATTGAACATAAATTTTATTAAAATAAATAAATAACAGTCCGGCCATAAAAACTGTCAAGTTGCAGCTAACTATATGAAAAATGAATAAATAACGATTTCAGATTTTGGTCAGGAAGAAGTTCTTAGAAGCAAGAGGCATGGCACCTTGCTCATAGCAAGAGATTTCTACTTAACAAGATTTATTCCAGAAGTGCATGCGAAGCACATACCTTCGGGGGATGTAAACACATAATATTTTTGAATAGCTTGTATATTTCATCTGCATCAGATCGTTTTGTTGTTTTGAATCCATCCATAAGGCGCTTCAATGAAAGTGGCTGGAAAACAGAATGCATCTCAAAGTTATATGGAAATAAAATCCTTTCAAAAATGAAACAAAATGGTCAAGAAATGACCGGCATAGCTTTCCATGGAATAAATCTTTCCAAAAATAGCAAGATTCCAACAGCCTTTGCTAAACTTGCAAAATGCAAATATATGTCTACAAATGGATCCACAGTGCTAAATCATACACATCAGGACAGTCAAGAACTGTTTTCTGTGAAGAAAAGATCAGGCAAGCAAAGAATATGGAAAGCTATAATCAAAGAAACAGTTGGTAAGATTATTAGGTATTATTCTTGAGTGCTTGTATTTCAGGAAAAGCCTGTGTTAATCACATCTTTTTATAGCCTTGTGTCTTAACTCTTTTAAGAGAATACTATTGCCATAGTTTCCATAGCGGACACAGGGCTATTACACTTAACTTTTTTATAGATAACAGCTGCCATGTTCTCCTTTCCCATACATACACAGTCAATAAAATAGGCCGCCTCTTGGTCAATTATTGGCCAGTTATTAGATAATTATCGACCAAAGTAATCTACTACCAGGAAACAGGAACTATAGTAGAGAAAATAATGGCAGCGGTGATAGCAGCAGTTTAGATAGCTGTAGCGGCAGCAGTAGTGACACTTGGAATAGTGGTAGGACAAATGAGTTGGAACCTTGTATTTAGGTGGGACTCTGACAATTGGGAATTAAAACAGGTTTCTGTGCTATTGGCTTTATTTTATAAGCAACCAATGGCTGTTCAAAGATCCAATGCTTTATATGGAGAAGACCTAAAAATGGTAGCCTTTAAGTTAAATACTATTAGCCTCTCTTACAAGTTGTGATACTAATTTCCCCCAGAGAGTTATTTGAAAGACGAAAGCTCCTCTCAGAAGTTCAGTTTTTTGCTTTGGACTTTCTTGTAACGTGGTTCTTCCTCAAAGATAAATTGCAGAACAAAGGAAAAGCTCTGGCAAGTTGTGTCCTAGGTGCTAAAGCTGAAGAAATCGTGAGTCATCTCTTCCTCCACTGTGAAGCTGCAAGTGATATGCAGAGGATCCTCACCCCCTTTTCTGAAATTCAGAGGGTTATGCCAAATACAGTGAAAACATGTCTTGATAGTTCGTATGGGTGTAGGTCAATTATGATTAATGTGTGATGCTTAAATTTGGCAGCCACTACTTTTTTTTTTTTTTTTTTTTTGGGGGGGGGGGTCCAAGGAAGCTTGTAACAATGAATTTAGTTCATTTGTGCAAGTTTATCAGCTGCTGTATCGAATACATATCTTGCGTATTTGGGCACCTTTTTAGTTCCCTTTCATACATATATTTTATTATCGGGGCACCAGCTAGGTTCAATATTTATGAAACTCTCTCTCCTTATACCCCGGGCCCACACCAACAAAAAAAGAAAACAATGGAAACATAACAAAAGCGTGAAGGGCATGAAAAATACCAACTTAGCAATGCGGCCCAAATTTGGAAGTACCATTGTCTGTCAGCAACATAGGAAAAGAAGTCAAAACAAAGGGCAAACAATAAGCAGGATGAAACAATGACAAGAGTTTAGCAAACTCACAAATTTTTCTTTCTCTTTTGAGCCAGTTTCAACTTTGTTTTGACTGCAGATTAAGACAACAGGTCGTCCGGATAACTTGTCAAACATTTCCATCACCTTGCTGACAAACTCCTTACGGTTTGACTTGGAAACAGCTCTTGACAGCCACATAGAAGAATCTGGAAAGTAGACAATAAGGGGTTGCACAGAATCCAAAACCTGCAAAAAAAGCGAAATCAGAAGTCAATTGAATAGGAATTAACACTCAAAGGGCATAAAAAGGTACTAATGTTACCTCAGCAAGTGCCGCCATAGCAATATGGCAGTCTTCATACTCAGGATCAAGATCACGTTCAATCTCCTTCACTACAGACAAAAAGAATCTTATAGTTTACTTCTAATTAATAAAGGAAGACAGCCAATATTGTAAACTGCACCCCCCCCCTTCAAAAACACAAAAACCAAAAAAAAAAAAAAAAAAGAGGGTTTTGGCCTATCAAATATAGTACATTCTTTTATTCATAAAACAAAAAGTAAGGGACAATAACAAAGCTGGAACTTTACACAGTAAATTTTAGGATATAACAAAGCTGGAAGCTTGAGGACACAAAAAGTACTACTGCTCTAGTTCTTATGGCCACCTATGACTTCCATTATATATCTTGATTTAGCATTACATTTCCTTGAATACTTTACTTCACAACGAGTTACCTCTACAATATCAATGTCAATACTGAAGAGAAAGCAGCAAAAGAAAATTTACTACATGCTATAATAACAGAATCTCCTAAAGGAAACATAGCATGAAGACATCAGAACAGTAGACCTAAATCATCTAAACGTCACAGATTCAGCAATCCTACTCGAAACATAGTTGAAAGCAGCCTGACCAAAAAAGATAATTGGTTCCTATGCTGCTGCATTTTTCCAAGAAGGGGAAAAAGAATATACGTATAAGTATACATATGTACATATTTTTTCTACATCTTTTTCTACATATACATATATGTATGTACATATTTTTCTCAAGGTATCCCCCAGCAGCCACTTCATAGGAGAGGCATTGAAACACTGGAATTACAAGTAAATTAGTAAAATACAACTTTCCTCATCTTTAATCAGGGGAATATAGTGCTGTCAATTTTTAAAAGTATGAGGTCCATCTATTAACAGTGGCCAGAAATGCATATTAATGGCTGTATAGTGGAACAGGTAACACCAGCAGCAAGAAATTAACACTATAAGAATGAATACCCAATAAGAAGAAAACATAAATTGAATCAACAATCCAAAATTATTTCAATATGCATACCATGGATCCAATATACTGAAGGCTCTGTAGCTTGAGTTGTTCGTTTCCCATCATTTTCACCATCGGTATTCGTTTCAATAATATCCCAGATAACTGCAACTTGGTCCCCATTCACCTCATATACCTCACCTCGTTGACCACTGCACAATGGCCTACAATCACAGTATCCATTTACAAGCCAAATCAATAACAAGGATTTGAGATAATATCCTTTGATATAAAGACATGCTAAAAACAGAAGAAACAAAGAATGGGAACAAAGGCAAATAATTAAGGCTTAAGTGGATTGGAATTTTCCAATCCCATTACAAACCAAAATTTCATTTCAATTCAAATATATTATTATTTTATGTGACTTTCGTTTCCCGAGAACTGTCATCTACTCACAATACATCATATTCTCTCTCTTTAGACCCCACCTGACTTCACATATTTATTACTAATTTTTTACAAAACTCATCTCAAACTAATTCTTATCCACTTACACCCTCAGTCAGTCCAAAAAATGTAGTAAAGAAAACATAACTCGATATTTAAGTCTGTAGCAGATCTAAGCTGCCAAAGACACTTAGGTACTGTAAGTACTTATAAAGCTTTGCTCACCAAAGGAAAATATTGCTTTAACTATAATTCTCCAGCGGCAGTTTAAAAAACAAAGAAAAACGTCTGCATGAAGCAATAGAATCCTTGCAATGCCAAAGATATAAATAGTGATCACGAAATAGAAAATCCAAATACAACATGAAAGTGGGAAAATATTCAAAATGTTGTAAATGCATGGTTAAACAGATTACTGACTGACAGGCATCCAGGAAGCACAAAACTTCGGTGCAAACAAAATTGGAAAGATGACATGTATCTGCGCATCCCAATCAAGTAAGCTACTGGTAAAGCTATCTTTTATATGTTATGGTAGTTGTTTCCAGCAAGACTGGACATAGTCACGCTAGAATTTTGATTCAAACAATCTAGTAACCAAGCACGATATCACGAGGATGGGAGAAAAAAGAGGAAGAAGCATATTTCCAAGCACCAAAAGCTCAATGCTATTTCTCCTACAACATATTGGACAACTTACCAACCCACCTGCCACGAATAACAGTATAAGCATTTCTTGGACCATCAGAAGTTGGTATCTTCCCCAATACAATCCTGTGATTAATTGGATATGTAACTGATTAGGTGTGACTAAAATGAAAGTTGAGCACTATGACCAACATGAAGCCTGTATGCCCTAATGTTCCTCTTCCCAGACCCACAAAAACAAGAAAGGAATCAGAAGAGTAGGAAAGGGGACCATGGGAAATGAAAATTGAAGCTATCATTGGCCACTAAATATCTGAATCAAGCAGGAGAAAGCTAGAAGTTTACTGGTTTCTTTCTTCAGGTTTCAAAATGAAATAAGGAGACAAAGCTATGCAACACTAGCAATGCATCAACATCCAGATCTCAGAAATTACAGAGTAGAACTATGATAATACAGTGCAACAACATGATTCAGCCCTAAAAAGATCAACCTTGAAACTGAAAAATGCAAATCACTTTAATTTCTCCACACACAATTCTAAAACTGGAAATATTAACTTTAAAAGAGGAATATAGTCAAGAAATGCAAGTCATCTCAATTTGACCACTTATGGCTCTCAAGTTTGGACTATTAATTTTGGAAGAGAAAAGCAGAGTCAAGGTTCTGAGAAATGTCGAGAGGACACAGCTGATGGAACAAAATAGAATACTGCTATGCAGCACAAGTCACATCAAGTGAACCACTTAATTGACCAGAAATGATACTACCTCCGTTTCACAATATAAGTCATTTTAGACTTATGCACAAGAATTAAGGATCCTAAATTCTAGACAATTTTAAAACTAAACATCTAAAAACACTCCTAATTAAGTCTTTGTCTGTTTTGATAATTGAAAAGAGTTGGATCATAATTAATGGAAAGAGAGAGATTGCAGAGAGGGGTAAAATAGAAAAAAAAAGCAATAAATGCTTATAAAATTTTGTAAAACGACCTACATTGTGAAAAAACTTTTCAAGTCTAAAACGACTTATATTGTGAAACGGAGGTAGTAGATAAAAAATGTAGAATTAACTCGCAAGCACAAGAAATTTGGACTACAATAAAATGACACACATTCGAAATACTCTCCAATGAATAATAAGATATACTACAGGACGGTAATAACCTGTTACCAGCCTCAAGGCAACCAGATGATCCGATGTACTTTATCCGATCCCCTGCCAAGAGGAGAACATTTTAATTACAGTGAGAAAGACTCTAGCCTTCCCAAAGAAAATAAATATCAAGATTAACTAAAGGCCACCAAACTGGAATCTATGATGCAAAATGATGTACCATTTAGGATGAGTTTGAAAGTTAGTTTGCAGATGTGAGATAAAGAGAAGTTTATTTCAATTTCTATTTCAGTAAGCACAATGACACATGCTTTGATGAATACGTTGTAAGAGATGCTGATAATTCCAATATCAAATGTTGACTTAAATCTGCAAACTTCTTACAGAAGCATCGGTTAAAAAGTAATCTGATTAGCTGACAAAGCTAATTCTTACAAGGCTTCAGTGACAAAGATACAGGAAACACATTATTTACTTATGGAAATCATCAATTAAAAATTCTCCTAAGAGTAAAAATAATCTTACCCGTTGAAAAACCTAATACTTACAGGGCTTTAATCCCAAAACAAAAAAAAAAAAAAAAAGGAGGAAAGCATAGTTTATTTTAGTAAATAGTGGATGATTATGTCTGGTTACAACAAATGAAACTCGATACGTATTTCTGGCCAAAAAACAGATTGAGCAAAGATACGTATTTCTTCATGGGAATCTTGGAAAGAGAAATATGATGCAGAGAGAAAACCAATGAGGCTACAAGAACAGTCGACAATATATTCTGCGCTAAACCATGAAAGAAGCCCTGCATGCAGACACCAACACAGTGAATAGTAACAAATGGAACTGTAACTAACAATCACATACTCAATCAGCTTTCCTGCCACAGTGTGTCAAACCCAACACACATCGTCGTGTGAAAGTTTGAAACATTGCAGCTGCGAGGAGCACAACCATGTTCTTATGAACATTATAGATCCTAGAAGACTGCATCATATGGACAGAAAAAAGGTTAATTGTGCACACAACCTAAAGAAACAAAAATACATCTCACATTCCCACAGGCTACCAAGGATAACCTATTAACATGAGAGCCCACATGGACTACAGCTTAAAAAGGAAGTGTAGCCTGTAATGCACACAGATGCTATGGAATGGAGAAAATTTTGCAAATCATTCATGAACACTGCTAGTCCCCTTTTAGAAGAAATTTCTTTTCATTTCTTCCTCCACATTTTTTTATCAGTCTTCTACCAGGTATGAGGTCATATATAAGTCTAATATAGGACTGCATAATCAACTCCAATCTCTGTCTGACTCAGGGAATCAGGATGAGCCCTTTTTGGATGTGCATTGATGTAATGCTTTCTTCTCCCTGTTTTTTCCTCTTCCAAGTTGGTAAGTAATGAAAGTTTACTCAATCCTTGCATTGAAGGAGAGGAGAAGAGAGGAAATAAGAACAATTAGAGGTAGAACAAATGAGAGGGAAGGGAGGAGAGATTAAGCATTTATCAAATTTGGATAATTAATTGGAGGAGATTTTGGCATAACTACCAATTACATATTTATCCATATTTTTTTATGAGAACCTAAGCATTTTATATAAGGATGTTTTAGTCATAATAATTAAAGTTGAATCCTTCTCCTCAGTTTCCATCCACTTTTGGATAGAACCAAATAGAAACTTTTTAACTAAACTGAATCTCTCCAGTTCCCCATCCCCCAACCCCCCCCCTTTTTCTCTCAACAAAAATCAATTTGAACACCTAAACCCATCTCTTATTCTTTCCTTTCCTCTCCTGTCATCTCCTTCCATCCGAACGGTGTTAATCTCTTATTCAGCAAGCTATGTTACATGGACTCTTCAACCAAACCCAAAGTACCCATGTCAACACTACATGACATGGGTGCTAGTATGATTGCACGTGGAATCTGGTCAAATGAATAAGGGTATTTCACCTGAAAGATGTTGGATCTTGAACAGGAATATTTTTATCCCACATCTTTGGGTCATGATGAAGTTTTTGAGGTGAAACCAAAACCCCATGATCTCATCCTCTAATTGTACTTCATGTAGAGTGTTTGAGATAAATACCAAATGTTGTGATCATATCCTTATGTTTTTTACTGCATGATTGAGTGTAAGAAAGACACTTAAAATCCTATAATCTTATCCTCGTATTTTTGCACCACAGTAAAGTAGAATATCATAAGTCCAAAACCATTGGAGTGCCAAAGTCTAGGAACAAGTTGGTTGTCCCTCATTATGCACAGATATTATTTCCTTAAAGCTTTCAAACGTCCTTATAACTTTCAACTTTCAACTTTCTTCTTCAGTTGTTTCCATAAAAGATGTGTGGAGTGACCCTGTCCAATTCTATAGCACTGTCCCCATATCCTATAGTTTGGTAAATTGAAGAATCCAATTTCTTGACAGATCCAAGAACCTAATACTGATAGCTGAATCCATTTAACATATTTAGCGAGACAAATAAGATCTTGTCACAAGGATTTCTCACAGCAAGTGATTATATAATGTATGAGATTGTTGTGAACTCAGATTTCGTAATACATGTTGCTCCTTTTTTAATGTGAGATGATCTTCACATAGATAAACATACACGATACGTGCAAGTAATCCAAACCATACACTAATATGAATGGATTGAAAAGTATAATCATCACTATACATATCAAGAATACAAGATGCATGTCTGGCTGCAAGCACATAACGTCCAATGACAAGAAAATAGCCATTCTGCTTCACTGGTAAGACTATGCACATACAGCCCTATATAGTGGGATATCCTTGTGTATTGGAATTCCCTTAAGTATGCATTCTACATTTATATTATAGATCATATATCTATTAATAATCTACTATTTAACAAGGACATACATTACCTTTCTTTAGCGGCTGCTTGGCTTTATCAGAATGCCCATCAGTCTCCGATTGTGATGATTCAGAGACGTTTTCAGATTCTCCCGAAACTCTCTGCAAGTACATGTAAATTTGGCATGACAACAACCAACAAAAGCCATAATTTATCATGACACTGCCATACAACCCAAGCCGAAGCGCAGCTTATGTGAAACTACATACTAAATTACTTCCTCAATCCAACATAAATATCTTAGCTTGATTTGGAAAAACAGTAATGAAAAGATGAAGACGTAATAGCTAAAAGAGAAATTGGCAAGCATACTGAACTCGAAACAACAGATGGTGTAAATTAAGAAGTCGAGAATATAATAGGACCATTAGTTCTTCTGCAACCCATAGCACATTTAGGGATAATAGTGCTATGTACTTAAACTTTCCATTTAAGACACATTCATATGGATCTGGTTGGAGAATAATTGAAAAACTCTACAATCATATCAAGCTCACAAGTTCTACAGTCATGGTTTATCACCAGAGCCTCTCACTAACAATTGATATGCTTCCATACCAGCACCAACGTGTCTAAACATTATCAGTAATTACAGCTTTTGTATCCATACAGAAGTACTTAAACATTTGAAACCTTTATTTGACATCAGTACTCTTATCCCCCCTTTCTCAAAAGAGATCAAAAGCTTTCTCTAGAAAGGAAGTTATCAGCATGACTAGGTTATATGAAATTTTACCTTCTCAAACTCTTCCAAAGTGTATGGCACAAGCTTCTTCAAGGCATCAGCAGATGCCTGGACATCAACTTCATCATCATCACTGGTTTCTGATCTTGCCTCAGCACTGCTTGTCCATTCATCTTCATTACTAGCATCATTTTCATTCTCGATTTCTGACTCTGAAGTACAATCTTCACCTGATTCTGCGTTGTCTTCATCTGATTCACCTTCTGAAGTGCAATCCTCCCCAAAGACCTGCACAAACGTCAATCATTATAAAAATACTTACTCCGAAAAAATTAAAACAAGAAAAGAGAGAAAAAAATCCCAAGACTCTCTGATACCAAGAACTAATAAAAAACTGACCATCAACTCTTGGAAACTTATATTTCATTACAACGTCACACACCCCACTCTCTCCAGCTCAGTTAGAGCCATAATATTTTAGCATTACAACCACAGAAAACTTAGTCTAACATAGAACCTCTGAATTTTGTTCAAAGAAAATTAACCTACTTCCAGAGAAATGCACACCTCTCCCGCCCACAGAAGCACCCCCAAAACACCCAAAAAGAAAAAGATGGACCAAAACAAAAAAAAGGAAAAAATCAAAAAAAGAGTTCCCTCATCCTCGGCACCATCACAGCAGCCTACCTTATCAGGCTAGTTTCCATTCAAAAATCAGATATCCACATCTTCCATGCAACCCCAAATGTTAGCATATGTAAATACTTGTGTGCTTTGCTTTTTCTCCAAATATAAAATTTATATATGCATAGATATGAACAAGATAAATGTCCTAATGCAGATATATTAACAATACTAAGAATTAGGGAGGAATTTGTTGATTGGATGGTACAATTAGCTATCTATTATGTATGAATTTTACGATGAAAAAGTGAAGATCTATGTTTCTGCATGGCTATAGACAAGTTGTGAAAAATGTTCACATGTCTGAGTATTTCCCTTTCACAGACATTTACATATGAAGGCAAAAACAGTCCAACTTTTAAGAAATTTAACAGTTTCTGGCAGAAAATTGACACTAACCAGGTGATAATCTAATCATTTGAAATCATTTAAGTAACATCCAACTAGGGAGGGAAGTAGAATAAGTATGAGACAGAAGGCGGGTCTTTGATTTGGCTTTGGCTCTTTTGGTAGTTATAGCTTTCCGGCAGAACTAACATATATTTTAGTACAAAGGAAAGAAATTTCACTTAGTAGTTGTACTAATGCAGATACAAGGTTGTCAGACAATGATAGCTTGACACCAACACAAGCGGATACTAGGAATATTAGGTGCTTTCAATAACTAGCTGCTTAAGTCTTAATTGCATTCATTTATGGCCAAAACATCAGCACGTAGTCTAAGATTTTAGAACTGGCCATTTCAGATCAAAACACTGAAAGTTTCAGTTCAGATAAAAAGAATTTCAGTGTCACATCAATTTTAACTGCTTTGGCATTTCAAAGTTTTAAGGCATCATGTCTAGGGGTTCAAAAATGATTTAGTACATCCCCAACTGATCACTGCAGAAATTCGATATTAACCTTCACCACGAATAATCACTTCTCTTATCCTATAATACATAATGAGATAAGCAGAAGGGGAAAAAATTGGAACTTACATAAGGAGCTAGAACACTGCTGTCGAGCACCAATAATGGAACCTGTAGATCCCTGGCCAGTGCTCTGACCAATCTTTCTCTATATAGCTCAGTACCTGCCAGTAATAACACCCAGTGGTTTTCATGATGAGGACTTTGAGTTAAGCTATCAAACAAATCATGTGATAGAAGATCCAAACAACAACTGTCTCCAAATGGCGAGCCATAGATTGAACCTGGAATGCTCTGGAGAAGGATCCTCCCACTTGAAGAAGTCAAACGGCCACCAAAAGAATTAACAAACTTGTGCTTCAAATGTGCAGCAACACATTCCACTAGAAGACTCTTGTCATGTTCACTGCATCACATTCAGATGGATCACAAGTGTAGACACTATAATGCAAAGGGAAATCAGAACATTTTGAGGATAGACTTACTGAATATAATAGGGAAAAGTATCCCATGAAACCATAATCTTCTCCCATGGAACAACCCGCCGCAAAAACTCGTTCTTAAATCTTTCCCGTCTACTTAAAAAGGGAGATTCCTTCTTCTTACTTTCAATGGCCAGCTTCTCATTATTGAGCCACTCCTTTTGGTCTTCCTCCCCAAGTCGAGCATGTGCATCACAGTGCCTAACATCTTCTCGACCTTTTTCTTTCCGAATCTTACCCATGTCAGGATTAGTCCCATCTTTAACTGCTGCATATTTATCCTCACTTGTATTTCTTTCATCGCCTTCAGAACTATAAAATCTTGACTGTCTACTTCTCCAAGGTGCATTTGCTCTCGCATCCAAACTTGTAAACCATCTTTCGGAAGCAACACCTGATGGAGATAAACATCCTGGCACATATCTTCTGATCAAACTGCAATGGGAACCATACTTCCCACTTGTTTGTTTATGGCCTAAGTGATAAGAAGAGTACTCTCTACAGTTAGAACTGCAATAACATTTACCCCGCTGGACGACAAGCTTCCACTTTTCACTGTTACTCCTTATTTTTCTCGCATACATTGCAACTTCTAGTGTCAACTGCAAATCCCTTGCACAATGCACAATGCAATATTCAGAAACTATTAACTAATTATAGCTCTCTTCACTTCTCTTTTCTTTTCATCTCATGATGTTTGATTAGATATAGATCATCCAAATAATAAATCTATAAACTCTACCACAAAAGGCTGCATCCTACTGCAATTAATCCAGAATACAGTCAGTGATTCATGAATTCTAGTTTCCAGTTCAGTTCAGTTCATTTCCTCAGCCTGGATGAATAAAGGCCGTATCCTATTGCAATTAACAACACTAATTACTTTTTCACATGGGAAAAGACCCAAGAGAGGTGTGTTTGGGGGGGGGGGGGGAGGAAAAGGACATGAAAAACACTGCACTAAAAGAATAATGCAGAAGCAAGAGCTTAAATAATTTGAAGCACTTTCAACCACCTGTTCAGACAAAATTATGTTAAATGTAGACGGAACAAAATCAATATCAATTCCAATTTCATAGATTATGCCAACTAGAAATCAGAAAATGTCAAACAAACAAACAAAATTATCCACTCCAATATTACAACTTTTGACTAAAAATAATAGGAACAGAGAGAATTTTATTTGCTGCCGTGCATGCAAATCATAAAAATCCAATTTTTTTTGCTTCTACCAATTAATTTCCTTCGGTAAACCATTGCACACAAAACTACGAAATAAGCCCTGCCAATTTAGCTAAAAGCCACTTCTCCTTATTTATAACTAGTGATCCTTCCAAAATTTATGTACAATAAAAACGAAAATTGCACCATTTCAAGCAATACTAACAACTAACTTGGGAATTAACACGAGACACAAATTATTCAAACATGGTGACGATTTATGAATTCGACTTACAATAAGTTAACACGCCTTGCTTTTTTGCAGCTTATTGTTCAATCGCAGATGCTTTCTCTCACATATAAAAAACCACATACGTGTGTTTCAGTGTTGGCTCTCTCTCTTATATAGACAGAAAGAGAGATTGGTCGCAGAAACTCCTTTGAGCGAGAGAGGGAGAGCTGTGCCCGGGAACCGTGGGCGCGGGGACTGTGGGCGCGAGGGCTGGGGAGCGAGGGGGGGGGAGGCGCTGGCTGCTACAAAAGCAAAGAGAGAGAGATCAGATCTGGTGGGTTCCTTGCCTTGGATTAGAGAGTCCCACAGCGTGAGGCTGCGCTTGGGCTTCGAAAATAGGCCTGCAAATGGAATTGGGATAGCCCAAATCGTACGACGTAGCTTTTCAATGCTTTGGTTTTTCCTTTTTTTTTTATTTCTTAAAATAATACTCCCTCCGTCCCATTAAAATTGACAGTGGTTGACTTGATACGATATTTTATGTAAAAATAAAAATTAAAATATAATAATAATATAATATAATAAAAATAAAAAATATGTGGGTCTCATAATACTTTATATCAAATCTAAGAATATAAATATAATATATATAGAGTATATTGATTATTTTATAATAAATTGTATAGTAAAAACTTTCCTTTTAAGGAAAGTGTCAAATTTAATGGGACATCCCAAAATAGTAAGTATGTCAATTTTAATGGGATGGAGGGAGTATGTCATTTTAGTCTCAAGAAATAAGACCACCAGGCCAGTATTATATATATACATATAAAAGTCAAAGGTGAAGGCTGTGGTGTTGTCACGTGTCTAATAGGAAAGCTTGACATGTAGATGTTATTTAGGAAGCCGCAGCCGTATTATCCTCACAAAAGCCTTCCTCTCGACTCTCTTCACTTTCGGTTTCACGCGTTGACTTCTATTGTGTTCTATCTTCAATACGGTGAACAGATCCTCTTCTTCTTTCTTACCTCTTCGATTTCGTCTCCACATTCAAATCGCAATTCATCAATTCTGCTAAATATTCTCGATGGCTTTTAATTTTGCTCCAAACCTAGATCTACAAAAACATAAATCTAACAACTTCTGCATATTTCTTTGCAAAACCCTTTCTCAAACTCCTTGATTTTTGAACCAGAGGTTCTTTCCCTCACGTAACTTCGCCCGCCCTTTTCATTTCCGTTATGGTGGAAATGGGATTCGAACCCTAGTCCGACACCTGCTCTGAGTAATGCTACTACTCCAAAGGAGAAGTCTCCCGCTCCCGCACCTATATCAGTCATGCAGTGGACTCCAGCGATATCGAAGCTAGCAAATCATCCGGTGGCATGAAATCTGGATAGAAGGCGGGAATTGCTGTTAAAGTAATGGCTGTCGTGTTCATCGTAGGTGTTGGAGCAATCGTTTACAAGAAGCGTCAGCAGAACATCCGTCGAGTAGAATTCGGGTACGCCGCCAGGAGAGATATCCTCCAAACCAATAGATTCATATACAGATACAATCTCTCCCTTTCTATAGATACAATCTCCATGTAATATGCTATACTTATTTGGATCTGATACTTCTAGAATGTGATATACACAGCATAGATTTGTGGGTGTTGAGACTTGAGAGTTGGATTTGATTGGAAGAGATTATGATTTATTTAATTATTTGCTTGCTAATAACATCTTTTCAATTTTGATTTAGAATTTGTTGTTCTTCCTCTTTGCCAGTGAATCCATTTTCGATTTGATTTTCATTTCATTGGACTATTTTGTTCACTATGGATTGAGATTTTAGTGCACAATAATTTTATTTATTAGATTGGATTTGAAAATTATTACACATCTATGGCAATTTTTATGCATTAGATTAAATTTATCCAGAATTAATTTTTTAGAAATGGCTTCTGGATCAAGTAAATTCTCCATTTTTTTATGAAATTCTCAGTATCTATTGGTATATAAAAATATGTGGGGATTGTAATAGAAGTGTAGCAGCTACGAAGATAGTTTGTATACCCGCAAAGCATTTTTTTAAGTTGCTGGTATGGCAAAGGAAAGTTTTCATTATGTCTCGTTGAATGAATTGACGAAGGGAAAGTAGCATAAAAGAGTGGTGTTTAGAATTATTCAAAAGCAGGAAACATATGCTTAGCGATCGGAAAAGTTAATGAGTATTATTTCTTTGTTTTCAGAAGTTGAAGAACACAAAGACATGGACAATACTATTGAGACTACAACACCAAACCAACAAGAAAAGAAAAGAATAAGGTGTCCATGGTATGAATTGAAAGCTTAATGCTATAACAATTAAAGTTTGTTTTTGTCATTCAAACTAATTATTTGCTTATGTGTTACAGATCACAAGACAGTGGTGACAAGAAATAGGTCCTTGATTTGAAAACAGAAGGAACAAACAAAAGAAAGAAGCTTTTTGGTGCAGAACATGCTAAAATGACAATAGAGAAGACATATTCATACTTACTATTATTTATGAATTATATATTTATATAGAAAGCTTAGTACTTGATAAATATATTGTGAGTATTGATGTTATGTTTTCAGCTATCAACTATATGTACATGTATAATGTATCTATAGCAGATGATTGCTCTATCAGAGGTTGTATGTGTATATCATTTAAAAAACACCACACTCATGTTAAATGTTGTTAGGGCATATATATGTTTATTTGTAGCTGTAGCTAAATTACATTGTCACTGCTCAAGCTAAATAGAAAGGAGATTACTTGGTAGTGAAACACAAACAATGATATATTTCTTTTTCCCCTTGATTTTCAGGATTTCTTTGGATAATATGATGGGTAAATCATTTACTTCATTGGTTCCAATAGAGGCAGCTGCGGAATTTGCTTTTAGGTAAGCAATATTCGTTATTACTTTTTGAGTCTGATGTAGATCTCACTGCTTATCCATCTATGCAATTGCCTATAGCTGAACAAATGAGTTTATATCATCCACACTCCTCCTTGAACAAATGAGTTTATATTACTTTTTGATTTTGGAAACTCATTTTGTTACACTTTTATGTCTAAGACTATTATGCTAAGACCTAGACAAAAGTCACATGTTTTGGTAAAAAAAAAAAAAGTGTTAATTACTGGGTAAAAAAATCAAGTTTTATCTTCTTTGCAATGTTTTTTTTTTTTTAATGCTTTGTATATTTGAATTTCATTGCCAAGTACCTTAACATATTCCTGAGCAATTTCAAGATTTAGATCAAGTTTTGTCATATAATTTTCTGATAGGATTACAATGCAGCTGATCTGGTGGCTTTAGTCATTGCCACTGTGATCTTAGGTACTGGAACCAATGCAGCTAATGTGGAGCGGGCATATGCTATTCCTAAGTGGCATGGTCTGCTACCTAAATCAGGGGAGATGGTCAGCATTTCTTGAAACTTCTCCATTCAATTTCATTCTCTCCCTGTAGTCTAAATTTATGTTATATTTTGTCTTATAGGAATCTCAAAATGGGAGTAACAAACTAATATCTTGAACATTACATTTTAAAGGTAATCAACATGGAATGAGGTAACTTTCGGTCTTCACATCTTCCACTTACTGAGTATGATCAAAGTCTTGATGCTGAAAGTTGAAACCCTGGCGAGCAGGTCATCCTCAGAGATAGTTTCCGCTTGTTTTGGGCTGTACTTTTGGTTGAATTTACTCATGTCAAATTCCAATCTTTAGCTTTTTAGTGTAGATCTTTGAGAAGATAATAACTGGGATGTATCTAGGAGAAGTTATACGTATAGTATTGTGCAAGATGGCAAAAGAAGCTGCATTTTTTGGTGACACTGTTCCACCAAAACTTAAAATTCCATTTATCTTAAGGTATCTGATTCATGTTATTCTATAAAGTTAATTTAATCATCCCATTCAAATAGTGTCAATGGCATTGCCGAACAATTTCATTGGTTATCTTTCATTTGCGTTTTGGGTTGTTTCTAAGTTGGATATATTGTTATGAATCATATGCTATAGACTTTGTGAAGTAGGAAGAAGGTTTTGCTTTCAGGGTAGCATAAATTGGTATATGAATCGCTGGCTTTAATACTTACTGAATGATCCATATGTAGGACCCCTGATATGTCTGCAATGCGTCATGATGCATCCTCTGATCTCAAGGTGGTTGGCAGTAAGCTAAAGGATCTTTTGGAGGTACAATAGTTGACATTTGGCAAAAAGTTATGCTTCTTAAATTGAATCTTTTTTTTTTAACAAGAAAATATAACATTTGTATCATCTTTCTTCAACTCATATAAATTGGTACATAAATTATGATGCATTTGGAAGATGATACAACTTAGGAAATTTCTCACCTAATTTACATTCTTCTTTCATGGGTGATAGATACAAATTCTTTGCTAAAAGTGTGGAGAGTAGTAGTTGAGTTGTGTGACATTGTTGCCACACGTGGAGCACGATTTTCTGCTGCTAGGATCCTAGGAATTCTGAAAAAATTGGGAAGAGATACCATGAAGGAGAGAGAATAACAGAGATCAACCATAGCTTTGGATGGTGGACTTTTTGAGCACTACACAAAATTCAAGAATAGTATGGCAAGCGCTCTCCACAAGTTGCTAGGAGATGCTTTTGAAAGTGTGTTTGTTATACAATCGAATGATGGCTCAGGCATTGGTGCATCCCTCCTCGCAGCCTCTCATTTCCAATACCTTGAAGTAGAGAAGTCCTGAAAGAAGATGGATGCATGCTCTTCTATTCCGACCAGTGTTTACTTTTACTCAGAAGAATGGGAGGCTTATATTATCACCAAAATCAAGAGATAGATGCAGGAAATTCTTCGGATGTCTTGTGTCATGGATCAGTTTACTTGTAGGATACATACCAATAACTGAGGCAATCTCCTCAAATCCTTTTTTTCTTTTTTCCTCCCTCTTTCTTCTTTCCTATTCTCTCCCTGAGAAAGGGGTGCTCGGTACAGCAACTGTTATACAATAGAGTTTTAGATTATTATCTCATAAATCGTAGAAATAAGTTTTGGGATTTTGGAATGGCTTTGTGAGATGCATGTTTGAGCCTGTCTCATCTCTCTCTCATGTGTTAGGATTAATACTCTAGAGTTTTAGCCTTCTTATAAGAAACCATTTTGTTAGATTTCAATAACTCGAAAAGCAGCAATGTGCTTAAGCTTGAACAATTGAAGGCTTTGATTAGTTTTGATGAACGGGTGGAATCATTGGGCACAAACCTGAACATCGGATCAAAAGATGGTATAATAGAGAGCACTAATATTTCAGTTGTTAGATATTAATTAATAATATATATATATATATATATATATATATATATATAATATTAATACATTGAATCGTAATGCAACGCACAGGACATCAATCTAGTGTACATATTAAAAGTGGAGAAATGAGTGAATTGTCAATATAAATTTTCTAAGTAATTTTTAACTTTTTCCTTTCTCAAGTTTATTATGGTCTAGATTTAATAAAAGATATATATATATATATATATATATATATATATATATATATATATATAGACATATATATATCCTGTTATGAATGATTAAGATCTTATCAATATTTTTAAACAACTTTTTTAACGTTCAAAAATTTGTTTGGTCATCATAAATAATTTAGTCATTTTATAATATTTTTTATTTTTTCTTTTGATTATCAGGGTTTTGATTTAATGACGGTTAGTAATAGTTGTCCTCCCTATTTGCTACCGTCACAAATCACTCATTCTACTGTTGTTTGGTCTTATTGTTTCCTTTGCTCCAGATATTGTAGATAGCTTTTTTGACCCAATGTTCTCATCTTCATTGTTTCTTTGTTCTATTTCTCTGTCTTCCGGGGCCATTCTCCACATTTTTTCTTTCAATTTGAGATTTTTTTTCTTCTTTTTTTTTTCCAGATTTTGAGATTCAAAATAGAGTGCTTCGACTACCAAGTTTTTCGAGTTGAGAAAATCTTTGTAGTTGTCAATAAGGTAATTTTTTTGGTCTACTACTCTTGTTTTGTTTCTGAGTTTTTACAAAAAAAACTAAGTAATTTTATTTGGATATGACTGATGTAATCTACCGAAGAAGAATCTTTTCTTGAAGATCTTAGATCTTGGTGTTGGACTTTTATTTACTGGGGTTGCAGGTTAAATCATTAAATGCGCTCCTCTTTACCTCATGCCATATTAGAAAAGACAAACTAAATTTTCTACAATAAAAACACTACTTGTTCAAATTAGCAACACTTGACAGGCTTAGACTTGAAGAAATTTCATTTGTTGTTCGTTATGTTATAAATCTGGACAGTTTCTACCTTTTTTACCCCTCTATTCTCTCTCCCTTTCTCTTCCTATGCAAAAGTCTTCTTCATAATGTGTAAAACGTCTTTTTCATCTCACAATTTATTGTACATCACTTGTGAACTGAGACTCAAACCCTCTTCAAAATCAAAAGAATGAAAATGGAATGGCACTTTATGGTAACTATTGTGGAATTAAAATGTGTGACAGAAGGAATTCAATACCAAGAATTCAACAAGGTAATAAGTACTATGAGTAGTTTTTCTATGAAATATTTTTCATTTAATAATGATTCTTTCTTTTCTCAAGATTGCTAGATTTCTGATGGACATATCTGTCTATAATTTTATCCCACACTATTTATTTTAGTTATATATGTGATTAGATTTGTTGCATGACATGGTGTGGGAATGAATAAGGTAGAAAGCTAAATATGCAGAAGATTGAACTTTTATTTGCTCTTTACTAGTTATGACAGTGAAATTCAGATAATTCTCTCATGCATGTTCTCTAGCTTTGTTGGATATTACATATTTACTTTTTTATTGGTGTACTTCTATATTCTTTTTATTTATCAAGAATGAATTAGAATTTTTTGTTAAAAATGCAAGAATTACCCTAACCCTCATAGACGTGATGAAAACGAATGCTACTAACAACTGTGACTAACTATTTGTTGGCATGATAGGTATTCCAAAATAAGGAGCCAATTAATGAGTGAGCAAAAACATTAGAACTTAACCCCAAGTACAATAAAGCTTTGCACAAAAGAGGAGAGGCACATGAAAAGCTAGAACACTTGGATGAAGTTATTGCTGGTATGTTTTTTCAAGAAGTTCTTACTACACTATTAATGTTCCAATTACTGCCTGTTTAGTCCTTTTCTCTCTCACACTCTCTGCATTTTGCATAAGCATGCATATTTTGGTTGTGCCCCTAGATAGCACACTTTCAATACACATGGATTATATTCTTTTAAGATGAAAGGAAAAATATAGATAGTGAAAAGAATATGTAGAAGAAAGAGGATGAGGAATCCTTGATTATATTATGGTTGCTTTCGAATCCTTCAATATCCATTAATGCAATATCTGAAAAACCACAAGACACTAATGATCAAAGTGAATAAAGAAATCTAGCTCTTTCCCAAAGTATAAATACTGTGCCATTGACCTTTTATTACATTATATTGGCCCTTGAATGTTCTTTACAAGATGTCTTATACTTTATCATTATTCTGCATACATGACAAAAATCTTAGAAGTAGATCCAACAAATGACCAAGTTAGAAGAAATATTGTCCGATTGAAGCCATTAGTATATGAAAAGCAAGAAAAGATGAAGGAAGAGATGATTGGTCAGCTTGCTTTACTAAATTTGCCCAATGAATTTCTTGGCATCCTTGCTATTAAACTTAATTTGGTTTCCTTACTTCTCAATTGTGATCATGGGAAAATTGCTCATTGTTGTAAAACCTCTCCCCTTTTCTTTTGTCCAACAATTTCTTTATATTTTCCTTTCTCTTTTCCTTTTTGGTTTTGATTTTGAGGGAGGATGGGGAGGGGGAGAAGGAGATGCTATGGGGTGTCTAGATAACTTTTTATGCTAGCTGCAAATCTTTTTATGGATAACCATGCTCATATGCTCACATAGAAAAATAAACATCAAGTACACACATGAAAAGAAACTTGAAGAAACACATGAAAGAACCTTTAGCTTAGCAATCATGTCATAAAAAACATGGGAATCTTGCTGATTATATATGTTTTGTTTTAATCAATTTTTTACTTCTAGCCTTCTTAATCATTGACCAAGTATTAATGCTTATCAAGCCAAATAACCAGATATAAGACATTCTTCCGGTTAACTTCTTGTACAATTTTATATGCTCTGTTTATATTCTTTTGTTGGCATAATAGTTATTTTACATTTTTAGTAATAAGTTTCCCCTTATCATATTTTCATTTGTTGGTTCTCTTACCTTTGACTTTTAAATAAGATTGTGGCTGAAAAGAACAAAAAAACTAGCTGCAATAGTGTTGATTATTTTCTAATTTATGATAATTCAAGTAACTATGGAGGCAATCAGTACAATTTAGGATGGCACAAGGAAAGTAAGTCTTTCAAAGATTATGTTTGCTTAACTTTTTGGCACCTTAACCTTGCAATCCTTACTATCAGAAATTGGAAGGTAATTTATCTTAAATTAATTCCTTCTTTATTTCTAATAGACCTTGGCGATTTTGTATTAACTACACTCTGCCTTACACAGTAGCTGTTATTGAGCTCATTAATATTGCATTTGTTGTAGGTTTCTTCTTCCTCCCCTTGTTTTTGTGAAGCATAGATTTGAAGAGTTATTTTGGTGACTTAGATTCAGAAACAATAATTATGCTTCTTAAGCTTATTCAATATTGTTGGAATGTATGCCTAAAATAGACTATATTTTTGCATTTTGAAAAGTAATAAAATATTTCATTCATTAGTAGTTGTTTATTTACATATATTTGTATATTAAGATCCGAGTGTGTTTGTAAGAGATCTACGTAATTGGATTATAGTTTCATAGTAAGGTGTAAATCATGGGCTACTAATATACAAGCTAAAACATTTTTGATCAATTGATAAAGTTGAACGTTTCGTCAAGGTTTAGATTATTACACTATAATTTCTAAATAGAGAATGATTTACCTTTAATCAGTAAGTAGTCATCCCACGCTAATAGTGTAAGCTTATTTGGAATACGTAGAATAATTAGGTTACGTAATAATAATCTTTATAAAAGCACTATAATATATAAAGATTAGTCTATCATTGCTACTGTATAGAAGAGTATTCTAAGACTTGAGTATAAGTTGGCAATCTGGTGAAGCTGGACTTGTACACTTTGATGTGTGATAGGTGAGATCCGTAAAGCCAATAACCTTACACATTAGGTGTATGACTCTAGTTAATTAAGACAGACTTATATAATACAGTTTCTATACTACATTTAGTGAATATATCATCTCTTTGTGATGGTCTAGGATAATCTAAACAATTCAAGACCTTGGGAACATGGCTTAGTATGTATGCTTTTGGGTAGCTCTTTGAGATAAATGGGTATATACAGGAAGTCATAGATTATCGGACTAGATATCAAAGAATGGTAGATGTAATTAAGAAAGGTCTTAATACATTTTTCTTATCTCAATAATGAGTGTTATGTAGTGGGATATTTTGTCATTACACTAGTAGGTCAAAGACATTGCACTTATAATATTATTTTTAGGGTTAATATTTTCATATGATGATAAATAAAATATTTAAAATGACAAAATATAATTATTTGTTAGCAAAGGTATTTTAATAATTTTAGTAGCCAAGAATAATATGTTTTTTGGTTTTCATAGTAGCTTAAGTAACCTTAGTAGATTTATTTACTATATGGGCTTATTGTGTGAAATTAATATTGGAAGAATTATTCTAGAAGTCCAATAATAATTTTTTTGGGTTAAAATAATATATTGGACCAATTTAATTAAATTATTTATTAATTATTTACCTTTGGTAATTTTTATATTGAGCACAAGTGGATCTATTAATTAATAATAGATTTATTTAATCAGTCTTAGATTGATTAAGAAGAAACCTTGGCCCATCAAAGCTGAGTGAAATGGCTACTAGTTTTAGGAAACCAGGGAAGCCGCCTTACATTTTAAGGAGTAGGAAAGCGGTAGTGAAAAGGAAAGGAAACAAAAGGAAGGTTGTTGGTTTCTATGTTGGAAGAGGAAAGCTGTAGCTTTAAGGTTTTGGTCAACTCTTTTGTGCTTTTGGTGATTTTACGTAAGAGCAAAAAACAACATCCTACGTTTTTTTCCTTTAAGCTACCGCCGTTCTTTTTCTTTTCTTTAACAAAAATAGCTCTTCCTAATTTCTTCCATAATTCTTTCATCATTTATTCTACTTTCATCGGTAGACAACCTATAGGAGATCAGAAAATACTCTAAAAGATTGAGAGTTAGCAATATGGTGCGTGTTTGATGCGAAGGAGTCGACGATTAACTGAAATTTCAGCAGAACAAATAACTGTTCCAACTTAGGAGACTTTGTTAAACTCAGTTCTAGCTATTCAAACTAAAGTCCTAAAAGTAAGTGTTCCAAGATTATTACATGGGAAAATTTTTAAATTGCATGTTTCTACTATGTATTTTATTTTTCCGCTATCCTTCAAGTAGTATTAGAGCCACTGGTTATAATCTAGAAGTATGCTTAGGATTAATAACCGAAAATGTGGTTCTTTTACTAATTAAAAATTTAATATTTGTGATTATATGGATTCCTCGTGATTTTTTATATAGGTAGATATTGTGTATGCCTTGCGTGTGAAGGTATAGGCACTTGTATTTATTGTTATTCGCTTTCTCGTAGAACTCGTGTATGCCTTGTTTTGAAAAGTATAGGTGATTGGTATTGTATTTAAATTCATTTACTAAAATCTTGTAACAATACTGATGCCTGATCAATATTAAAATCCTATAGAAAAAAGGAAGAAAATAGAATGAAGGAAAAACAGATAGAGAAACAATAACTTTAGGGGACAAATGGTGACTGGCTTGCAAGAGCCCACCACCGGCTTTGTAGAAAGGAATGAAGTCGGCTCTTGAAGATTAGAAGGCGGTCTATGGCTACACCTCACAAAAAGGAAAGCCGGTACATGGCTTGTGAAGCTAAGGACCAACTTCCCACAAAAGCATAGGTGATCCATGGCTTGTAAAGCCATGGATTGCCTTCTATTTTGTGACATAGTCCATAGACCGGCTATGTATTAAGAAAGGTAATCGGCAATTGATTTTGGTCTTGAAAAGAATTGGTTCAAGTCGTGGGTTGTCTAGCAGTTCGGGTTAGAAAATGATGGTCCTGAAGAATTGTAGTTTCCAATTTTTCCTTGTAATTTTCTTTTCTGTTGGGTTCCATATCACACGAGGTTATTTTCTCGCAGTGGTTTATTTTATTGTGGATGAATAATTTTTGCATGAAATAGTTAGTAAAGGATGAACCACCTTAAGATTAAATAAGATCATTTTAATTTATTATTATGATATTTAATCCATTATTTGGTCACATAAGAATTAAAGGATAGAAATAACATATAAAAAGTTTATTTTTTAAAGCATGATTATTTTATTTAATTTTGTAATCAAATGCACAAGTTTTTGAGAAATATATTTTTATATAGATAAAACAATTAAGAAAAATGTTTTAAAAGAGAACTTAGGAATTTAAAATAAAATTCATGATTTATTCTTCCAAAGAGTTTTATCCTTAACATGAAGAATAATTTGAATTTAAGTATTTTAAACTTAGTTCCTAGAAATGGTTTTAATTTAAGTAGTGAAAATAAAAATTCATGGTTTATTCTCTTAAAGGATATTATCCTTGACATAAAGAATAATATTGAATTTTTAGATTTTTACTAAGAATAATAAAAACCAAATATTTTCAAAGAAAACATTTTTCCAAAAACCTATATTTTTACAAAAGATTAAGTTGGAGAGAAGTTCCAACAACCTCATGGCTTCTATCATGAATTCCTGTTAGAGTTTATGAATATCCTTGTGTAATTCTGAGCGTGATCCCCTATAGGATGTATTTCCATGAGAATCTAAAACTAATGAAAAAATAATAATTAATGCCTAGGATATATATTAGTATTGGCCAACCTATATTGGAGGTATTAACATTAGATTATCTATAGGTAATGAGAGTAGTGGTCATCCTATGGATGGAATTATTTCTGGATCATTACTTATTAAAGAAGTTTAATCAGTGGTAATTATGCACTTAACTTAGAAAATTGTTAACCTTCCTACAAAGTTATGTCAATTTTTCTACGAGCCAATTTTTTTATAATTGTTTTAATTGGTTGATAGGCTGACCATGTCATGGATATAATATAATGTTTTTAATGTGCATTTTTTTATGTTTTTTGGTAAACAAACATTTTACTGAATGAAGTGTTTTTTCTAATCAATAGAAATATCTAGTTTCAGTCCTTTGTCCATTATTCTTAAAGAGAATTAGTTAACTGGACAAAATTACGTGAATTGGAAAAGAAATCTGAATATAGTATTCACAGTTGAAGAGTACAAGTATATTTTGATCGATCTCTATCTTGAAATTAAGAAAGATTCCACAGACCAAGATCATAAGGTTGAGAGGGCATGGAAAAAAACCGATAAAATGGCTAGATGCTATATGTTGACTTCTATGTCCACTATTCTTCAGTCAAAGCATGAGAGCATATTTACTGCGTATGACATCAATATATCATTGTACATTATGATTACTGACAAGAGTCGGTCCGCAAGGTAAGAAACTCTTAAGACAATCATGAATACTAGGATGGTTGAGAGAACATTGGTTCATGAGCATATGCTCCAGATGATTGCTCATTTCTAGGAATCCAAGGTCCTATGGGCAACAATTGATCTTAAGAGCTAAATTAAAATAGTTCTTGAGATTTTGCCAGATCTATATTATCAAATTAAGTTAAACTATAACATAAACAAATTGAGTATGTCTTTAATTGAGTTGATGAAAGAACTCCAGGTTGCTGAGAAAATCATGAAGTTTGTGTTAAAAGTGTTGGTTACTCATTCTGGTTTATCTTCTGGGACTAGGGCTTAGCATAGGAAGTTCAAGAAGAAGAAAACCCAGAACAATATAAGGCCCAGCCTAGTGGGTCTAAGCTTGGTACATCCAAGTCTAATATAATGCCTAACTAGAAATGCTTTAAGTGTGGCAAGAAGAGGCATTTCAAGAAAGATTATCCAGACTTCTTGGTTAAGTTTTTCTCAGGTATTACTCTTTATTTAGAGTTTATTTTGATGGTTGAATTATCATCAACTTGGATTATTAATTTCGGAATCACTGATCATATCTGTAACTTTTTGTAGGGATTCAGCAAGATAAGGAAACTTGGTAAAGGAGAGTATGGACTTCGAGGAGGTAACGGAGCACAAGTATGGGCCGAAACAGTAGGAGACTTGGAACTTTTGTTTGATTGTAATAAGAATTTAGTCTTAAAAGATATTTTACATGTTTCTAGTTTTATACAGAACTTGATTTTAGTTTCAATATTAATTAATCAATGACATTTTGTTTCTTTCCATTTTAGTATTTCAATCCGTAGAGATGAGAAAATTATTTGTTCTAGAAATATATATGTCAATTTCTTTTATGTTAATGTTATTAGTTGTCAAATAAACAATATTCAAACTGGACCTAATATTAATAAGAAGAGCAATGCCATATCAAATGACTCATATATATGACACTTGAGATTGTGATATATAAATCCTAATCGAATTCAGAAGCTAATCCAAAATAGGTCTTTTGACTCATTAAAATTGGAGGAATAGTTTCAGTGTGAATTTTATCTTATGGATAAAATAACCAAAAGGTCCTTTACTTAAAAGGCAGAAAGGAACAACAAAATACTTAAGTTAGTTCACACTGTTGTTTGTAGTCCCATGTCTTCACCAGCTAGAGGAAGGTATGAAAACTTCATCATGCTTACGGATGATCATATATATTTTGGTTATGTTTACTTGATGAGCCATAAGTCTGACTCATTTGATAAATTCAAAGAGTTTAAGGCTGAAGTAGAATGTCAAATAGGTAAACTAATTAAAAAGCTAAGATGAATCATGGTGGAGAATACCTCCTTGGTAAATTTAATGAGTATTTGGTACATCAGGGAATAGTATCTTAGCTAATTATGCTTGAGACTTCCTAGCATAACAGAATAGCTGAAAGAAGAAATAGAACATTAATAGAAATGACAAGAAGTATGATGAGTCATGCAATTCTTCCTATTTCCTTTGGGGTATACTCTGGAAATAGTAACATATATTTTAAATTTAGTGCCTTCTAAATTAGTAGCTACGATATCTTATGAGATGTGAAATAGATGAAGCCCAGTATAAATCATTTCAAAGTATGGGATTGTTCAACTTATATACTAACTAAAAGAAGTAAAGTGTACCCAAGATCAAAATTATGCTACTTTATAGGGTATCTAAAAAGAACAAGGGTGGATACTTTTATTATCTCCTAAAGCAAAAGGTACTTGTGAGTACTCATGCTAAATACTTAAAGGATGAACAAAGTGTATCTACTAAAGGTTTTGAGTAAGTTGGAATTAGAGGAGAAGTTAAGTGATACTTCAATTTCTGGTACCCCAATTGAAGAATCTAAAGAGGCATAACCACATGTTCCTAGACAGATTGAGCCACGTCGTAACATGGAAGATATCTAGAACTCCAAAAAGATAGACTAGAGAAGCCTTTAAGGTAGTATCTGACTATTAAGAATAAGATCTCACTAGATATGATGAGGCCATTACTGATGTTGATGCAGACAACTAGTAAGTGGCAATGGATGTTAAGATTGAGTTTATGTATCTTAATTAAGTTTGGAATCTTTTCACTGCACCTGAAGCGATTAAACTCATTGGGTGTAAGTGGATATATAAGAAAAAAAAAAGTGCAAATGGAAATGTGAATACCTATAAGGTAAGATTAGTTATGAAAGGTTATACTAAAATAAAATAGATCAATTATGAGGAGACCTTTTCATCAGTAGCCGTGCTTAAATCCATTCACATTCTTTTGGCTATTGCATGTTATTATAACTACAAGATATGGCAAATAGATGTCAAAATAGCCTTTATTAATGGTTATCTTAGTGTAGATATCTACATGCACCCAACCTGAAGGCTTCATTACAAACGGCCAAGTATATATAGATTGTAAGTTTAAAAAGTCCATTTATAGACTTAAATAAGCATCGCGAGTATGGAACATTTGTTTTGATGAGACTGTAAAGTCTTATGATTTTATACAAAACTTAGATGAATTATGTATGTATAGAAAGTCAAATGGGAATAACGTGTCCTTTATAGTACTTTATGTAGATAACATTCTATTCATTAGAAATGATATGGGGACATTGTCATCTATAAAGGTTTAGCTATCAAGTTAACTTAGCATGAAAGGTATGGGACAGCTAGCTATATTCTTAGTATAAAGCTTCTTAGAGATAAGAAACAAAGAATGTTAGGCTTATCCCAATCTATTTATATTAATAATATATTGGTTAAATTTAGCATGGATCAGTGCAACTGGACAATCATACTTTTTAGGCATAGATTGACCTTATCTTCTAAGAACTGTCCTAAGACACAGGAAGAAATTGAAAGAATGAGTAGGCTTTCTTATGCTTTAATAGTGGGAAGTCTTATATATGCCATGTTTTGTACAAAACCAGATATCTGCTTTGCCATAAGCACAATTAACAAATATCAGTCAAACCCAAGGAAAGAATATTGGCAAGCTGTGAAACATATACTTAAGTACCTGAAGGAACGAGGGATTATATGTTTATCTATAGAGAACATGAGTTAATTTTGACTGGTTACACTTACTTAGACTTCTAGGCAGATAAAGATAAAAAAAATCTACTAGTGAATATGTTTTCACTTTATCTGGAGGAGCTATTTTATGGAGGAGTATTATGTAATTTTGCATTACTAATTCTACTATAGAGGCTTAGTATGTGGCAGCTTAGAAGCTTCTAAGAAAGCGGTTTAGCTCTGGAAGTTCCTAACAGAACTTGGAGTTATGCCATAAATAGACAGGCTAATTATCATATATTGTGACAATTCTATAGTTATGTCACAATATAAGGAACAAAGGAAATATAAGAAAAGCAAGAATATTGAAAGGAAGTATTATCTCATCTAGGAGTTCATTCAAAAATGAGAAATAGTGGTTGATTAGATTTTTTTTTTTTCAAACAATCTGGACGATCCTTTTACCAAGCCTTTGACGGAGAAGATATTTAGAAACACTTGGATGTCATAGGGGTAGACACATATGGATTATCATAGTCTATTTAGTACATGTAAGAGATTATTAGAATGTATGCCTAAAATAGACCATGTATTTCTATATTTTGAAAAGGAATAAAATATTTCATTCATTAATGGTTGTTTGTTTACATATTTGCACATTAAGATCCAAGTGTGTTAGTAAGTGATCTACGTGATTAGATCATACTTTTACAGTAAGGTGTATATCATGGGCTACTAACATACAAGTTAAAATGTTCTTAATCGATTAATGAGGTTGGGCACTTCGTCAATGTTTAGACAATTACACTATGGTTTCTAAATAAAGAATAGTTTACTATTAACTAGTGAGTAGTTCTCTCACACAAATAGTATAAGCGTATTTGGAATGTAGAACTAGACCATATGATAGTAATCATTATAAAAGTACTATAATACATAAAGATCAGTTTATTTCTGCTATTATGCGAATGAGTACTGATGCATAAATTTTGGGTATATAAGATAATCAATTTTAAATCCATCCCTTAATCAAGTTTTAATTAAAACATTAATCCCAAAATACACATGGGAGCAAGTATACTCATCGCAAGCATAGTACAGGAAATTAATGAGTAGCAATCATCAATGAAACAAGTATACACTAATCACTTTTCTTTTATTGTTTAACCGACCTAATAAAATGAGAAAAGAATAAAAAGAAAAACTAAAGAAATATATACAACTCAAGAATGTAGGTTTATGTAATTTAGACAAGTCTCCTAGAAAATATAACAATGAACTAATTAGAAATTCTCTCAACTAATTTTCATCTTGGCATCATGAAAGAACATAAAGTAAAACTCAACCGTCTCACAAGTCATGATTTTACTTAGGTAAATTCCACTTTATTTGTCAATCCATGGAATCCTATATTTTGATTCATATTAACAAATTTGTCAATTAAGCTAACATAACCAAAACATACATGAATCTCAATTCCTTAAAAATATGAAATTAGCTAATAACCCTATGTCAAGGCGAAATTAACATAACCTTTGATCACTTAATTCTCAAATCCTAACTTCATTTTTTAAATCCATCAAGATTTAACAAATACGAAATCAATGTAATGAAACTCCTAACATCGTTATGTCGAAGTTAATTAGAAGAACTCGCATCAATAACTAATGAAATCAAGTAATCAAATAACAAAGATGACAAAGAATTGGTCAAATAACTAAAATAACACAAAATCATGAATCCCAAAATAATGTTAAATTATAATAAAAACATTGAATACATCATTGCTAAAGAAAAAGAAAACAAAGAGAAAAGAAAGCACTCATAGACAAGTCACTTTCTTCTTCCTTGAAGACACCCTTTGAACAATCCTTCTTGATGTGGGTGAATTCCTCCTTTAATTAGAGAATTAGATTTTTTGCCTTTTAATTCACCTCTCTTAGTTGTATATCTCAAACCTTTGTATTCTCTTATACTTTTATACGCCTCTTGGAAGCCAATTTCGTGGCTTAGGAAGTCTTGGCAGAAAAATACCAAAATCTTTAGATAAGTCTTAATTCTGCGTACAGATTTTTCGCCTCCAGAGCCTACTTGGCACCGGGTGCACTCTGTTTTTCCTCTATTTTTGCTCTATTTTTGGCCGTTTCTCATTAGCAAGCAAGATGGACCCGGCGCTAGGTATACTTGCCAGATCTGGTGCTAATTCTGTTTTGAAAAAAATCCTTGAAGCTTGCTCAAACTTTACTGCTGGAGCATAATGGACTTGGCGCCTGGTCCATTGGCTAGGCTTGGCGCCAGGTACATTTTGGTTCTGTGTACTTTCTACTCGATTTTAACTTAAATCTGCACATATTTGCCAAAAACACCTTTTACAAGCAAAATGTCAAATAGGAAGGAATAAACTTAGTTATTACAACAAATGTATTTTAAAACACACTCAAATAATTAGGAAAAGAATAATGATTTTAACCCCTATCAAGTAACATAAAATTTGAGTATAAGTTAGTAGTATAGTAAAGTTAGACTTGTGTACTTTGATATATAATAGGTAGTGTCTTAATGTAAGGCCAATAACATTGTATATTGGGTGTATGACTCTAAATAATTAAGATAGACTTATACAATAGAGTTTTTATGCTTCACTTAGTGAAGATATCCCCTTTGTGATTATCCAGGATAATTTAAATAATTTAGGACCCCAGGAATGTGGCTTAGTATGTATTCTTTTAGATAGCTTCCTACGATAGGTGGGTATATATTAGAAGTTATAAATTATAGGATTAGATATTAAAGGATAGTAGATGTCATCGAGAATGGTATTAGTACATTTTTCCTATCTCAATTATAGGTGTTACGTAGAGGGGTGTTTTGTCATTACACTAGTAGGTCGAAGACACTACACTTGTAATGTAATTCTAGGGGTCAATATTTTTATATGGTGATAAAAATGATAAAATATAATTATTTGTTAGTAGGGGTATTTTGATAATTTTAATAGTTAAGAAGAAATGTATTTTAGTCCTCAGAGCAACTCAAGAAACCTTAATAAATTTATTTACTATAGTTCTTATTGTGTAAAATTAATATTGGAAGAATTATTCTAGAAGTTAATAATAATTTATTTGGGCTAAAATACTACATTAAACCAATTTAATTAAATTGGTTTATTAATTAATTATCTTGAATAATTTTTATATTGGACCCAAGTGGATCAATTAATTAATAAGAAAGTTATTTAATCAGTCTTGGACTAATTAGGGAGAGACCTTAGCCCACCAAGACTAAGTGAAACATCTACTGGTTTTAGAAAACCAGGGTAGCCGTCTCATATCTTAAGGACTAGGAAAGGGGGCAGTGGAAAAGGAAAAGGAAACAAAAGGAAGGCTACTGGTTTCTATGTTGGAAAAGGAAAACTGTAGCTTTAAGGTTTTGGTTATTTTGTGCTTTCGGTGATTTTATGTAAGAACAAGAAACAACAGCCTGTGTTTTTTCCTTTAAGCTACTGTCATTCTTTTTCTTTCCTTTAACAAAACATAGCTCTTAAAAATCTTTTTGCTTGGGGTACAGAACAGATCCAAACTGTTCAGAAAGTCAAACAAATTGTCAAGAAACTTCCATGTCTTGGTATTCTAGATCCCGATGCTTTTATGATTGTTAAAACAGATGCCTCTGAACTTGGTTATGGAGGAATTCTTAAACAAAAGAAATCTGAGTCTCCTTCAGAATAACTAGTCTGATATCATTCTAGTTTCTGGCTATCTAGTCAAAAGAATTATAGCACTATTAAAAAGGAAATTCTTTCTATTGTTTTATGCATATCTAAATTTCAGGATGATATAATTAACAAAAATTTCTTCTTCATATTTATTTCAAAGCAGCAAAAGATATTTTACAAAAAGATGTTAAAAATCTTGTTGCCAAACAGATTTTTGATAGATGGCAAGCATTACTTTCAAACTTTGATTTTGATATTGAATTTATTAAAGGAGAATCTAATTCTCTTCTTGATTTTATAACACGAGAATTTTTGCAAGGACAAGACTGATAATATTGCAATCTTATCTTCTCTTTGAAAAAGGTGAGTTTAGATCTATAAATAGTGCATGAAATGAAGAAGATCTTCACCCATCGCTTAATACAATTCTCAACCATGAGGACTAGCACCAAATAGATTTGCAATTCTAGATTCCTATCCACCTATTCTAGGTTCTTCTCTTACAAGACTACCTTTAACCGTGAATCCTTTTAACTCCCTTTCTTCTCTTGCAAAGATCACTAAAATCCAAAAAACAAATAGTTCCTTTTATGCCATAACTCCACCAGCTTCTTTTAAAGAAGCAGTTTCTCCTCAAACTCCTCAAAAACCAGAAAAATCTTTATCTTCTCAAAACCAAGAGACTTGTGAATTACCAAAACGTTAATCCCTCTTCTAGCAATTCCAAAAAAGTTAGCTAGCAAAACAGAACGAGAACTTGTAAACAGCCTTCATCCCGAAGCCTATAATCAATCCAGTTATTTGTTTCATGCCGAACCCTTAAAAATCAGACTTTTTTATGAGCAAACTCTCTTTGCCACTAGTTCGATCGAATTCAAATATGAAAGAAATCCTTCCAGGAATGACAACGACATTACTTAATCTAGATGCCAAATAGTCAAAATCCTTGACCTCAACACTAGGCCAGTAACATGTATCTATATACTAATTCAGTTCACAAGTCCTTCAAGACCTCCCACGTATAATTTCATGGATTATTTAAATGCATGGCACAGTTTTTTTCTATCTTCGAGACCTTACTCATACCTGGTTCATTAAATATGGAAAAGATTCAATTAATCCCATTCCCAAATGGTTCTACCAATGGTGGTAAATATTTTGTGGAAATCAGCAGACACTTTAACAACATAAATTCCAATTTGATCAATATGTTCAAGAGAATCGGCTTTTACATTTTCTAGCTTATATTCAGTATTGTAAGTTATTTTTGCACAAGAAGATTTGTTTTATTCATGGGTGGAATTAAAAGTTTGATACCCATGAATCGGTTTGACATTTGTGTCGAGAAATTAAAATCAAATGATGGACACCTAAACCATTACCATCAGTAGCAACTTGAAGGCATAGAAAGCGAAAAACACAGGGCACGCAACATAAGCGAAGATAAAAAAACAGGAAAAACTAAAGAATAGGGGATTCCTGAACAGAGTCGGCACTGGCTCCGGCAGCCCTAGCCAGCGCCAGTCGTGCTCTGCACAGATTTTGAGGTTTAAAATTTTTACCTCTTTTTCTCGTTCTAAGAGTTGGCTGGACCGAAATGTGTGCTACTGGGGTGGGTACGCTGGTGGAAGCCTCTAGTACGATTCTTGCAAGCCTCCTACTCCGTCTTTGCATGTAGGTAAACGCCAAACTCTTGATCTACCAGTATATGGCCTGCCTAAATCCGTTTGGTGAATAACTACAGACTAAGGAACCTTTTCCTAGAGAGAGAGAGAGAGAGAGAGGTCTGGCCCTTTTTCTTTTCAAAGAAGAAGCCGTCCCAGAGAATTAAACGTACTCTTTTTTTTTTTCATCCTCTTGTTTAACCTAAATAAAAACCCTAAGTTAAACTAGACTGGACCATTGGACTCTTAGTTTAACCTTTTGAGCTTAATTAATTATTCTAATCAGAACCAAATAATTAATTTTTCAACCCAAATAAACTAGTCCAATAAATAAGCCTATATTAGTTTAGTCCCAGGTTAATATTTAATTATTGAAACTAGGCCAAAGTTTTGAATAATTAATTTACCCACCAAACTAATTTAATTAATTCCCTCACATGGACCTTTATTTTATTCTAGCCCAACAATTAAATCAGGCTACTTAAATAAAATAAATTCCATTTAATTTAAGATCAATTCCTTAGCTTGTATTTAATTAGGACTTACGGTCTATACTGGGGGCCAAAAGACACACCACCTTGGCTACTAAAATGACCAAAATACCCTTACCATATAAATAGCTATATTTTACATTTTAAATATTTTCTAATATCACCATAAGGAAATATTGACACCAAGGACAATACTGCGTTAGCAAAGTCTCCGACCTACAGGTGTAATGATTAAAATACCCCTCTATACATCGCCGTACATTTAGAGAGGAAGAAGTGTACTAAAATCTCTCTAAATGACATCTACCATTCTTAGGCCCTTAGTCCAATGATCCATAACTTCCTGAATTGTTTCAGCTTTCCAAGGGAGCTACCCTAAAGCAAACATCCAAGTTATGTTTCTCAGGGCCCTAGATATTTAGATCATTCAGACAACCACAAGGAGCGATATAGTATAAAAACTATCTTGTACAAGTCTATTTTAACTAATTAGCCACACATACCCAACATGCAAGTGTATTGGCTCTACGATAGAACCTCAACTATAGCATATCAAAGTATATGCTTCCAGCTTCGTCAGACCACCAACTCATACTCAAGTCGTAGAGTACTAGTCCACGCTGTAGTGGTTGTAGTCTAGGTTTCTACTATATAGTACTTTAAGAAACCACTACTACAAGTCCTGTTCTACGTATTCGAAATATGCTTATATCATGAAGTGAGTGGACTACTTACTGGTTAAAGGTAAGCCATTCCCCATTTGAAATTCACAACATAATAACCTAGACATGATAAGATTCTCATTCTCATCAATCGGTTAAGAACGAATGTTTATGTGTTAAGTAACCCGTGATTTATACCTTACTGTGAAAGACTTCCATTCACATGGACCACTTACTTAAACACAATGGGTCTTTTCCAAACGTAATTGTGCACAAATAAAAATGTAAATTCACAAACAATTTTTTGAAATAAATTCTTTTATTAAAACATTCGATATTTATATAAGAAATCTAGTCTAAGAGGGCATATATCCCAATAATCTCCCACTTGCACTCTAAGACTAAGTAAGTCCATAGGTGCCCACTCCTATGGCGTTTAAGTGTCTTTTGAAGACTCTCTCAGCCAAAGGCTTGATGAATGGTTCAGCTAGATTGTTCGCGGAGGCAATCTGTTCCACCACACTTCCCGTCTCTGGATGAAATCCCAGATCAAGTGGTACTTCCTTTCGATGTGCTTCCTCTTCTTGTGGTTCCTGGGTTTTTTTTATTGTGATACTGCTCCAGTATTGTCGCAATACATCACAATCAACCTGTCCATGTGTGGAAGACTCCAAGTTCTGAAAGGAACTTCTGGAGCCAGACTGCTTCCTTGGATATCTCCGAAGCTACCACATACTCAGCATCCATGGTTGAGTTAGCAATGCAAGATTGCTTGATACTCCTCCATGAAATAGCTCCTCCAGACAAGGTGAAGATATATCCACTAGTGGATTTTCTCTCATCCTAATCCGCTTGAAAGTTTGAGTCTGTGTATTCTGTAGGAACCAAGTCATCAGCCCTGTAAACTAGCATATAATCTCCCGTTCCCTTGTAGTACTTGAGAATATGCTTTACAACTTGTCAATGAACCTTTCCAGGGTTTGACTAATATCTGCTTTGCCGTAGTCTGCTAACCAAGCCTACGGCAAAGCAGATATCTAGCCTAGTACACAGTATGGCGTACATGAGACTTCCCACAGTCAAAGCATAGAGAATCCTACTCATTCTGTCATTTTCTTCTTGAGACCTAGGACAGTCCCTTGAAGAAAATGACAACCCATGTCTGCAAGAAATTAGAGCTCCCTTACATGATATCATGCTATACCTGGCCAGCATCTTGTCAATGTATGTCGCTTGGGATAATCCTAACATTCTCTGCTTCCTATTTCTAAGAAGTTTAATTCCAAGAATGTAGCCGGCTTCTCCCAAGTCCTTCATACTGATTAACTAGACAACCAGACCTTTGTAGATGACAATGACCCTACATATTTCTAATGAGTAGAATGTCATCCACATACAAGGCAAGAAAAATCATATTAATACCTTCAAGTTTTCTGTACATGCATGGTTATAAGACTTTACAGTCTCATCAAAATGAATGTTCCATGCCTTTGATGCCTGCTTAAGTCCATAAATGGACTTGCTTGCAAACTATATGCTCTTGGCCTTTAGCAACAAAGCCTTCCGATTGGGACATATAGATGTCCTCACTAAGATAGCCATTTAACAATGTCATCTTAACATCCATTTGTCATATCTCGTAGTTATAATAACATTTAATGGCAAGGAGGATACAGATGGACTTAAGCATGGCTACTGGGGAAAAGGTTTCCTCATAATTGTTTCCCTCTTTCTGAGTATATCCTTTCACCGCAAGCTTAGCTTTGAAGATTTCCACCTTCCCATCTACTCCCCTCTTTCTCTTGTATACCCACTTACACCCTATGGGTTTTATCTCTTTAGGTGAAGCTATAAGATCCCAAACCTGATTGAGATATATATATTTAATCTCAACTTTCATTGCTTCATGCTACAGATTTGCATCGGCATCAGCAATAGCCTCCTCGTATCTAGTGGGGTCTTGTTCTTGATAGTCAGAGATTAGCTCGAAAGCTTCTCCAATCCACTTCTCTAGAACCCTAGACACTCTCCCACTATGACGAGGCTCCATATGTACAGGTTCTTGAGGCTGTGCCTCTTCTTGTTCTACAATTGGGTCAGAAGAAGTTGCTTCCGAAGATAACTTCTCCTCCAGTTCCAACCTAGTTGAACCTTTCGTGAAAGTACTTTGATCATCGGCTTACGCCCAGTCCATATCTCATAGGGAGTCCTAGGTACCGACTTGGAAGGCACCAAGTTCAGAATATATGCCGCTATTTTTAGGGCATATCCCCAAAAAGACATTGGAAGAGTAGCATGAGATATCATGCTTTGCACAATTTCTATCAATGTCCTATTCCTTTTCTCAACTACTCCGTTTTGCTAGGGTGTCCCCGGTACAGAGAGTTGGGATACTATCCCATGATGTACCATGTAATCCTTGAATTCACCAAGGAGGTACTCTCTACCACGATCCGATTGTAAGGTCTTGATCAATTTACCTGTTCGATGCTCTACTTCAACCTTAAAATTTTTAAACTTGTCAAAAGAGTCAGACTTGCGTCTCATCAGGTAAACATAACCAAACCTTGTACAATCATCCGTGAAAGTGATGAAGTACTCAAAACCTCCTCTAGCTAGTATAGACAAGGGACCACACACATCAGTATGGACAAGACTCAATAACTCATTGGCTCTATCCGCCTTAGGGGCAAATGGCCTTTTAGTCATCTTTTCCATCAGGCAAGACTCACACTGAGGCCAATTTTTCAATCTCAATAAGCCCAATGGACCATCATAGATCAACCTTTGAATCCTAGTTGAGTTGATATGACCCAACCTTAGATGCCAAAGATAAAAATCATTGATATTGGTCTTTCTCTTTTTTGTTAAAGGTTCAGATTGAGCGATATTTAATTGATTGTTAATAGGGTTTAAGAAAAATAGATTCCCATACATGTGCCCAGTACATAAAATTTCTCTATCTCTATTGATAGAAATACCAAAATGGAAAGATACAGAATATCCTTGATTTATTAGTTTTGCAACTGAAATCATATTCTATCGAAATTCAGGTACATATAAAATATCTTTTAAAACCACTAGTCTATTACAATAAAAAACAAGATCCAACTCTCCCACTGCAAGGGCCCAAACTTGTGCTCCATTTCCCACACGTAGTCCATGTTCGCTCTTCTGGAGTCTTCTAATCTTTCTAAACCCCTGCAAGGAGTTACAGATGTGATCAGTGGCTCCTGAATCAACAATCCAAGTGGAAGTTGATCCAACCATTGATATAGACTCTAGATAGAAAACATTACTTATGGGGTTTCTCTTGGCTTGAAGATCTGGACATTCTTTTTTTCAGTGTCTCTTCAGTCCACATTTGAAGCACTTGCCCTTGGGTTTGTCTTTGGGCTGGATCTTGGGTTAGGCCATTGCGTTCCCCTTTTTCTTTTTGAACTTCCTAGGCTTGGGTCTAGTTCTAGAAGATGAAGCCTTAGTAATCATAGCCTTAGATTGTGGCTTCATGACCTTCTCCGCCATTTGAAGCTCCTTCATCAACTCAGTTAAACCCATGTTCAACTTGAACTGAGTAAAGGAATCCGGTAGAGATTTGAGAACCATGTCCACTTGGCTCTTGGGATCAATGATAGCCCCTAAGATTTCTGCCTCCTTGAAAGCAGCAATTATCTTGAGCATATACTCTCTGACTGATGCTTCCCCAGCCATCTTAGTGTTAATGATAGTTCGAAGAGCCTTCTGCCTTGCGGGCTGACTCTTATCCATAAACATCGTGGCTAATAATTGAGTTATGTCATACGCAGTAGTCATGTGTTCATGTTTGGACTGGAGCACATTAGATATGAATGCCAACATGTAACAACGAGACGAGCCATCTCGTCGGCCTTCTTCCATGCCTTCTCAGCCTCACGCTTCTCGGCAGTGGAACCCTCCTCGATAACAGGTACTCTTTTACTGTGAGTATTATGTCTAGGTTCCTCTTCCAGTCTACATAATTTAGTCCCATTAGCTTATTCTCTTGGAGAATAATGGCCAATGGACTAAAAGAACCTCCCACTATTTCTGAAAAATCGAAAAATAAAAGAAAAAGATTCAGTTTGTGAAAATAAAACAAATATGTGCACTTCATCCTTATTATCAAAATTGAGAATAATCAATTTGGCTCTTAGGAAAACTAACATAGCTTCTTGGGAAGATTAACAGTTTCCTAAGTTAAGTGTGTTAACCACCACAAATTAATTTTCCTTTTAGGTAATGATCTAGAAGATAACTCCATCGAGGGAATGGTCGTTTCCTCTCATTTCCTATAGACATTTCTCGCACTATAACCTCCAACGAGGGGCTGACCGATCATAGTACGTGTCCCAGATTATTAATTACATCCTCTCATTAGATCTAAATCTTTGTGGTATCCCTATCCTATATGGGTTCACTCCCAGGGTGGCGCCAGGAGACCCATGATCTTTAATGAGGATCGTGATGGAAGCCGTGGGGCCGTTGGAACCCCTCTCCCACTTAATCTTTTAAAATAATGGTTTTCTGAAAAATATTCTTTTGAAAATTTCCATTAAGTTTTTCCCTTAACTCAAAAATAAAATGTTTAAGTCCATAAAAATCTCTATGTCAAGGTTTATTTCCTTTGAGAGTTTTTTCATGGACTAATTTTATTTAAGTTAAAACTTAATAATTTCAAAAATTTTCTAATTAAAACTTTCTAGAGACTTTGGTCTCAAGTTTATTTGACAAAATAATTTTTCTTGTGCCAAAATTAAAACAAAATGGCTTTCTATTTTAACCTTACAAAAATATCTAAATCCAATATATTTTCTATGTTAAGGATTAAAACCTTTGAGAAAATATCTAAGGATTAATTTTTGTTCAAGTTAAAATAACCATTTAATTTGTAGAAAAATGTTTTCCTTGTCAAAAACATTCCCAAAGACTTTAGTCTTTGAGAAAACGTGCACATAGGTACAAAAAATAAATAGCATGCTAGAAAATAGTAGACATTTTCATGCTTTTCTATTTTAAAACCTAAGTGCCCAGATAATAGAATTAAACACATTAATTAATTAATTAATGGTCTTGTTTAATCTTAAAATCCCTTACTAATATTTTTCATACAAAAATATTACACGAATATTAACTATTGAAAAATATTAACTTTGTCTGGTATGGACCCTAAAACAAAAAGAAAACGCAAGAAAAATTACAAGGAAAAAAATAAAAAATTTCTCCTTAGCCCACTACACCCACCACATTGGATTATGTACCCCATCTGCACTGTGATCCACTGCACCCGCTGCACAGAACCAGGACCCACGAGAAACTAGCGCACCGACCGGCCTTCCAGACCCAAATCGGCATCGGTTCCAACACCCCAAGCCGGCGCCAGTTGCGGTCTAACCGACTCTTCCTGCAGTTTTTTTTTCTACGAATTTTCCCTGTTTTTATACACAACTTCTGGCTTCGATGGCTCTCCGATTTCAAACCAAATACAATGAAATCAACCAAAACCAACAATCGCTTATACCCATAAACATTGGGCTTACACAATTTGTTAAGAAAAATAATAAATTACACATCTCCTATACCTCCACTTGCGAGGTTTAACAGAAAATCTATCCATACCATAAACAACGAAGGATCATAATTTTAATAACACATATGTGTTCAGTTTTATTCATCTAGATGCATGCTCCTTATATTTTCACAAAACCTTCATGTTCTGATACTAATTGAAGGTATAGAAAGCGGAAAACACAGGGCACGCAGCGAAAGCGAAGATAAAAAAAACAGAAAAAACTAAAGAACAGAGGATTCCCGAACAGAGCCGGCGCCGGCTCCGGCAGCCCTAGCCTGCGCCGGTTGTGCTCTGCACGGATTCTGAGGTTTAAAATTTTTACCTCTTTTCCTTGTTCTAAGAGTTGGCTGGACCGAAATGTGTGCTGCCGGGGTGGGTACGCTGGTAGAAGCCTCTAGTGCGATTTCTGCAAGCCTCCTACTCCATCTTTGCATATAGGTGAATGCCAAACTCTTAATCTTCCAGTATATGGCCTGCCTAAATCCGTTTGGTGAACAATTACAAACTAAGAAACCTTTTCCTGGAGAGAGAGAGAGAGAGAGAGAGAGAGAGAGAGAGAGAGAGAGAGAGAGAGACGTCTGGCCTTTTTTTCTTTTCAAAGAAGAAGCCGTCCCAGAGAATTAAACGTACTCTTTTTTTTTCATCCTCCTATTTAACCTAAATAAAAACCCTAGGTTAAATTGGATTGGGCCATTGGACTCTTAGTTTAACCTTTTGAGCTTAATTAATTATTCTAATTAGAACTAAATAATTGGCCCAACAAATAATTAATTTTCTAGCCCAAATAAACTAGTCCAACAAATAAGTCTATATTAGTTTAGTCCCAAGTTAATTTTTAATTATTCAAACTGGGCCAAAGCCCTGAATAATTAATGAACCTACCAAACTAATTTAATTAATTCTCTTTCCACATGGACCTTTATTTTATTATAACCCAATAATTAAATTAGGCTACTTAAATAAAATAAATTCCATTTAATTTAAGATCAATTCCTTAGCTTGTATTTAATTAGGACTCACGGTCTATACTGGGGACCAAAAGACACACCTCATTGGCTACTAAAATGACCAAAATACCCTTGCCATATAAATAGCTGTATTTTACATTTTAAATATTTTCTAATATCATCATAAGAAAATATTGACCCCAAGGACAATACTGCGTTAATAAAGTCTCCGACCTACAGGTGTAATGATTAAAATACCCCTTTATACATCGCCGTACATTTAGAGAGGAAGAAGTGTATTAACACCTCTCTAAATGACATCTACCATCCTTAGGCCTATAGTCCAATGATCCACGACTTCCTGGATTGTTTTAGCTTTCTAAGGGAGCTATCCTAAAGCAAACATCCAAGTTATGTTTCCCGGGGCCCTGGATATTTAGATCATTCAGACAACCACAAGGGGTGATATAGTATAGAAACTATCTTGTACAAGTCTGTCTTAACTAACTAGTCACACATACCCAACATGCAAGTATATTGGCTCTACGATAGAGCATCAACTATAGTATATCAAAGTATATGCTTCCAGCTTCATCAGACCACCAACTCATACTCAAGTCGTAGAGTATTAGTCCACGCTGTAGCGGTTGTAGTTTAGGTTTCTACCATATAGTACATTAAGAAACCACTACTATAGGTTCTGTTCTACGTATTCGAAATACGCTTATGTCATGAAGTGAGTGGATTACTCACTGGCTAAAGGCAAGCTATTCTCCATTTGGAATTCACAACATAATAACCTAGATATAATAAAATTCCCATTCTCATCAATCGGTTAAGAACAAATGTTTATGTGTTAAGTAACTCGTGATCTATACCTTACTGTGAAAGATCTCCATTCACATGGACCACTTACTTAAACATAATGGGTCTTTTCTAAACGTAATTGTGCACAAATAAAAATGTAAATTCACAAACAATTTTTGGAAATAAGTTCTTTTATTAAAACATTCGATATTTACATTAGAAACCTAGTCTAAAAGGGCATATCTCCGAACACAACTAGTTTTGCCAATCCTATTACTCCTACCAAAAAGGAGATAGATGTAAGTTCTTCTTCCAAGAAAGGAAAGTCTTGAATTTCTAAAATAGATCTACAACTTCAACTCCAAATGTTACAAAAGTAGATTTAATTAGCAACAGAAGATAGTGATGATGAAACCTAACCAGATTTAAGCTTTTTTGACAATGGTGATCAAGACATCCCCACCGGTATTGTAGCAGCATACCTTTGCCAAAGCCCATAATATGACAAGACTATACTCAAAAAGAAAAAAATAGCTCCGACAATTGTAGTTGGAGAAAATGTCAAAACCCCTTTCCTCAACATGGAGCTTATCTGTGAGCTGATTCATTGCACCTACAATAATGGCGGACCCCTCCACTAAAAAAGAATCATTGAACCAATCCTCCAAGTAGCCGACAACATGATTCCTTCGTCACAAGTGTGGGACCACTCAGCAATAATGCAAGATGCTCTCCGAGAATGCTATACCACTTAGGCCTATTTAAGGCATAAATTTCTTCAAGAAAGGCCAAGCGAATTTGCGAGTCCTTCTAGAGAAAACTCTTTGTATTTTGAGATCGATTACTTTCTTTTCTAGTCTGAAAAAACTTTATTTTAGTTTATTTTTCCTTTCTCTTTAAACAGTTTGTAACAAGCAGATTTTATCAACTTTTAATTGAAAAATTCCTGGGTGCAACCCCGATTGCAATAAAATACTACAAAATGCTATCAGAGCCTTGTTCTTATTCTTATCTTATTAGTTTCATCATGGCCGATTAAGCCTCTTACTTTCTCTTTCTATCTTGCATAATGTAGTCTTTAATCTTTTTTCTCTATTATTCTCTTTCTTTATCTTCTTCCCTTATTCTTGCAACTATAAGGTTGTGTGGTAATTGTGAGAGTAGCTTGTATATTGGTCAGCCCAAAATGGTTAGATTAGGCTGAAAGATCACCAAGGACAGTAGTATGGCCCAGACCCTTGGGCGGTCCAATAGCTCTCAGCTATACATAGTAACTAGGTCAATCCTAGGAAGAAGAAGAGAAGGTAAACTTGGAGAAGCATAAAAGAAAAAACATTTAAGACTACTAAGTGTACAGAAGGAAAGAGAAAGTTCCCTTCCATTATGGCCTCTAGCTTAAATCTTTCTGATATTGATATAGAAATCATCAATGACCTAGAAATCAGTTCTCAATTAGGCCAACCTGAATCTAGATTAATGAATTGGAAACTGCCAACTGAAAAGTTTGATAAAATTTATGAAAAAGGAAAATTTAATTTAGTACAAAACTACAACATCAAAACCACTGAGAAAATAATATCGATTAACCAATCTTATGGCACTATTCAATTGTTTAATTTTAAAAATTTAGAACACTATAGAAAAAACAAATATAAACATTTGCATATTAGTGTAGTTCAAGTAACCGTTACACCTTTATATCGATTAGGAATAAATGCTCCTATTTGTTTATTATTACGTGATAGTAGACATTTAGATTTTAATAACAATCTGTTAGCTGTGCTAGAATCCAATATGGCTAATGGCCCTGTTTACTTTAATCATTATCCCAATTTCACTGTGGATCTCTCCGATCCTCACATTCTGAAAGCACTAACACTGAATATTCAAACAAAGAATTTAGACTTTGAACTTGGATCTAAATCCCTTGGCCTTATTTATCGTGTTTATTACAAAGGAATGAAAACCACCATCAATTACAAAACAAAACGTCATTTAGGTAATCCTCGAGAAACTTGTGTGTTAGAAACTAATTTTGAAAGATCAAACACTTTTGTTCCTTGACTTCTCAAATGGGATGATGTTTTTCATGATACAAAATGGAATTTTGAACATATTATTAATCCAAAAAAGCATTATGAATCAAACAAAATAGATCGGATCACTGAATCTTCTTCTGGAACTATTCAGCTTGAATTTAGCAAGAAATCCTTCTCTATTACTTCTTCTTCTGTCTCTCAAGACCTCTTTTTCGAACCCATAGCACTCGGCTAAACAATCTTGATTTTTCAAGAGAAATTTCTAAAGTTAATTATGAGGAAACTGTTAGTGTAAAGTCCGGAAGCCCACCAAAACGGAAATGGAAATGCCTGAAACCTTGATGACAATCTCCTCTGATGATGAATTTGAATTGGATAAAATATATTTAAAACAGTTATGGAATAGACCTTGTAATAAATTAAAAGTCGATTGGTATTTTAAAATAGTACAGCCAGTAGAAAGAATTAAATTAAGAGATAAATATTACGCATATTTGAGAAAATTTAGGAAACATTTAGATTTTTTTTATTAGTACGAATATTCAAGAAAATACAATAAATTAGAATCAATAAATATGATAGCAAAAAAATGGTATATTGCTAATAATGAAGTAATAGAATCTGTACTTCCTCCCCCAGAAGAAATCAAAATCCTAATAGAAAGTCATGTCCTTACAGCTTCTCCTTTTAAAATAGAAAATTTAGAAAAACAAGGTGATGTCTCTAACAAAGATTTAAATAAAGTAATTCAACAAAATAATTATACAAATCAAATACTTATTACTATGGCTCAAAAAGTAGTACAATTAGATCAAAACTCTACTGTTAGGGAAAAACCTAGATTAAAATAATATGATCCAAAACAAGCTTTAGAAACAAACCCAAGCTTTAAACTGATTTTATTTGAAGATAAATCTATCAAACAGTCTAAAGATAGTTTTAAAATAGATAATGCTAATTTGGATATTTTACAAGATTTAAATAAAAAATTAAAGCAACTTAACACCAAGGATGTTCCTGAAACATCTACCTCTAAAGTTTGTATTCAAGCTGTTCAAGAATCTCTTCCTGAAAGTTTAAATAAACTTACCTGTAAATTCAAACAACTTAATCATAAGAAATTTGCCAATCCTTACACTTGCAATTATTATCCCCGCCTTTCCTTTCCTGATGTACAATTTGAAGAACGCCATCTAGATACTCATGCAGTCTTTACTGGTCACGCATATCTTCAATCTTATCTTGGATTTCATGGGAATTCAATTGTTCTTAGATTCTTTTGTATTTCACATCTTCTTTGAAAAAATTGATTTGATTTTGTTGGAGCATTATTTTCCTTTTTAAATTGTTGATATCTTTACTTTGAGGACTTAAAAGAAAAGGGAATGTGACTCGAATGGATCCTATGTTAGTATGAACTCCATGCTGATCTACTTCAAAAGGATAAATCTGAGTTAAAAACGGAGTTCCTTGAATTGTTTCTTCACTTAAATCTTTGACAAGAGTGAAAGAATTAATGAAGCAAAATTGGTTATTACTAATATGAGCATTTGATAATTTATAACTAATTTGAAGTTGACTTCTAGAAGCAGAATATAATTTTGTAGCAGTTTTATCATAATATTTAGTAGAAACTAATCCTTCTTGGATACAATTTTGATCAACACTAAAATAAAGTAAACCAGCTGTTTTAATTACAAAATCATCTATTTTTAAAATAATAGGAATATACCATTTTTGAAAAGTAGTTTTGGAAATGGCTTAAATATAATAATCTTTTTAGCTTTCTTCTATTGAAAAAGTAATCTGATCTAAGGTATCATCTAAAAGTGGATTTTCCATTTTTAAGTGTAATATATCAATATTAATATTATTTATATCAGTAATTCTCTATTCATTTTGTTCTTTTAGACTTTTAACTTCTTGTTTTAAATGATTGATTTCAGTATATAAATATTGCAAAGAAATTATTTCTTCTTTATCTTTTCGTTTAAATCTATCAAAAGCTTCTTTGAGATTATAGGGTTCTACTTGTTGTTTATGATTTAAAACTATATATTTTACCTTTAGTAAATATTCTCTTTTAACATTTTCATCTTGAATATGATCTAAAAGTTCAAAAAAGAGTTCTTTATTGGCTTTTGTAATAACACTAATTTTATTGAAACTAATCATATTAATTTCTCCTATTGAACATGTACAAATTCCAGTACATCCACAAGAAGAGGCTTCACTTAAGGATTCATTTTCAGAGGAATTTTCTTGAATTTCGAAGATTTCATCAATATTACTATTAGAGGTATTAGGAGATATGGATTCATCTAGAATAGCTTCTATTTTATGTAAAATATCTTTGTTTAAAGAGAGTTCACTAACCTTCTTTTTCTTTTTTTGTTTTTGTTTGCATTCGTCAGCTTTATGTACCCTTTTCCCACAAAAGTAACATTTGATTCGATTCTTGTCTTTCTCTTCTTATGTGTGTTTTTCCTTTTTAAAACTTTTATAAAATTTATCTTTTGGCGTTTTTGTAGGAATTTTTCTTTTCGATTTAAATTTCTTTTTTAGTTCTTTAGAAGGAGGTTTTATGGGAGCATAACCAAAAATTTTCACAAAAATTTCTTAATTCTTTCTTCAAATTTTTATGATAAGAATCCATTTATGCTTTAAGTTTTAGATCTGTACAAAGATCAGCTCCTGCTTGATTTATATAACTAATTAATTGTCCATAAGATAAGATTTTCATAAGGGAATGCATTTCCCCAGTCTAATTTTAATTTTTGCCTTACTTTATCAGCAAATAAAGGTGGAAATCTAGAAATGAATCTTTCTTTCCAAAATGCATGATGTCAGTCAGATTGAAGCATTACTTTTTGTAAAAACATATCCTTAAACCATCTAAAATCATGTAATTTAGGGCAAGTTAAATTAGTAAGAATTTCAGAACTTCTATCAGCTAATTGCAGTAATCTACATTTCTCTCCTCAAAGTTTACCTCTAAACTTTTGAGTTCATAAGCTATATTTAGGCTGTCAAGATGATCTTGAGAATTGTTTGAATGGTAGATCCAACCATTTTCTATGGTGCTGTTTGATAAAGTTGATTGAAATTTGAATATTTAAATTTTGAATTCTAAAAATTGATTGAATTTTGAAATCTGAAATTTGAATATGAAGATTAAATTAATTATAATATTTTTACATTATATTTTATTATAATTTAGATTAAATAGAAAAGAATAATAACAATGAGTTGAGTATTAAACATATTCATTTAACTTAAAATTTATAATATAATTTTAATTCGTCTTAATTAATTAAGTGACAGTAAGAATCTGTTATTAAATGCACCTAAGTATGTAAACACTTAATATGATCTGGTATCAAATATATTTAATTAAATAAATATTTATTTAATTTATTTTACGTACTTAATTAGATTATCGAACATGTTTTATGCACTCCTCTTGCCTACTATTTTCCTAGGTGTTTTTTTTTGTTGTTGTGATTTTGTCCTAATTTGTAAGAAATTAATTAAATTAGTTCTTTTTATGAGTGATCAGTAAAGAGTGTGACAAAGAATCTTCCTTTTGAGGAGATTGACATCTTTGGTGAGTGGACACTGTAAGAAGGAAAAAGTAACTGGTACTGATCCTATTTCTGTGTGGACTCCATGTTGGTCTACACTGAAGGGATAAATCTGGGTAAGGAATGGGGTTCCTAAGATTATTTCTTGGCTTAAATCTTTAATAATTAAGAAAGAATTCAGGAAGCAAAACTGTTTATTACAGATATGAGCATTAGATAATTTATATCTGATACTTAACTGTTGACCAGCAGCAGAGTAGAGCAAACTCGATCGTTAAGAAAATTAAACAGATAGTTAAAAGACTTCCTTGTCTAGGAATCCCAGATCCAACAGCATTCATGATTGTTGAAACAGACGCATCAGATTTAGGTTATGGTGGTATTCTTAAACAAAGAAAACCTAATTCTTCATCAGAACAGTTAGTCAGATTTCATTCAGGTATTTGGCTTTCAAGCCAAAAGAATTACAGCACTATCAAAAAGGAAATTCTTGCAATAGTTTTATGCATTTCCAAATTCCAAGATGATTTAATCAATCAAAAGTTTTTACTTAGAATTGATTGTAAAGCTGCAAAAGATGTATTACAAAAAGATGTAAAAAATTTAGTGTCAAAACAGATCTTTGCCAGATGGCAAGCACTCCTTTCCAGCTTTGATGAATGCACCCAGTGAATTTCAAAAAGTAATGAATGACATTTTTAACCCTTATACCGCCTTTACAATAGTTTACATTGATGATGTTTTAATCTTCAGTGAATCTTTTGAACAGCATCTTAAACATTTACGTCTTTTTCGTGAAATAATCACGAAAAACGGGCTGGTAGTAAGTGCATCTAAACTCAAACTTTGCCAGACCAAAATCAGATTTCTAGGTCATAATTTAACTCAGGGTACATATCAGCCAATCTGTAGAGCAATTGAATTTGCAGACAAATTCCCAGATGAAATTAAGGATAAAACTCAGCTTCAAAGGTTTCTAGGATGTTTAAATTACATCTCAGACTTTATCCCTAACCTTAGAATCATCTGTGAACCCTTATACAAGAGATTAAGAAAAGATCCAATCCCTTGGGGATTAGAGCAAACTCAGACTGTTAAGAAAATTAAACAGATAGTCAAAAGACTTCCTTGTCTAGGAATCCCAGATCCAACAGCATTCATGATTGTTGAAACAGACGCATCAGATTTAGGTTATGGTGGTATTCTTAAACAAAGAAAACCTAATTCTTCATCAGAACAGTTAGTCAGATTTCATTCAGGTATTTGGCTTTCAAGCCAAAAGAATTACAGCACTATCAAAAAGGAAATTCTTGCAATAGTTTTATGCATTTCCAAATTCCAAGATGATTTAATCAATCAAAAGTTTTTACTTAGAATTGATTGTAAAGTCGCAAAAGATGTTTTACAAAAAGATGTAAAAAATCTAGTGTCAAAACGAGATCTTTGCCGGATGGCAAGCACTCATTTCCGACTTTGATTTTGAAATTGAATTTATCAAAGGAGAAAACAATTCCCTTCCCGATTTCTTAACCGAGAGAGTTTCTTCAAGGACGCACATGACATTTAACACAGTATTCAACACTGTGATGAGTACCGCTTTAATGCTGGAGCTCATTCTATCCGCCTATAAATACCCGCATCAATCAGCGATATTCGGCATGGATCAACAACCGAAGTTCAGACCTCCACAAGGTAATCAATTTTCAGTCCTTGGATCTTTCCCCTCTCTTCCATCCAATCCAATGAGCAAGTCACCGCTCACAATGGATCTCTTCAACCCAGCTTCTTCAAAGAATACAGAAACTCAAAAAACAGATTTGTCCTTTTATACTACTCAAACCCCTACCTCCTTCAAGGAAGCAGTAGTTCCAAAAACACCCAATAAACCAGAAAAGCCAACCCTTTTTGCAGCAAAAGAAAAATTTGAATTCCTCCCAAAAACAGTCATTCCAATCTTAGCCCTTCCCAGAGAATTAACGACTCTTCCTGAGAGAGAGTTAGTTACCAAGATACACCCAGAAGCTTACCGTCAGTCTAACCATATTTTCAAAGCAGAACCCCAGAAAACCCGTCTTTACTATGAACATATCCTTTTTGCAACAGGTTCAATTGAATTTGAACATGAAAGAAACATGAACAGAACCGATAAAGGCATTGCTTACTCCAAATGTAGGATTATGAAAATCCTTGACCTAAACACTTGGCCGGTCACCGGTATCTATACTCCCATTCAGTTCAAAACATCCTTCAAACCTCCCACATACAACTTCATGGATTACATAGATGCTTGGTACAATTTCATGTACCTCCGAGATCTCACACACACCTGGTTTGTCAAATATGGCAAAGATGCAATCAGCCCTATTCCGAGGTGGTACTATGCCTGGTGGAAGACCTTTGGTGGAAACAAATCCACTTTATCCAGTCAAAACTTGCAAAAGTTTAACCAGTTTGTAGTAGAAAGTCAAATTCAGGGATTAACTCTGAATAACCAGCTTTGTAAATTTTATATTGAAAAGAAAATATGTTTTGTATTAGGATGGGGCTATAAGCTCGATCAAATTGAAAATGTAAAGTATCTCTGTAAAGAGATAAGAGTCAAGGGATGGACTCCAGTCCCTAAGCCAGACCAGAAAGAATCAGATGCTCAGTCCTCCTCAAGCAAAGGCAAAAAGAAAATCAGTAAAACAGAATTGCAACTCCAATTGCAACTTTTACAGCAACAGCTTCAACAAGCAGATGATGATGAAAGTGAATCAGAGTCACAGCCAGAATACAGCCTGTATGAAAATGGAGATATGGACAATCCATCCGGTATTGCTCAAGCATACCTTTGTCAGAGTCCATAATGGTGAGGCTCCACACCAAAAGCAAAAGAAAGAAAAGGACCTATCAGCTTTTTCAACAGTCACAAAAGCTACATGACATTATTCAGACGTACTGCAAAATTATTCATTTAACAGCAGCACATGGTGGACCCCTCTACTCAAAAAGACTCTTGGAGCCATTCTTCATGATGGCCGACAACATCATTCCATCCTCCACTGAAGTGGACCACGCAACAATAATGCAGACTTCAATCAGAGAAACCTACTCCCTCGGTGCTTATATAAGACAGCATGTTATTGATGAAATGCAGACTCATACACCATTGAATCCCTCAGAGAGTGAAGACACCCTCTACCTAGATATCTGTACTACTTGTTTCAGTTTTAAAACCCTTGTACTTCAATCAGATTGAGTGGGAAAAAACTCTTCAATAGTTTGAAAATACAATAGTTTTATCAACAATATATCCTGGGTATCAAATTGGTATCAGAGCCACGTGCTCCATCTCATGCATCATGAAATCATCTATGATTTTTAAAATCATGTCCGAGTAAGTCTATTTACTTTCTTTCTCTGAACCTTGAATGATGTAGTTTAATCCTCTTTCTCTTGTTCTTGATTATTATGCCCTTTCATATGTTTCTTTAAAGTATTTCTTAAACTATGATGATGATTGTTAGTCTTGCGTTGGTCAGCCCATAACCGATTGGATTAGGCCGTTGTTAGCCGATGAAAGGCGTTGTAAGGCCCGGACCCGGGGGTGGTCCAGTAAGCTCTAATCAACCATAGACATAGTATTAGGTGTGTCCTAAGAAGAAATAAAGAAACATAAGCTATGGCATAATCCTGAAGAACAATAGATTTAGTATTAGACTACTCATTGCACAGGTAAAGAGAGAGAAAGTAATCTTCCTACTCCCATGGCCTCAAACCTTTCAGATATCGACATAGATTCAGTTAATGATTTAGAAGTCGGTTCCCAACTAGATAGAATTGAATCTAGACTTATGAATTGGAACTTACCAATAGAGAAATTTGATAAAATTTATGAAAAAGGAATGTTTGATTTAGTCCAAAGCTATACAATCAAAACAACAGAAAAAACAGTTTCCATTAATCAGCCTTACGGAACAATTCAGCTTCTAAATCCAGTTACACTTGAACAGCATAAAAAGAATAAGTATCGATATCTTCACATAGGGTTAGTTCAAGTAGCAATCAAACCTCTCTATCGATTAGGAATCGATGCCCCAATTTGCCTTCTTTTGAGAGATAGTAGGCATCTTGATTTTCAAAACGATCGCTTGCAGTTCTTGAAACTAACACGGCCCATGGTCCAGTATACTTTAACCATTATCCGAACTTCACTGTAGATCTAACAGATCCACACATTCTCAAAACCTTAACCCTTAACATTCAGACAAAGAATTTGGAATTCGAACTAGGTTCAAAACCTCTTAGGTTAATTTACCGAGTTTATTACAAGGTAATGAAAACCACAATAAATCCTAAAGCTAAACAGCATATAGGAAATCCTAAAGAAACTTGTTTATTAGAAACAAATTTTGAAAGATCTAATACCTTTGTCCCTCGAATGATTAAGTGGGATAATGTTCTACAAAACCCAACCTGGAATTTTGATAACATTATTAATCCTAAAAAACATTATGAATCCAAAACCTTAGGCAAAATAACAGAAACTTCAACTGGTCACATAGAATTAGAATTTAGGAGAAAATCCTTTTCATCAGCTCCATCTTCTTCCTTTTCTCTACCCAGAACTTTGAGTAGCAGAAGATTCAATAGTTTAAATCTTTCTGGAGAAATTCCAAAAGTAAAAAATGTTGACTTTAGTGGAGAAATCCCTAAAGTAAATTATGAAGAAAACTTAAGTGTTAAGTTAGGAAGCCCTACCCAATCAGAAATGAATATGCCTTCCTCTCTAATGGTCTTAACTTCTGAAAAAGATTTTACTCTTGACAAAAATTTCCTTCGTAAATTATGGAACAGACCTTGTAACAAAATAAAGTGTAAATGGTATTTTGCAACAGTTTCTGAACCAGAAAGAGCTACACTCTTACAAAAATATTATTCTGACCAGATTAGAATGAAACAGCATTTAGATTTCTTCGATTGGTATGAATTAGTTAAATATCAAGAAAAAGATATATTAAATGTAATCACTAAAAAGTGGTATACAACCAAAAATGAAGTTAAAGAATCAGTATTTCCCCCAGCAGAAGAAATAAAAATCCCTGTAGATAATCACATAAGCACAGCCTCTCATTTCAAGCTAGAAAACCTAGATAAACAAGGTGATGTAACCAATAAAGATCTAAATAAGGTCATTCAACAGAATAATTATACTAATCAGATGTTAGTCACCATGGCTAGTAAAGTAGAACAATTAGATAGTAAGTCTTCATTTAGAGAAACCCCACAATTTAAACAGTTTAATCCAAAACAATCAGTAGATCCCAATCCAGTATTTAAACCTATTTTATATGAACCACAAAACATGAAACTTGCTAAAGGAACTATGAATATAGAAGAAGTAGATTTTATTAAAGAAATAAATGAAAAATTAAAAAATCTAAAAACTAAGAATAAACCAGAATCTAGTCAAACACATCATCTTCAAACATTACATCAGCCAGTTTCTTTAATAGATATAGATCCTTCTCCTTCGGAACTTAATAGGCTCAGAGGTGGTAAACCAACTAACAAAATAAAACAGTCAAGATTTGCTAATCCCTATACTAGGAATTATTATCCTCGCCCATCATTCCCAGATGTTTAGTTTGAAGAACGTCATCTAGATACCCGAGCAACCTTTTCCGGTGAAGAAATTACCGAATGGAATATTGATGGAATGTCTGAACATAGCATTCTGAATGTTATCCAAGAAATGTCCATGGCTATTACAGCCATTAAATGTAAAAATCCTACCAACACAGATCAATCAATCCTCTACATCCTTACTACCGGATTTACCGGTGTTCTCCATGGTTGGTGGAACAATTACTTGTCTGAACCACAGAGACAAGAAATTCTGAATGCCAACTACAAAATGGTGTGTTATGGTAAATAGTAAAGTATTTAAACAATTAGGAACTTGTTCATGTGTGGTTAGCGGTTGACCTGAGGTATCTAATGAGGTTTTCATTTGAATTTTGGAGGCATTCATAATTTCATATCGTTGATTGTCAGTAAGCTAGTTATGCCACCACCCATGAAGGACACCAGTGAAACCAGTGGTTAAAATATGAAGAATAGAATTATCGGAATTAGAAGAATTAGATAATTTAATAGTTGTAATAGCCATTGCCATTTCTTGAATGACATTGAGGATTTGATGTTCGAACATGCCATCGATATTCCATTCGATAATATCGTGACCAGTAAAGACTGCATGAGTCTATATATATATATATATATATATATATATATATATATATATATATATATATATATATATAGACTCTTTTGATAGTGGAAGTAAATCTAGAGATCAATGACAAAAAATAATATGTATAAAAATGAATAAGACTTATAAATTTTATGAATAAGACAAATACAGGCTGATTTGGAAGATACAATAATAAATTATCAAATTGTGAAACAAGAACAAGTAAAGACTCATAAATTGTTATCAAAACATTATAAAAAAGAACATCTCAATGGATAAACAAAAGTTTACTATGTTAATAGAACAAGATATTTCAACAAAACTAGATAAAGATTTAATAGAAATTCAAAAATCTATATTTTATTATGTTGAACAAATAATATTAAAAATAGATAAAATGGGAACTTTAATTAGAACACTGATAAAACAAAGAGAAAGAGATAAAGGAAAAGAAATATTAACTGTGAGTACAAAGTAGAAATAAAAACAGCCATAGATACTAAAAATTATCTTGTATTAGCTCATTTAGAACGAATGAAAATACCAAAAGGATATAAAGGAAATGAGTAGTTCTGAAAGTGAATATACTCCTTTTGATGTAGAAAATTTAATTACTAAAATAGGAGATTTAGATATTAAAAATAATTTTATAAATCTAAAACCAGAAATATCTGAGATAAAACTAAAATTTAACCCTAATATTTCTGATATTCCTAGTTCATGTACACCATTAAGAAAATCACAAGCTTTTGATAAACCAATTAGAGGATACTCAGGATTAAGCACAGTTATGCAACAACCAGATAAATATACACCGTTAGAAAATATGAGAGCTGAATCAATTAATCCATTTGGAATATATTTAGATTGAGACTGTATTGCTAATACAGAAGAAGTTATAGATAAATGGGAATCTGCTATGAGAATAGTGGTAATTGTAAACAAATTGGATAAAGAGTCTGTCCAACATTTTATTTCAAGAAGTTTTGTTAATAGTGCATTACGATATTGGCAAAATCTACCATAAGATATTTTACATACAATTTTTTATACAGATAATAGTATATCAAATATTATGACTAGATTAACTGAAGTTTTAAAATTAGAATTTTTAGGAGAATGCAATTTCTTTAAAGACCCTGAAACTCCACAAAAATATTTAATAACTTAATTATGGTTACAATTATGTGATATGTGTGAAATTGATAGATATATATGTGTTTTCGAAGGTATTTCTAAGGCTAAACCTAATTTGAAGCTGACTTCTAGAAGCAGAATATAATTTAGTAGCTGTTTTTGCATTATATTTAGTAGGAACTAATTCTTCTTGGATACAATTTTGATCAACACCATAATCAAGTAAAGTAGCTGTTTTAATTACAAAATCATCTATTTTTAAAATAATAGGAATATACCATTTTTGAAAAGTAATTCTGAAAATAGGCAAAATATAATAATCTTTTTGGCTTTCTTCTACTGAAAAAGTATTCGAATCTAAGGTATCATCTAAAAGTGGTTTTTCCATTTTTAAGTGGAATAAATCAATATTAATATTATTTATATAAGTAATTCTCTGTTCATTTTGTTCTTTTATACTTTTAAATTTTTGTTTTAAATGATTGATTTTTGTATATAAATCTTGCAAAGAAACTGTTTCTTCTTTGTCTTTTCGTTTAAATCTATCAAAAGCTTCTTTGAGATTATAGGGTTCGTTTAGGATTTAAAACCATATCTTTTACCTTTAGTAAATATTCTCATTTAACATTTTCATCTTGAAAATGATCTAAAAGTTCAAAAAATAGTTTTTTATTGGCTTTTGTAATAACATTTATTTTATTGAAACTAATCATATTAATTTCTCCTATTGAATAGGTACAAATTACAGTACATCTACAAGAAGTGGTTTCACTTAAGGATTCATTATCAGAGGAATTTTCTTGTATTTCAAAATTTTCATCAATATTACTATCAGATGTATTTGTAGATTCTGATTCATCAAGAATAACTTCTATTTGATGTAAAAGATCTTTATTTAAAGAGATTTCACTAAATGTCCTCTTCTTTTTCTGTTTTTATTTGCATTCATCAGCTTTATGTCCTCTTTTTCTACAAAAGTAACATTTAATTCGATCCTTATCTTTCTCTTCTTTGGTTTGTTTTTTCTTTTTGAAGTTTTTATAAAACTTTTCTTTTGGTGTTTTGATAGAGGATTTTCTTTTTGATTTAAATTTCTTTTTTAGTTCTTTGGAGGGAGGTTTTATAGGAGCATAGCTAAATATCTCACAAAAATTTCTTAACTCTTTCTTAGAATTTTTATGATAAGATTCCATTTGGGCTTTAAGTTTTAAATCAGTACAAAGATGAGCTCCTGCTTGATTTATATAACTAATTAATTGAACATAAGATAAGGTTTCATAAGGGACTGCATTTCCCTAATCTAATTTCAAATTTTGTCTTACTTTATTAGCAAATAGAGGAGATAAACTTGAAATAAATCTTTCTTTCCAAAATGCGTGATGACAATCAGACCGAAACATTACTTTTTGTAAAAACATATCTTCGTACCATCTAAAATCATGTAATTTTTGGACAAGTTAAATTAATTCAAATTCATCATTGGAGGAAATTGTCATTAAAGTTGCAGGCATTTCCATTTTAGTTTTGGTTGGATTTGAAGATTTTATACTGACATTATCTTCATAATTAACTTTAGGAATTTCTCCCAAAAAACTTAATACTATTTAAATGAGTACTGTGGGTTCTAAAAAGAGGTCTTTGAGAAGAAGAAGATGAAGAAGCAACAGAGAAGGATTTTCTACTGAATTCAAGTTCAATAGTTCCAGAAGAGGATTCAGTGATCCGATCTATTTTGTTTGCTCATAATGCTTTATTGGATTAATGATATGTTCAAAATTCCATTTTGGTTCATTTTTTATTTTTAAAGTTTTTATAAAACTTTTCTTTTGGTGTTTTGATAGAGGATTTTCTTTTGATTTAAATTTCTTTTTTAGTTCTTTGGAGGGAGGTTTTATGGGAGCATAGCCAAATATCTCACAAAAAATTCCCAACTTTTTCTTAGAATTTTTATGATAAGATTCCATTTGGGCTTTAAGTTTTAAATCAGTACAAAGATCAACTCTTGCTTGATTTATATAACTAATTAATTGACCATAAGATAAGGTTTCATAAGGGACTACATTTCCCCAATCTAATTTCAATTTTTGTCTTACCAACAAATAGAGGAGATAAACCTGAAATAAATCTTTCTTTCCAAAATGCATGATGACAATTAGATCAAAGCATTATTTTTGTAAAAACATATCTTTGTACCATCTAAAATCATATAATTTTTGACAAGTTAAATTAGTAAGGATTTCAGAACTTCTATCAGCTAATTGTTAAGGATTTCCTACAAAATGTTGTGTTATGGTAAATATTAAAGTATTGGTTGACCTGAGGTATCTAATGTGGTTTTAGTTTGAATTCTAGAGGCATTCATAATTTTATATCTTTGATTGTCCGTAAGGTAGTTATGCTACCACCCCTATAATCTCAAAGAAGCTTTTGATAGATTTACACGAAAAGACAAAGAAGAAACAATTTCTTTGCAAGATTTATTTACTGAAATCAATCATTTAAAACAAGAAGTTCAAAGTCTAAAAGGACAAAATGAATAGAGAATTACTAATATAAATAATATTAATATTGATTTATTACACTTAAAAATGGAAAAACTACTTTTAGACGATACCTTAGGTCAAACCACTTTTTCAACAGAAGAAAGTCAAAGAAATGATTATATTTCCGCTATTTCCTAAACTACTTTTCAAAAATGGTATATTCCTGTTATTTTAAAAATAGATATTTTGTAATTAAAATAGCTGCTTTACTTGATTTTGGTGCTAATCAAAATTGTATCCAAGAAGGCTTGGGTTTGTTTCTAAAGCTTGTTTTGGGTCATATTGTTTTAATCTAGGTATTTCCCTAACAATAGAGTTTTGATCTAATTGTACTACTTTTTGAGCCATAATAAAAAGCATCTAATTTGTATAATTATTTTGCTAAATTATTTTAGTTAAATCTTTATTTGTGACATCTCCTTATTTATCTAAATTTTCTATTTTAAAAGGAGAGGCTGTAAGTACATGGCCTTCTATTGGGATTTTGATTTCTTTTGGGGGAGGAAGTATAGACTCTTTTACTTCATTTTTAGCAGTATACCATTTTTTTGTTATCATATTTATTGATTCTAATTGATTATATTTTCCTAAATATTCGTACCAATAAGAAAAATCTAAATGTCTTTTGAATTTTTTTAAGTCAGAGTAATATTTATCTCTTTCGTTAGGTTGTATTGTTTCAAAATACTAGTCTATTTTTAACTTATTACAAGGTCTATTCCATATCCGTTTTAAATATATTTTATCTAATTCAAATTCATCATCGGAGGAAATTGTCATTAAAGTTGCAAGCATTTCCATCTCAGTTTTGGTTGGACTTGAAGATTTTATACTGACATTATCTTGAAAAATCAACACTATTTAATCAAGTACTATGGGTTCTAAAAAGAGGTATTTGAGAAGAAGAAGATGAAGAAGCAACATAGAAGGATTTTCTATTGAATTCAAGTTCAATGTTCCAGAAGAGAATTCAGTGATCCGATCTATTTTGTTCGATTCATCTTGCTTTTTATGATCATTGAAACAGTTGCCTTTGAACTTGGTTCTGGAGGTATTCTTAAACAAAAGAAATCTGAGTCTTCTTCTGAACAATTAGTTCAATATCATTCTGGTAATTGGCTATCTAGTCAAAAGAATTATAGCACTATTTAAAAAGAAATTCTTTTTATTGTTTTATGCATTTCTAGATTTCAAGATGATTTACTTAACAAAAAATTCCTTCTTCGTATTGATTGCAAAGTAGCAAAAGATGTTTTACAAAAAGATATAAAAAACCTTGTTGCCAAACAGATTTTTGCCAGATGGTAAGCATTACTTTCAAGTTTTGATTTTGATATTGAATTTATCAAAGGAGAATCTAATTCTCTTCTTGATTTTCTAGCAAGAAAGTTTTTGCGAGGACAATCAAGATAAGATTGCGATATTAACTTTTCTTTGATAAAGGTGAGCTCAAGTCTATAAATAGAGAATGAACATGAACATGAAGTAGATATTCACCAAAGGAAAATCCTGAATTTCTAAAGCACATTTACAACTTTAACTCCAAATATTACAAAATCAGATTCAATTGGCAACATAAGACAGTGATGATGAAACCTAACCAGATTTTAGCTTTTTTGACAATGGTGATCAAGATAACCCCACAGATATTGTAGCAGCATTCCTTTACCAAAGTCCATAATATGACAAGACTACACTCAAGAAGAAAAAGAGAGCTCCGACAATTGTAGTTGGATAAAATGTCAAAACACCTTTTGTCAATCACAGAGCTTATCTATAAGCTAATTCATTGCACCTACAATAATGGTGGACTCCTCCACTAAAAAAGAATCATTGAACCAATCCTCCAAGTGGCCAACAACATGATTCCTTCGTCACAAGTATGGGATCACTCAGCAATAATGAAAGATACTCTCCAAGAATGCTCTATCATGCAGGCCAATTTAAGGCATCAATTCCTTCAAGAAATGCAAAGCGAATTTTCTAGTCATTCTATAGAAAACTCGTTGTATTTTGAGATCGATTACTTTCTTTATAAGTTTGAAAACACTTTGTTTTAATTTACTTTAAAATTCCTTTCTAAAACAGTTGTTTAAACAAGAAGTTTAAAAGTTTAATTGAATAATTCCTGGGTGCAACTTGATTGCAACAAAATAGTTTCAGAGCCTAGTTCTTTCTCTTGTTTCATCATCACCGAGTAAGTCTCTTACTTTCTCTTTCTATCTAGCATGATATAGTCTTTAATCTTTTTCCTCTGTTATTCTCTTTCTTTATCTTCTTCCCTTATTTCTGTAGCTATGTGGTTGAATAGTAACTATAAGAGCAGCTTATACATTGGTTAGCCCAGAATGGTTGGATTAGACTGAAGATTACCAAGGGAGGTAGAATGGCCCGGACTTCAAGGTGGTCTTGTAGCTCTCAACCATATATTGTAACTAGGTTTGTCCTAGAAAGACAAGGAGAAGATAAACCTAGCAAATTATAGAAGAAAAACATTTAAGACTACTAATTGTATTGAAAGAAAGAGAAAGTTCTCTCTCTCATGGCCTCTAGCTCGAACCTATTTGATATTAACATTGAAACCATCAATGACTTAGAAACCAGTTCTTAATTAGATCCTACCGAACCTAGATTAATGAATTGGAAAATGCCAGCTAAAAAGTTTGATAAAATTTATGAAAAAGGAAATTTTGATTTAGTACAAAACTACAACATCAAAACCATTGAGAAAACAGTTTCAATTAACAAACCTTATGGCACTATTCAATTGTTTAATTCTGAAACTTTAGAACACCATAGAAAAAACAAATATAAATATTTGCATATTGGTTTAGTTCAATTAGCTATTAAACCTTTGTATCGATTAGGAATAAATGCTCCTACTTGTTTGTTATTATTATTATGTGATAGTAGACATTTAGATTTTAATAATAGTCTGTTTGCGGTGCTAGAATCCAATATGGCTAATGGCCTTGTTTACTTTAATCATTATCCCAACTTCACCGTAGATCTCTCAGATCCTCATATTCTGAAAATGCTAATACTGAATATTCAAACAAAGAATTTAGATTTTGAACTTAGATCTAAATCCCTAGGCCTTATTTATCATGTTTATTACAAAGTAATGAAAACTACCATCAATCCCAAAATAAAACAGCATTTAGGTAATCCTCGAGAAACCTGTTTGTTAGAAACCAATTTTGGAATATCAAACACTTTTATTTTGCGATTTCTTAAATGGGATGATGTTCTTCATGATACAAAATGGAATTTTGAAAATATCATTAATCCAAAAAAGCATTATGAATCGAACAAAATAGATCGGATCACTAAATCCTCTTTTGGAACTATTGAACTTGAATTTAGTAGAAAATCCTTCTCTATTGCTTCTTTGTCTTCTTCTTCTCAAAGACCTCTTTTTAGTACCCACAGTACTCGGTTAAATAGTGTTATTTTTTCAGGAGAAATTCCTAAAGTTAATTATGAAGATAATGTCAGTATAAAATTTTCAAGTCCAACCAAAACTGAAATGGAAATGCCTGCAACTTTAATGACAATTTCCTCCAATGATGAATTTGAATTAGATAAAATATATTTAAAACAGTTATGGAATAGATCCTGTAATAAGTTAAAAATAGATTGGTATTTTGAAACAATACAACCTAACGAAAAAATTAAATTAAGAGATAACTATTACTCTGACTTAAAAAATTTAGAAAACATTTAGATTTTTTTTATTAGTATGAACATTCAGGAAAATATAATCAATTAGAATCAATAAATATGATAGCCAAAAAATGGCATACTGCAAAGAATGAAGTAAAAGAATCTATACTTCCTCCCCCAGAAGAAATCAAAATCCCAATAGAAGGTCATGTACTTACAGCCTCTCCTTTTAAAATAGAAAATTTAGATAAACAAGGTGATGTCACAATAAGATTTAAATAATAAATTAAAACATCTTAACACCAAAGATGTTGCTGAAACTTTTACTTTCTAAAGTTCGTATTCAAGTTGTTCAAGAATCTCTTCCTGAAAGTTTAAATAAACTTATCTCTAAATCCAAACAACCCATTCATAAGAAATTTGCCAATCCTTACACTCGCAATTATTATCCCCGTCCTTCCTTTCCTGATGCACAGTTTGAAGGACGCCATCTAGATACTCGTGCAGCCTTTACTATTCATGATATCACCGAATGGAATATCGATGGCATGTCCGAACATCAAATCCTCAATGTCATTCAAGAAATGACAATGGCTATTACAGCTATTAAATACTCTAACTCTTCTAATTCCAATATTTCTATTCTTCATATTTTAACCACTGGTTTTGCTGGTGTCCTTCATGGGTAGTGACATAACTACCTTACTGACAATCAAAGATATGAAATTATGAATGCATCTAGAATTCAACCTAAAACTGCATTAGATACCTTAGGTCAACCAATAACCACACATGAACAAGTTCCTGATTGTTTAAATACTTTAATATTTACCATAACACAGCATTTTGTAGGAAATTCTCAACAATTAGCTGATATAAGTTCTGAAATCTTTACTAATTTAACTTGTCCAAATTACATGATTTTAGATGGTACAAGGATATGTTTTTAAAAAAAGTAATGCTTTAATCTGATTGTCATCATGCATTTTGGAAAAAAAGATTTATTTCACGTTTACCTCCTTTATTTGCCGATAAAGCAAGACAAAAATTGAAATTAGATTGGGGAAATGTAGTTCCTTATGAAACCTTATCTTTTAGTCAATTAATTAGTTATATAAATCAAGCAGGAGCTAATTTTTTTGCTGTTTTAAAACTTAAAACCTAAATGGAACCTTATCATAAAAATTCTAAGAAAGCATTTGGAAATTTTTGTTAGATATTTGGCTATGCTCCCATAAAACCTCCCTCCAAAGAACTAAAAAAGAAATTTAAATAAAAAAGAAAATCCTCTATCAAAACACCAAAAGAAAAGTTTTATAAAAACTATAAAAACAAAAAATAAACCAAAAAAGAGAAAGAGAAGGATCGAATTAAATGTTACTTTTGTGGAAAAAGAGGACATAAAACTGATGAATGCAAACAAAAATAGAAAAAAAAAGAAGAAAGTTAGTGAACTCTCTTTAAATAAAGATCTTTTACTTCAAATAGAAGCTATTCTTGATGAATTAGAATCTTCAAATACATTTGACAATAATATTGATGAAAATTTTGAAATACAAGAAAATTCCTCTGATAATGAATCCTTAAGTGAAACCTCTTCTTGTGGATGTATTGGAATTTGTACCTATTCAATAGGAGAAATTAGTATAATTAGTTTCAATAAAATTAATATTATTACAAAAGCCAATAAAGAACTATTTTTTGAACTTTTAGATCATATTCAAAAATATTAAACGAGAATATTTACTAAAGGTAAAAGATATGGTTTTAAATCCTAAACAACAAGTAGAACATTAATGATACCATTTTGTTGCAATCGAGTTGCACCAGGGAATTCTTTAATTAAACTGTTAAGTTGCTTGTTTACACAACTGTTTTACAAAGTAATTTTAAAGCAAATTAAAATGAAGTGTTTTCAAACTAAAAAAAGAAAATAATCGATCTCAAAATACAATGAGTTTTCTCTGGAAGGACTAGCAAATTCGCTCTACATTTCTTGAAGGAATTGATGCCTTAAATAGGCCGATTTGGTATAGCATTCTTGGAGAGCATCTTGCATTATTGTTGAGTGGTCCCATACTCGGAATGAAGTGATATGATATTGGGGTTGATTTCTCAATAAATTTTGTGGCAAAAATTAGGATAAAATGGAAGACCCATTTAAGAACTCAAAACAGTAAAATTAGTGAAGAAACATGATACCCAATTCAAATACTAGGACCCTAAGCCAAAATAGAGAACTAAGAATACTAGAAACGAGAATCAAGTCATCCAAATAACAACCAAAGACTCTTGATTCAATAAGAAATTAAGACCATTTTGAAAAAGATGATTTAGGCAACTAACTTTACCTCCAACAAGAACCTTAAATTAGCTATAACCTAAGACCCAAATTAGCAAGCTAATTGATCTATCCTAAAAGTGTTTATAAACTCAATACATAGGGAAGGACTAGGCCCTAAGAATGGTCTTGATGTTCATGGGATTTACCCAAGAGGAATCACCTCTCAAAAGCTCTCAAAAAGAGACTCTTTGATTTCAATCAATCTTCAAAGTTGTTACGTTGAATGTTATAATGCCATATATATAGGCAACTAAACCTAACTAAGGTGAGATAAAATCTCAGCCATTCAAACCTTTAAAATGTCCAAAATATCCCTATTATATAATAAAAGTCATGGAAATTATATTAGACAAAAAAATAAAATAAAACAAGAAAAATAAGCAAAATTAGGCTATGCTATCGGGCTCTCTTCAGGGGCCTAGCGCCTGGTCGGTTCTGCAAAACTTGGTTAATGGGCCAAGAGCACCAGGTGCCAGGTAGCGTTGCTAGGCCTGGCACCGGGTGCGTACTAATTCTCCACAGCCGGCTCATTTTCTCTTGCCTTCAACCTTTCTCTTGTGCTGCTTTGATCCTCCACACAAATTGCTGTTCAAGCCTTGATCTTTTTGGCCCTTCTTTGATCCTTCATCGCTTGACAACTTTCTTGATTCTTGATTTGTCTTCTTAAAGGTCTTCCAATCTTCTTTTTGGCACCCATTTCTTGACAATCTTCATAACCATCGGCTTGGTGGCTTGTGTTGCTTGGATCCTCTATTGAAAACCTTCATGATTTGGCCTTTTCCTTAGTACCAAAGAATTTGGTTTGAATCTCCATCCCCCTTCTTTAGCTTTAGCATATTACTTGGGTGGATTCTTATCACGAAGGAATCATGTTGTCGGCTACTTGGAGGATTGGTTCAATGATTCTTTTTGAGTGGAAGGGTCCGCCGTTATTGTAGGTGCAATGAATTAGCTTACAGATAAGCTTTGTGATTGACGAAAGGGGTTTTGACATTTTCGCTAACTGTAGTGGTCGGAGCTCTCTTTTTCTTCTTGAGTGTAGTCTTGTCATATTATGGACTTTGACAAAGGTATTTTGCAACAATACCGATGGGGTTGTCTTGATCACCATTGTCAAAAAAGCTGAAATCTGGTTGAGTTTCATCATCACTGTCTTCTTTGCTAATTGAATATGACTTTGTAACATTTGGAGTTAAAGTTGTAAATCTGCTTTAGAAATTCTGGATTTTTCTTTGTTGGAGGAAGAACTTGCATCTGTCTTCTTTTTGGTAGGAGTAATGGGATTTACAGAACTAGTTGCTGCTAGTAGTAATGGTTTAGATATCCATCTTTTGATTTTAATTTCTCGACACAAATGTCGAACTGATTCAAGGATGTCAAACTTGGAATTTCACCCAAGAATAAAACAAATCTTCTTGTGCAAAAACAACTTACAGTACTGAATATAAGCTGGAAAATGTAAAAGCTGATTCTCTTGAACATGTTGATCAAATTAGAATTTATGCTATTTTGAAAGTGTCTGTTGATTTCCACCAAATGTTTTCTACCATTAGTAGAACCATCTGGGATGGGATTAATTGAATATTTTTCATATTTAATGAACCAGGTATGAGTAAGGTCTTGAAGATAGAAAAAATTGTGCCATGCATTTAAATATTCCATGAAATTATACATGGGAGGTTTTGAAGGACTTTTAAACTGAATTGGTGTATAGATACCTGTTACTAGCCAAGTGTTAAGGTCAAGGATTTTTACTATTCAATATCTAGAGTAAGTTATGCCTTTGTCATTCCTAGAAGGATTTCTTTCACATTCGAATTCAGTTAAACCAGTGGAAAATAGAATATGCTCATAAAAAAGTCGGAGATTTAAGGGTTTGGCATGAAACAAATGACTGGATTGATTATAGGCTTCAGGATGAAGGCTATTTACAAGTTCTCATTCTGTTTTGCTAGCTAACTCTTTTGGAATTGCTAGAAGAGGGATTAAAAGTTTGGTAACAAATTCAAAAGTCTTTGGGTTTTAAGGAGATAACGATTTTTCTAATTTTTGAGGAGTTTGACGAGAAACTACTTCTTTAAAAGAAGCTGGTGGAGTTATAGCATAGAAGGAACTATCTGTTTACTAACATAGGATCCATTAGAGTTACCTTCCATTTTCTATTAAGTTCACAATATAAAGAAATTAATAATTTAAAAAGGACAATAATTCTGCCAACAAAATCAAATCAACTTTTTAAAAGAAGATGTGAAATATAAGAGAATCCAAGATCAATTAAAAGTCCGTGAAGTTCAGGATAAGATTAAAGATGTATGAAAAGATATAGAGAATCATATCTATTCTGAAATATCAATAGCATTTTGGAATAGGAAAAAGCATGTTGTCAGTTTACCATACATAGATAACTTTAATTAAAGTATGATAACTACTAATGCAAGACCTATCCAAGTGAATCACGAACTTCTTGAATATTGCAAACATGAAATTTTTAGCTTACTCACAAAAGGAATTATCCATGAATCACATTTTCCATGGCTTGCGCTGCCTTTTATGTGAATAATAATGCTGAAAAAGAAAGAGGTGCCCCTCAATTAGTCATTAGTTATAAACCTCTCAATAAAACTTTAAAATGGATTAGATACCCAATTCCTAACAAACGTGAATCGAGTTACAATCGAGTTAATGCTTCGATTTGATTGTCAACATGCATTTTGGAAAGAAAGATTTAATTCAGATTTACCTCCCCTATTTGTTGATAAAGTGAGACAAAAATTGAAACTAGATTAGGGAAATGCAGTCTCTTATGAAACGTTATCTTATGGTTAATTAATTAGTTAGATAAATCAAGCAAGAGCTGATCTTTGTACTAATTTAAAACTTAAATCTCAAATGGAATCTTATCATAAAAATTCTAAGAAAGAGTTAGGAAAATTTTGTGAGATATTTGGCAAAAATGAAACATAAAGTAAAAACCAACTGAATGAAAGGAAATGCTAAAGTAGGCTAGGGAAAGAAAGAAAATGAAAAGAAATGGAATGAAAAGAGAAGAAAATATCAGGTTAGAGAATCTGCTATGTCATCGAGATCGCAATTTGTTCTTTCCAATTCTTTAAGATTCTTTCCATATTAAAGCTTTAGCCTATTACCATTTACAGTGAAGTTCTCTTTTTTGGATGGGCCATTTCAACTGCTCTATATGGAAACAATTTTGTTACCAAGAATAGCCTTGACCAACTAGACCTGAGCTTTCTAGTAAACAACCTCAATCTTGAATTATATAGAAGTACTCTATCACCTTCCTTGATTTCTTTATTAGAAAAGTGATGTGTTTAGATTTGGGTATAAAAATCATATAAAAATAAGCACATTTCCAATCAAGTTTAAATTAAAACGTTAATCCCAAATTACACATATGAGCAAACGTACTCATCATTAAGTATAGCATAGGGTTAAAACGAGTGTCAATCCTCAAGGAACAAGTATACATTAATCAATTTTCTTTCATTGTTTAACTGACTCAATAAAGTGAAAAAGAATAAAAAGGAAAATAAAATAAAATAAAAGAATATAAACATGTCAAAGATGGAGAATTATGTAACTCAAACCATTATTTTGACAAATATGACCTTAAAGTACCCAATCATTATCATAACTAATCATTCTCTTAGCATCATGAAGGATTAAGATAGATTCACTTCTTTTTTAATCCATGAAATCACTATCTTCTAGACAAATTAGCATCACATATCTTGTCTCAACTAATTCATCCAAAAAATGCATTAAACACAATCATTGATTAAATTTTCATATCTTAGCAAACTTAAAACATGAAATTAACCAATGAATTCATATCCTGGCAGACATCAATTAACCTTTAATTACCTAGTTCTTAGCAATTAACCCATTTTCCAAGTAAGTTAAGAGATAACAAATATGAAATTAATGAACTAAGACCACCATCAACCCTTTTTCCAAGCAAGTTAATGGAAAGAAACAACCAATTAATCTCGTAATTACCACAAGTAATTAAATACCAAGAATAACAATTAATTAATCAAAAGATCAAAGTAACTCTAAAAATCATGAATACCTAAAACAATGTCAAATTACAATAAAACAATTAATACATCATTGTTCAAGAAAAAGAAAACAAAGTTAAAAGAAAGCACTTATAGATAAGCCTCATTCTTCTTCATTTGTAGATTTTCTTGTACAATCCTTATTGATTTGAAGAATTCATTCTTTAATTCAAGTGATTTTTTGTTTTGATATGTGAATCCTCTCTTTTTTCTTGTGTTTTCCCTCTATTTATAGGCTTTAGAAGTTCCTAAAATCTTTCATTTAGGGTTTCTGGCCTACCAGAAGTAGAAAAATACTAAAACTCTACAAATTGCTAAAAAATACGCACAAAAATCGAGGTACTGCCTCAACATCAGGGCACAGCCGGTGCCGCCTATCCTGCATAGGGCTAGCGCCGGTTGTGGTCGGTTTCTCCGTTCATTCGCCGATTTTTTTTTTATTTTCATGCCAACCCTTCCAGAGTACAACCGATGTTGGTTTTGTTCTGTTCCACTCAGTTTTACCGATTTTTTATGGCCTTGAAGTGCGTGCCATCAACACGTGGCCGGCATCAGTTCCCCTGTCCTGGCTGGTGCCGTCTCTGTTCTGTTTTGCGACGTTTTTGTCTTATTTTACCCCTAAAATCTGAAATAATGTACAAAATACCTTTCCAAGGGTAAAATCTCAAATATGAAGGAATATGACCAGTTATTGAATAAAATGTATCACAAAATAGCCTCAAATAACTAAGAAATATATGACTAATTTAGGCCCTATCACATTCCCCCATACTTAGCTCTTTACTTGTCCTCAAGCAAAGTATCAAAGATAAGTAGGAAAACACAAGTTTTCACAAAATCACTCAATCAATTTCAAAGCAATATCTCCAAAGCTTTCTTTATTCAAGACAACAAAACATATGCTACTATATCTTTCATAACAAATGCAAGACTTGTGTAAGTGAAGAATGACTAGTAAAACCATCCCAATACTTAACATCATTTTCAAACCATTGAAAAGAATTTAGTTCAAAAGAAATATGCATTCCATAAGCTTACTTTTCATACACTCTCTCTACTAATTCAAGATATATCATGATTTTACTTAGATCAAGTAGGACTTTTAAGCTTGTAATGTAAGGCTAAAGGGTTTGTAATGTAACTTGTCAAACGAAGGATATAGGAAAATCAAATATTAAAGAAGATGAGAGTTTGCAAGAAAATGATAAACAAAATATACCAATAGATTCCAAACTCTTCTTGCTCGCCTATTCCAAAATTAATCAAAAACCCATAACCTTATATGGCAATCATAACAGTTCGAGCAAATCTTGCATTCTTTTCCTCAATTACTCTTTACTCATCATTCATATTGCACAAGATCATCAAAAATTTCAACAATTTTTTTTCAGCTTTCTTCCTGTGCCCTTCTTCTCTTTCTCTTTCAGCTTTTCTTTTTCTTTTTCCTTCCTTCCCAATTGCTGCTTTTGTTTGTTTTCCAGCTTTTATTTTTTCTTGTCTAGCAACTTTCTAGTTTTTCTCAAGTTCTCTTTTCTCTTTTTCTTTTCTCTTTTCATAACTCCACTCAACAATAATGCATGATTGAAAGTAACAAGTCATGACATTTATACACGTATTTTTCCTCACAATTTGTCTACTTGTACTTTCATCCATCAAGAGTGTAATAACCCGCCTTATATAAAGGATTTATGTAGGGTAGACTTGTTTAAACTAAGAATAAATATGAAAGGAATTAATGATATATTTATTTTTCTAAATTATTAATAGTGTTATTAAGGCCACAAATTAATACTATTCATAATATTATTATTTTTGCTATTATTAATGTATTTTATTTTATTTCATTAACATTATTATTCTATAACCCTTGAGGTTATTTTATATTTATTATTACTACTAAAATTCATTGGCCATATTAAATTATAGCATAATTAAATTCAATAATTATGTTGCATTGTTATATTATTTTACCATTAGTATATATATATATATATATATATATATATATATATATATATATCTCAACTATAAATATCCTAGCTATATTATATTATATATAAGATATTTTAAGGGACCCGCAAGAAGTAAATGAAGAGGGCCCACTAGCATGATATTTTTGACCAAGTTTGATTATTTTTAGACTTCCTCTAATTAAGCTTAATTAAGCTAAGTGGAATTAGGGTGAGTTAATCATGATTAAGCAATTAGTGATCCCAAGAGATTTTAAGAATTTCTTCAAAACCCCTAGAGGATCCTAGAACCTTCTAGGGTAATCCACAACTCTCTTGAAATGGCCAAGTCACCATAAATCTTTTATTAAGACCAAGATAAGATCAAGGAATCTAGCTATATAAATAGGAGCCAAGGAGGAGAATTTCGGCCAAGGGGAAAAGCAGCAAGAAGAAGAAAAAAAAAAATAGAGAAGAGAAGAGAGGAAGAGAAAAACAAAAGAAAGACCAAAAGAGGGAGAAGAATTTCGGCAGCAAGGAGGAGAAGAGAAGGACCGGCAGCAAGGAAGGGGAAAGGAAGAGGAAGAAAAGGAGGGAGAGTTGCAGCTTGTTTTCATCTTTGAAAGGTAAGAGATCACTCTTGAAAGCTAAGAAAATGGTACTAGAAGTTGGAGACTAGCTGCATATAAAGATTGTTGAAGTTAAGTGATGAAAATATGTTGATTTTGGTGATGGTTGATTTACCGGTTAGATGAGTGATGAAGTAGACATGATTTTCAGTTTATTTACTGCTTTTTGGAGTGATGATATGCTGGAATTTGAACAAAAATAATTCTAAGACTAGTTAGGAAGGATTTGGATCATGTGATGTGAGCTTAGATGGATGCGAAATCAGAAAATAGCAAGAGTAATGTGATCTGCCAAAATTTACTGGTTTGGTGAACTTGGTATAACTTGTTTGTTTGAACTAAAGAAAAGTGCTGAGCATGAGAACTTGTTGGAATTCTGATGTTGGGAGGATAAATGATGTAGTGAAGGGTTTAAATATGGTAGGGTATGTTGAAGCAACCATAGAAATTAATTAAAACAAGTTGAGCTTTTAAACTGTAGTTTGAACCATCAACTCGGAACAGTAAGGTTAGCTAAAAAACTGAACGAAGTGGAGAGAGATTTGAATACCATATGACCTGAAGTTGATAGAGAGTCGTCCTAGGAGTATTTTAGAAGTGGTTTCACCTCATTTGGACTTGTATTGAAGGAGATATGCACAAAACGCTGGAAGATGACAAATCTGGATCCTAAATCCCGGAGCAGTGAACTTAACTGGAAAACTGTACAAAATGGGATGGAATTTACAGGACTTATGACCTGTAATTGATAGAGGGATATCTTAGGGATATTATGGAAGTAGCTTCACCCTATTTGGACCTATATTGAATAAATTGTGTGAAAAATGGTGAAGGGTGGTAAAGCTGTAAAACCAGAAAAACCATCCAAAGCACTAACCCATTTATTTCTTTAAGAAAATTATAGAAACCTTATTTAAACAATTAGGTATTTGAATCTATTAAGTAATAATAAGAAAATGTACTAATGATGTAGGTGAATCAAGTTGAGGGAACCCCTTCTAGGGCTATACTCGAGTGCAACTTCGGCCTAATATACAAGGTGAGTCCCTATGATTTCTAAAAACTTTTAAAGGCTAGTGTGCTTTAATTTTCCATGAAATGACATGTTTGATACCGTTTTAGAAATGCTTAAATGTGTTTACGGAATACATGAGCGAGACTTATGTTTATGCTATTTCGACTTGAATGAATTTCATAATTGGTTCGAAAACCTTATTGGATGATTAAAACCCGAATTATGTGAATTTAGTCATTTGGGATTAAATATTTGAGATTTTCGGAAAATGATAAACTTTAAAATCGGGTATTTGGAGAATGATCCAGATATCCTTATGGGAATGTTTTATGAAATTTTTGGAACTTGGGTATTCGGTAAATGACCGAATTTTCCTTATTGGAACTTTTGTGAACATTTTTCAAATCGGGTAAGGGTAAAATGACTCGGATGCACTCAAAAAGTCTTTTGGAATCTGGCATGGGTGAAATGACCCGAATGCCCTTGGAAAATGATTTTTGTGATCAAGTACGACCCCAGATAATAAGAAATGTTTTGATTTGAAAATCCTGTGGAATCAGATGACCCTTTGGCCTGATCAGGGTTGGTGTTGTTGCGTTGAGTACTCAGCAAGGGCTTTGACCTTTGTACTAGCCCTCGTTAGAGATAGATGAACCTAAATAACCCGGTCCAATTATTGGGCTTATCTTACTCCGAATGGGGCTGCAGGACAATGGAATTAGCCGTCCCTGGCTAGCCGTTGTGAGCCCGGTAATTACCTTGTGATTGTGATGGTGGGTTGTTCACATGATACCGAACGGGGACACTCGGTGTGTTCATTCCCTTGCCACCTCGATGGTGATTGACGTCAGGATTGAGACCCCTGGCTTATGGTGGCAAGTAAAAGATCCCTAAGTGCACGGTGAGGTACATATGTACGCTGCTCACCCTTCCGGCATATCACGGGTGACGTGCTGTAAGGCGCAGTCCCTGGCACAAGAGACCGTGTGGCCGAAGGTGAAGTTCCTCGAACTTTGCATGCGGGTCGCACTTCCAAGTGGGGAAGAATCCGCATTTATTGAATTGGGGACCATGTGTTTGGAAATCATTATTTTTCAAAAGTATATGATAAATTGATCTTAAAATTGTCAATTACTGCTATTTCCCTGTCATGGAACTTATTTTAATAAAGAAATTAAATAAATGCCTTTCTCTTCTGCGCAAATCACTAGCACACATGGGACTCACTGAGTATACCACTCACACATATGTTTGTCTTTTTTTTAGGGATTGAAGCTGAAGACTAGCGACGGTACTACCCGGACTTTGCCATTTAGGGCTAGTGAGTAAATCTTTTAGCATGATCATTATACATGGAGGTTGGAGCCATTTTGTCTTGTGTATTTTGGGGAAACTTGATGATGTATCTATCAGAACTCGTGTATTTGTAATGAAAGAGTATGTTGTATGTATTTATTTAAGTTTCGACTTATACTCCCTTACTTTAAGTTTATATCATTATAAAGACCCCTAGTCTGAGAGATCAGACGGGGCGACATCCCATCCGAGCTGGCCCACTATGTCAAGAAAAGGAATGTGGGGTGTTACAAAGAGCAATCAAAGATTTAGAAGAATTATCAAACTCTCAAAAAGAAGTAATGGACAAAGTATGACACACTACTAAATTATAGAGCAAATACGACGGCCATTGATGGGAGAGCCATCGTATTAGCCAAATACGACAACTAAACGACGGGTTTATAGCTGTCGTATTTGATCTCGTCGCTTTTGCTTGGCAATGGCTACAAAACTGTCGTATTAGCCTAATATGACGGTCATATACGACGGCTAAGGGCGAGGGTCGTTTTTGCTTGCAGCGGTCATTTTTTGCGACGGTTTTACATTAACTTTAATTCTACAATATTAATTATATTATATGTACTACATAGATATATACACACGCATGCATATTTGTAATTAAATTTTTTCATATTATGTACTCCATCCGTTCACCAATAATTGACTTAATTGTAAAAATTACGCATTTTAATAAATTGTGAAATTATATAAAAAAATGATTAAAATGTCCATTGCTTCCTTATAAAAGTGTGCTAAGGGTAAAATTAGAAACAATATTATAATTAAATACAATCTACATATTTTTAAAATGGACAGTTATTTTTGGACAAATTAAAAAGAAAATTAGGACAATTATTTGTCAATGCATGGAAGAAACATATTAATCTAATACTTACTAATTAATAATCATATGTTATAATGTATAAAAGTATACACACACACGCACACACACACACACAAAACATACCATAGAATAATTAACTAACAAAATGAAATTCAAACTCGATCTTTAATACAAATATATATAAGAAAATTGAATTCATAAGGTGCAAACTAAAATTTATTTACTAGATTAATGATCTAAGTATTAGCTAGATATATTTATAAAGTTAAAACAAGTTAATTTAATTATACCAAATTTGAAAGTTATTTGTTTTATTTTATCACATTTTTTTAGTAATACTTATAAAATAGTAATAATAAATAGTGTATTTGACTCATACGACTGTTGTTAAAGTGTGATATTTACAAAAAAAAAAAGCCAAAATTTAATTAAAACCAAATACGACGGCTGGTCTAAATCGTCGCAACAAGTCTACCTAATACGACGGTTGTTTGACGGTTTCAAACAACCGTCGTATTAGGTCTACTTTTTGCGATGGTTTAGACTAGCTATCGTATTTGGGGTACCTAATACAACGGTTGATGTCAAACCGTCATATATACTGCCCTAATACGACGGCTTATTAACCGGCGTTATAGATACTTAATTACGACAGTTTTACCTCCGTCGTAATTGATGTCGTTGTATTTGCTGGTATTTTTTGTAGTGACAACAGGTTTTAAGAAAGAAATTAACAATTTAGGCTTAAGATAGGCACTAGGGATAATATAAAATAGGTAGGCTTGAAAAGCTCAAACTATCCAAAGAAGGCCTATTACTGTCATCCCTAAGTTAAATCATGAATGTCTTTCTTATTTCGCCTCGAGAGGTATTCAAGTAAATTCAAGAATGCTCAATAAATTTTAGAAGAAAAACAGGGTTAAGAATAATGTAAAGCATTTGATCAAGAACTACTTAGTCCAAGTGCGTGCAAAAAATCATGTATAAGCCATACATGATATAGAACATATGCTCTATGATCAGCACAAAGTCATGCATTAAAAATACATCTTGAAAGCTCACAAAATTAGAAAAAATTTTGAAAAATTTTGCTCAAAAATGGTGTTCAAAGAAGAATTAGAAGAATGAAGCATGGAAGAATTCTCATTCTAACCACTCCCCCACACTTAAACTGAACATTGTCCTCAATGGCCAAATAAATAGAGCAAGAAAATATTACCATGGGACTAAAAATAAAGGGGAAAAGATAAGAAATAAAATACTTCTATTACAGTGGCCATTCTCCTACAAGAGAGTCGACTTCCAGCAGAAAGGAGTATTGTTGAATTACCTAAAAAGAAAAAAATACAAAAGAAACACACTAAAGCATAAAAACTAGAAAAGAAAAATAAACAAAAAGTAAAGAAAATAGTATGAAAGAAAGAAAAGTACAAGACATTACTAGAAAAGGCCATGAAAATATAAAAGAAAAAAAAAAAAAAACAAAAAGAGAGTGACAAGGAGGGACACGTGTAGAACAACCATCTCAATCCTCCCCATCATCATTATCAGGTGCGGAAGTGGCCTCACCGCCATGCGGTCCCGGAAAACACTGCATCCACTCAGCCCATTGCTGCTCCATAGTAGTCTGCCTCCGGGCAATGTCATCAATGGAGTCCTGCATGTGTAGCAGCATCTTTGTCTGCTGGGCTAATTGTCTCAGCACCGCGGTCTCAAAGTTAGTCCTTGGTTGGGACTGTGAACTACTAGCTCGTGCCTGCGATGGTGGTGGTGGGTATACTTGAGACCCATAACTCATAGGGAGTTAGCCATTTCTTCATCTACTGGCTATACTTGTACCCATAACTCATCAATATCTGCTCTGTTACTAGGTCATGCTCAGTGGTAGTCTCCATCAATTCCCCCTTAGTACTAATACCAAAGTCTCTCAGAATTTTCATGATGACTAGAGGGAAGACGAAGGCTTTAGTAGAGGGATGAAGATGAACCACATCCCTAATAGATTGTATGATTAATGGGGTAAGAGGGATAGGCTGAGTGGTCATAATCCTATGCAAGATGTATGTATCAATAAGGCGTGTCTTATTGAAACCACTGGCTCGGGGTACAACATTTAAACCAAACATGTATACTAGAGCCCTAAAGTTGGCAGTAAGATCATTGTTAGAATAGAAGCTGTTGGCTTGGAAAGTATTGTGCTTGTGCAACCCTAGAGTAGCTCTAGTACCACTGGCATCCCAATTCGGGTTAGAAAGAATCTTTTGATTATTAGTATCTATCCCTTACCAAGAATCATCATCATAAACCTGAAAGAGAGTAGCTAAATGGTTTCGTGTGATAACAATGGGGGTTCCCTTTACTCTTGTCTTAATGTGTGGAAGGTGTTTATTACCCTTTTCAACTATGTTGGCATAGAATTCCTTAATAAGTATTGGATAATAATCCCCTTTTAGTTGTACTATAGGTCCCCACCCTAGCCTCCTAAATATCATTCCTAGTTTAAGGGCACGGTTTAGGGTAGGTGCAAAGGTATGCTCCACAATAATCTTATTTGAAGCCCTCCTATTGTACTACTCCTCACATGTTGGATCAATGAACTCTGCTGGCCTAAGGAACAAGGGATCTATAGATGAAGGGGTTGAGGAAGAAGAAGCTCTAGCCCTTTTTGAGGATTAACCCCGTGCCTTAGACATATTGGTAAGTAAGTAGTGGTGAAGATAGAAGGATAAGGACTAAGAAGTGCAAAGAATTTAGAAGAATAATATCTTCCCTGTTTTAAACACAATACACAACACCCTCTCAACTCTCAACCACCTCACAACAACAATGCCCAAACTCCTTTAAAGTATATCACACACCAAACAACAACCAATTCAATCTTCTCCAATCAATCTACCACAATTGACAACACAACCTGCAAGAATACATATAAAAGCTCACTGTGAAGCATAAATGTGTTGAACAAACCCAATGTATTTGGATGCTCATAACATGATCATGTGCATTATGGAATCAATATGGTATTATAATAATCAAGTGTAAGATAATTCAAGGCCAATATGCACTAATGACTCAATCATCATAATAGCCATAACCATACCCTTAAGCAAATGCATAAATTCCCTAATGATAATGTGAATGAATCAAGTACCCAAGAATCATTAACTCATAATATAACCCATATCATGAAGCTCAAGAGTTAATTCACAATGCAGGAGAACATTAAGTATCCCAATTTTCGGCCAAAAATATACCTAAAATTAGAAAAATGTATCCATAACATTTTAACCTTGGGAATTCAAGAAAAATCATACTTTTATGTTCTCCTATGCATGGGCAAGCAAAAGATGCATTCTTTCTTCAGAAATTAAAGCTCTTTGCATGCGAATTGAAGATTGGATTTTTGTGAAAAATGGAAGATTTAGAGAATTTTGATTCGTAAGATCAATAAACGAAGGATAGATTGATGTTCTAAAAGTGTTTGGGAGGTGAAAAATCAAATCTTGAAAGGTTTAGAAGGTGAAGCCGACGCGGGTTAGAGAGAATTTGAGAGGGAGTTGGACAGTTTGAAAGAAAAAAGTGGCTAAAATGGCCTATTTTAAGTCCTTCACCCGACAAGAGCCGGTGTCGGTTCTGGTCCTAGCCTGTGCCAATTGCATTCTATCCAGGCTCCAATTTTTTTTACACGAAATAAAAATGACGAACACGCAATAATGATGAACAATGCAATTTACTTCATGAAGAAATAAATAAATAAAACAAATGAAACAAAACGACGAAAATAAAAATTGTTCCCAATCACAAAAACTTAAAGCAAAATGACTTCAATGCTTTCCACGACTTTGATCCTATGGATTTTCTTCGGTGTTCCCCAGTAATGTTCCTGCTTGACAATCCCCCAGCAATTTAGCTAGTTGGCCAATTTAGCTCTCCAAGTTGTGCATGGAGGCTTCTAAGTTCCTTATTGTAGCATCAAGCCCTTAGAACTTAGTCTCCGTTGTACTTACCAATTGGCTAATTAATTCCTCCAATGGTGGTTTGGAAGGTGCTGAATTGTTGTTCAAAGGAGGTTGGTTCCTTTGATTTCCCCCAAAATTGAAAGAACCTTGCCTAGGTTGGTTTCCATTGCTCCACGAGAAGTTAGGGTGATTTCTCCAACTAGGATTGTAAGTAGAGCTATAAGGATTATTACTTGGACGGACATTACCTGTAAAGGCTACTTGTTCCGTGGTTTCTTGGAGTGAACCTATATTTTGACACTCATGATTTGGGTGCCCTTCTCCATAGAAATCACAATTTACATTTACCACTTGGCCATGAGGTATCACCATTTGTTCCATCTTTTGAGTCAACGCTTCCACCTTAGCCTCCAAAGCTGCCACAACATCCACTCTGTGCACTCCTTACATATGAGATTTAGACCTTGTACTTACCCAAGAATAGTTTTTAGAAGCCAAGTTTTTAATGAGGTCGAATACCTGTTCCGGGGTCTTATGATTCATGGAACCCCCTGTAGAAGAGTCCACTACTTGTCGTGTTGCAAATGTAAGGTAATTCAAAAAGATGAGCATCTGCATTCCTAGCTCAAATCCGTGGTGTGGGCACTTTCTTAACATCTCCTTGAACCTCTCCCAACTTTCATACAAAGGTTCAGAATCTAATTATTGAAAAGCAAAAATTTCGTTTCTAAGTTTGGATGTCCTAGCTGGAGGAAAATATTTGGCAAGGAATTTTTTAGCTAGGGCATTCCAAGTAGTGATGGAACCTGTAGGTAAAGACTTTAACAAAAATTTGGCTCTATCTCTCAAAGAAAAAAGAAAAAGTCTTAGTTTTATGGTATCTTTAGAAACACTATTCATATTGAAGGTATCACAAATTTCAAGGAAACTAGCCAAGTAGGCATTGGAATCTTCTTCAGGTAACCCATCAAATTGGACCATATTTTGGACCATCTAGGTGATATTTAGCTTTATTTCAAAATTATTTGCATCCACCCTAGGTCTAGTGATATTCGAGCCCGTGCCCAAGATTGCAGGTTTCACAAAGTCATCCATGACTCTTCTGTTGTTTCTAGCATTGTTGTTTTGAGCATTGTCCATGTCTGCGATTAAGTTCTTTTTGATCGTCTGGTGGATTTTTGATAATGTCTTTTTTATTTCAGAATCAAAATCTACTATCTCACCTTCAAATTATCAGGTTATGTACCAAGGCTAACACCTAGAAAAGATAAGACGAAAGTTAGATAACGGAATTCATAATTCAAACAAAATTACAAGCATATGTTAGTCAATTTAAACATTAGTCAAAGTTAGTAAATTAGATTACAACGATGCACAAGATACAAAATATGGCACCTTTTTGCAAAAACAACAATTTTACAAATTTATATATTTGCATATTTACATATTCACATGGTTAAATCAATAAAATCCAAGCTTTCATGATATTGTTCCCCGGCAACAGCACAAAAAACTTGATGTGTTTAGATTTAGGTGTAAAAATCATATAAAAATAAGCACATTCCCAATCAAGTTTAAATTAAAACGTTAACCCCAAATTACACATATGAGCAATCATACTCATTATTAAGCATAGCATAGGGTTTAAAACAAGTGTCGATCCTTAAGGAACAAGTATGCATTAATCACTTTTCTTTCATTATTTAACTGACTCAATAAAGTGAAAAAGAATAAAAAGAAAAATAAAATAAAAGAATATATACATGTCAAGGATGGTGAATTATATAACTCAAACCATTATTTTGACAAATATGATCTTAAAGTACCCAATCATTATCATAACTAATCATTCTCTTGGCATCATGAAGGATTAAGATAGATTTACTTCTTTTCCAATCCATGAAATCACTATATTCTAGACAAATTAGTATCACATATCTTGTCTCAACTAATTTACCCAAAAAATGCATTAAACACAATTATTGATTAAATTTTCATATATTGGCAAACTTAAAACATGAAATTAATCAATGAATCCATATCTTGGTAGACATCAATTAACCTTTAATTACCTAGTTCTTAGCAATTAACTCCTTTTCCAAGCAAGTTAAGAGACAACAAATATGAAATTAATGAACTGAAACTACTATCAACCCCTTTTCCAATCAAGTTAATGGAAAGAAACTACCAATTAATCTTGTAATTAGCACAAGTAATTAAATACGAAGAATAACAATTAATTAATCAAAAGATCAAAGTAACTCTAAAAATCATGAATACCTAAAACAATGTTAAATTACAATAAAACAATTAATACATCATTATTCAAAAAAAAGAAAACAAAGTTAAAAGAAAGCACTCATAGACAAGCCTCATTCTTCTTATTTCATAGATTCTCTTATACAATTCTCCTTGATTTGAAGAATTCATTCTTTAATTCGAGTGATTTTTTGTTTTGATCTGTGAATCCTCTCTTTTCCTTGTGGTTTTCCTCTATTTATAGGCTTTAGAAGTGCCTAAAATCGTTCCTCTAGGGTTTCTGACCGACTAGAAGTAGGAAAATACTAAAACTCTGAAAATTGCCAAAAAATGCGCACAAAAATCGAGGCACCGCCTTAGCATCAGGGCATAGACGGCGCCGGTTGTGGTCTGTTTCTCTGTTCGTTTGTCGATTTTTCTTGATTTTTATGTCAACCCTTTCAGAGTACAGCCGGCGCTCCCTCTATCCTCCCAGCTGGTGCCGGTTCTGTTTTGTGCCGCTCTGTTTCACTGATTTTTTATCGTCTCGAAGTGTGTGCCATTAGCACGTGGCCGGTGCTATTCCCCTGTCCTGGTCGGTGCCATCTCTATTCTATTTTGCAATGTTTTTGTCTTATTTTACCCCTAAAATCTAAAATAATGTACAAAATATCTTTCCAAGGGTAAAATCTCAAATATGAAGGAATATGACTAGTTATTGAACAAAATGTATCACAAAATAACCTCAAATAACTAGGATATATATGACTAATTTATGCCTTATCAAAAAGATATGTTGATCATGCATTTCTTTACTTTGTCCTTATAAATTCTTGAATTTTCATATGCATCATTTATCCACTCTTGTAGAGAACTACTCACAGGTTTATAGTAAACCATTCTTTATTTAGAAACCATAGTGTAATGGTCTAAATCTTGATGAAGTGCCCAACTTCATTAATCGATCAAAAACATTTTAACTTATATGTTAGTAGCTTATGATATACACCTTACTATGAAAGTACGACCTAATCACGTAAATCACTTACTAACACACTTGGACTTTAATGTGCAAATATGTAAATAGACACCCATTAATGAATGAAATATTTTTTTCCTTTTCAAAATATAGAAATACATAGTCTATTTTAGACGTACATTCTAACAATCTCCCACTTGTACTAAATAGACTATGATAATCCATCTGTGCCAACTCCAAACATCTTCTTCGTCAAAGGCTTAGTAAAAGGATCCTCCAAATTGTTTGAACAGAAAATCTGATCAACCACTATCTCTATTTTTGAATGAACTCCAAGATTAGGTAATACTACATTTCAATATACTTGCCTTTTCTATAGTTTCTTAGTTCCTTACATTGTGGCACAACTACAGAATTGTCACAATATACGATAATTAGCCTATCTATTTTTAGCACAACTCCAAGTTCTGTTAGGAACTTTTAGAGTTAAACTGCTTCCTTAGAAGCTTCTAAGCTGCCACATACTCAGCCTCTGTAACACCCCACTACCTAGGCCCAACATGGCCAGGGATGTCGTCTCCTCCAATGGACAAGGGGTCTTTATAACTAGGTCACATATAATAAAATAAAATAAATATTTCAAAATTAAACTTATTACAACCTAAAAGATAAATACATGAACAATTCCAAAATAAATTGTTTGCTACAACCTCTCAAACATCCTATAAAGAAAATAACATAAAGTCTTCAAAGCATAGGTAACAAGTCTAGCTACTGACCTCCATAGCCAGATCAACCTGTAAACATGGTATAAAAGGTGATGAGATAAAAATCTCAGTAAGCCCGTATGTGCTTTGAGTGTTTCAGATAAAATAATTCATGTATGCAAGTTGTAAAAGTTTCATAAGAGAAAGTGCTGGCAAGCGTTAAATAAGTGTTGAAAATAAAGAGTGGTGTTTCGCTTTTCAAACCATACATGTGCACAATAAATACAACCACTCAAATGGGTAGCCATGGGTTACCACACGTTGGGCCCCATGACTAAGCACCGGTCAGAATGCCACACTTTGTACAAATTGACAAAAGGTAGGTGTATGGCCTACCGGGTGAGATACTCCTCAATCTCTACACCCAAACTTACCGGTTGTCCACTCCGAAAACACACAGTCCACATGACTGAAACTTGCTAGCTCGGACTGGCATGACCTACCGGACTGGAATCCTATCCAGGAAGGACTCACCCCTCAGAGGTGGCCACCTACTGAGAGACTTACCATAACCCTTCAAAGACTAGTCCTGGTAGTCTACCCTTATTGAGTACTCAACGTTGATTGTCCCACTTGGGAGAAAATTGATCACGCATTACTTTATTTGGAAATAGCAATTAAGGGTTTCTAAAATTCTTGTCAAAGTTGGGTTTTAGAAAAAGTTTAGCATTTTGTGTAAAACTGCTTGTTTGATTTTTTCAATGATTTACTTGACTGAAATAAATAGGAAAACAGTCCTTAATTGCCTTTACAACATGAATATCCAAACACATTGCATTTAGCTTGCCACAGTAATTTTTGGTCTTCACAAAATTCCACGCAGGAGCTTACCTGAATCTTTGCTTGCTCAAATTCAAAAGTATTCCAAGGCTGTCATAACCCCGCACGGGGTAAACACAAAACATAAGGTTACACTTAAGCTAAATTCACTTACACAAATAATCCTAGTTCAACTTATTACAATCACGACCCTAATGTCCTAAGCTTTAAGGCTAGCTGATAAAGAATTTTATAAAATAAGTCTAGTTTGATAAGTTAAAATAACTAGGGGTTCTAAAATAATTGCTAATAAATTATAGACTCAAATAATAATTCTTGAGTGTTATTATTAATAAATAAACTAAGGTTTGAATATTGAATAATACCAAGCCCTCAATGATATTAATAAATGGTAATTTAAAAATAGCTTTATTATAAATAAATAATAAACTACAAATAATTTTTAATTGATAATAAATAATTAGTAATAAATAAAATTAATAATAAATGAATTATATTAATTTTTTGTTTAATAAATAACAAACAAATTTTAGTATATATAATATTTATGAATATAGGCAAAAGTTTGAACTAGGATCTACAAGGTCATTATTATTATTTATATAAAAGATCTTATTTAATATTATACCTATGCATATATTATTCTTAAGGAAAAATATCATTTATTTGACTGGTAAAATATCAATATTTCATGTAACATCCCATTTCCAAAACTTCCTAGCAATTTCGAAATCCTTAAAGGAAAATATAGTAATAATTTTAATTAAGGTAATAAAATTTACTAATTAAAATAGCCTAGGATCAACAAGAACATAATCATGATTTTTCTACTGCTAACAAGAATCATGAACATTTTCTTCAACATCAAACAACAAACTAATCCACTCATGAACATATGCTTAAATCAACACTTGCTATCACATGGCCAAACAATCATGATCATGGCTTCAATGGAGATAAGAACATAAAAATCCTATTCACCAAAGGGGACATAATATCTAGCATGCTTAAACATTCATAATTCTCTTAGGACATGATGAACATACATCGATTCTCAAGGAAATCCATATAGCTTAAACATGATCAATCATTCTCACGTCCTAATCCCAACCCCTTCATTCACATGCATATACTCAATCCCCCATTCATATTTTATTCTTCCTATCAATATCTAAGAGACATGAATGCTGAATTAAAAGGAAGGTTTAAGGAGAAATACTTGATTGATGAACACTTCGATGAAGATTTAAGAAGGTCCACGCGATTGAGAGTCTTGAATTGTCCAAGAGTAAGAAAAACAGCCATGGTTGTTGATCAACCATTTCGGCCGAGAGAGAGAGATGAGAGAGAGAGAGAGAGAGAGAGAGAGAGAGAGAGAGAGAGAGAGAGAGAGAGAGAGAGAGAGAGAGAGCATTAGTCTGATACATAGAAGGTTAAATGGAAGAATATGAACAAAAGAGTTGTTCTTGGTTACCTTGATGATGTTCTTGAGACTTCAAGGAGAAAAATCAGTTTTGATCCGAATGCCAATTTTTGTTTTTGAGATTTGATGTTATAAATTCCAGAAATGAACTCTAGAGAGTATGTAAGAGTATTCTGGAGTTTTTGAGAGGGATTAGAGGTGTTTAGAGTGGGTTTTGGCTTGAAGAAGAGTAGTGTGTGTTCTTGGTGTTCTTGGTGAAAATGGAGAGAATTTGAGGGAGATTGTTGGATGAATTTCTGGAGAGTGTTGACTGAATAGTTTAGGGAATTCAGGGGTTTTGGTTTAGCTTAGAGAGGGAGAGAAAAATCTGATCATTTGAAATTCAAATGGAGTGATTTGAGGTATAGGATATGTTAATGGTGTTTGATTGATGGAGGTTTTCTTGGAGCTACAATGGTGTCAGCTGGTTTGGTTTGTTTTGCTGAAATGATTGAAGTCTGATAAGTCTTTAAGGCTGACTGAAAATCAGAGTCTAATGGCAGAGAAATTCTGGTTGTATAGCTTAATACAATGGTGTTTTCATGGAGAGAAAATTTTGGAAATTTTGAAGTTCAAATGGAAGTTTGAATGGAGTGATTGTAGGAGAGATTTGAGGTGTGATTATGGAGTCCAATTGTGCAATGTAAGTGGAGAGGGTACTGGTTTTCAGTTCATGGCTGAACAAGGGTTAATTTACAGAGGTTGAATGGTGATTTTCGGCCAGGGCTTGAAGAGAACAAAGCTGGAAAAATTCTGGTTCTATGGTGTTCAAAGCTGCGAACGGTTGCAGCATTTTTCTGTGTAGAATTTCTGCACTTCTTCAGCCCATTTTGCAGAGGTTTTGAGAGGTGTTCAAGGGTCCTTTAAGGCTGTTTTTCCAGCCTTCTTTATGAGGAAAAGCAGAGAAGTTTTACTGGCTTGAAGGTGGAATAAAACAGCTTCATTTTCTGGTTTGAAGGTTGCGAAACTGCCCAGAATTTTTTCCTGGTTTGTGCAGTTTTTTGGGCAGTCCTAATTGCACAGAATTTTCTGTTCCTCAAGCTGAATAAATTGGCCATTTTCCAGCAGCAATTGAGTAAGAAAGATGGCTGAGATTTTCGAAGGTTAGGCTGCCAAGAATTTGGAAAATTTCTAGATTTCTTTCATGAAAATTATGAACACAATGGAGTGAAGTTTGAAGGTTCATCAATGGTGATTAATTTCTCTTGGGAACCTTCCCTAACTCCTCTCCTATTTTCAGTGAAAACCCCAACCTCCAAGATTCATTTTCGAAATTCAACGACCAAGAATCCCTGCTAAAATTTTCTGGAATTAAAACCATGAATTTTGATAAATTTTGAACAAGTTTAATTGATAAAAAGGTTAGAACAAGCTAGAGGTAATAATAGGACAAGAATTCTCCTAGAATTCTTTTTAGGACACAAAGATAAGATTAGGACATTCTCTTCATGTCTCCCCTAAGACAACATTCCTATTTTTATAGAATGCAAGAAAACAAAAATTCAAACTTAATTAAGATAATCATAATAAAAACTTAAATGATGGGATTTGAACTCATGACCTTAGAGATTAATTCACAAAGCTCTAACCACTAAACCACACTAACTCTTGTTCTTATTTTCTCACCCACATATTCTTCTTATGTAATCCTCAAGCTATCTTTCTATTTTGACCTCAGTGAAAATTACCATTTTACCCTTCCTACCCAATAAGCATAACTAAGCCTTTTAACCTATAAACCACCATTCTTAAAGCACATAAAAGCATTAAAAAATATATATATTCATGCAAAATAATATAATATGCATCCCGACCCCCTTACTCTAGGGTTGGCTTTTGGTGGGGTTTCATATCTTCCTCTCCTTAGGAGAATTTTGTCCCGAAATTCAGGCGTACCTCTATCTCAGATCGGGATACTTCCGCTTTACCCATTCTTCTATTTCCCATGTGGCATCTCGCGTGCCATGATGCTCCCACTGCACCTTTACCATCGGAATTTGTTTGTTCTGGAGAGTCTTGATACTTCGGTCCAATATCTTTACGGGTTTCTCCACATAGCTTAGGTCGGGTTGCAACACTAATGGCTCATTATTCAAAACATGCCCGGGGTCGGCATTGTACTTCTTCAACTGTGATACATGAAATACGTCGTGAATTCCCATCAACCCATCTGGCAAATCTAATCGATACGCCACCGGCCCAATTCTCCCTTTTATTGGAAACGGTCCCAAATACCTCGGATTAAGCTTTCCCCATTTCGGATGCTTCAGAATTCCCCTATTTGGTGTCAGTTTTAGGAACACACCATCTCCCACTTGAAATTCTAACTTTCTCCGTCTATTGTCTGCAAAACTTTTTTGTCGGCTCTGGGCCTCTTTCAACCTTTCCCTAATTAACTTGACCTTGTCCAACATTTCTTGAATATAGACTTCTCCCGATTTACTTATGTGACCATCATCTGACCAACTCCAGTATAGCGGTACCTGACACTTACGTCCATATAGAGCTTCATACGGAGCCATTCCAATCGAAGTTTGATAACTGTTATTGTATGACAACTCCGCATACGGCACACATTCAATCCACTTATCCCCGAAATCCAATACACAGGCTCTTAGCATATCCTCTAATATCTGAATAACCCTTTTTGACTGTCCATCAGTCTGTGGATGCGCCGTCGTACTAAACTTTAGATTAGAACCTATTGATTCTTGAAACTTGCCCCAAAATCAGGTGGTAAATCTCAGATTACGGTGGGACACAACACTTGAAGGCACTCCATGCAATCTGACTATTTCCCGCACATAGGTTTGAGCCAACTTTTCCATTGAATCCCTTACATTCACGGGTATGAAATGCGCCGACTTGATCAATCGATCCACCACTACCCATATGGCATCCTTTTGGGTTCTTGCCATAGAGAGTCCAGTAACGAAGTCCATGGTCACTTCTTTCCATTTCCATTCCGGTACTGGCAATGGTTGTAATAATCCTGCTACATTTTTCTGCTCCGCTTTGACTTTCTGACAGGTTAGACACGTTGAGACATACTTAACCACGTTCCGCTTCATCCGGGGCCACAAATAAGTCTTTTTCAGATCTTGATACATCTTGACCTCTCCCGGATGAATGGCGTACTTGCTCTTATGCGCTTCTTCTAAAATTTTGTCCTTCAACTGGTGCTCCCCGGGTACACACAAACGATCTCGAAAGTACAACACTCCTGCTCCGTCTTGTTGAAATTCATTGCCTTGCCGTTTAAGCTACTTGCCCTTGAAAAGCTGAAATTTCGCATTAATTTGCTGGGCTTCAACAATTTCCCGCCTTAGATCTGGCATCAACTTCAGGTTGCTAATAATAATCCTCTCTTCTTGCACTTCTGCTCTTCTATCCAACATATCCTGAACTACTTGAACCTCCTGTACTCTTAGCCTGGCCATTCTGACTTTCCGGCTCAGGGCATCAGCAACAACGTTGGCTTCCCCGGGGTGGTAGTTGATAGGACAACGACACTTTTCTAAAAATTCCATCCATCTTCGCTGCCTCAAATTCAAGTCTTTCTGGGTGAAGATGTACTTCAGGCTCTTGTGATCAGTGAACACTTCATATTCCGCTCCATACAAGTAGTGCCGCCATTTCTTCAAAGCGAACACAATGGTAGCCAGCTCTAGATCATGGGTGGGATAATTGACTTCATGTGGCTTTAATTTCCGAGAAGCATAGGCGATCACCTTCCTATCTTGCATCAAAACTGCTCCCAAGCCTTCCTTCGAAGCATCAGTATATAGAGCGTAGGGCTTATCTGCCTCTGACAGACTCAACACAGGCGCTGTCATTAACCTCCGCTTCAACTCTTAGAAACTTTTTTCACATTTTTCATTCCACACAAAGGGTATATCCTTTCTCAGCAGCCGGGTCATAGGAGATGCTAGCGTTGAAAACCCCTTAATAAACCTCCTGTAGTAGCCAGCCAATCCTAAGAAGCTTCGAATCTCTGTGATGTTCTCTGGTTGCTTCCAGTCTGAAACTGCTTCAACCTTCGTTGGGTCTACTTTGATCCCATCCTTGGTCACCACGTGACCAAGAAATGCCACACTATCCAGCCAAAACTCGCACTTGCTAAACTTGGCGTAAAGCTTGTGCTCCCTTAGCTTTTCCAGTACCAACTTCAAATGTTCTGCATGGTCCTTCGGCCCCTGGAGTATATGAGTATGTCGTTGATGAAGACCACCATGAACTTGTCTAAATAGGGTTGGAACACTCGATGCATCAAATCCATAAATACCGCGGGTGCATTAGTTACCCCGAAAGGCATCACCACAAACTCATAGTGACCATATCTTGTATTGAAGGCCGTCTTAGGAATATCTTCCTCCTTTATCCTCACTTGATAGTAGCCTTGCCTCAAATCCAGTTTGGAGTAACAACTGGATCCTTGCAACTGGTCGAACAACTCGTCAATTAATGGTAGAGGATATTTATTCTTGATAGTCAGGTTGTTCAAGCCTCGGTAGTCAATATACAATCTTAGAGTCCCGTCATTTTTCTTCACAAATAGCATAGGTGCTCCCCAGGGTGACGTGCTAGGTTTGATATAGCCTTGTCTCACCAACTCTTCTAGCTGCTCCTTCAATTCTTTTAGCTCCGCCGGTGCCATTCGATACGGAGTTCGGGACACCGGTTCCGCTCCTGAAACTAGATCAACGGTGAACTCAACTTCTCGATTGGGAGGTAGAGATGTGAGTTTCGTAGGGAACACGTCAGGAAAATCCTTTACCACCTTAGTATCCTCCAGAGTGCACTGGTCCTTCGGCTTGTTTATCACATAAGCCAAATATCCTTGACATCCTTGCCTCAACAATTTCTGGCCTTTAGCCCCAGCTATCAAAAACTTCAATTCTTTTACTTTCTTGCCATTGAACTCCAACACATCACATCCTGGTCTAATGAACTGAACTGACTTATTCTTACAGTCTACTTTAGCCCCATGCTTCACTAGCCAATCCATTCCCAATATCAAATCATAATCATCAATAGCTAAGACTATTAAATCTCCCTCCAAGCTTTCTCTCCCCACTTCAACTTTACAATTCTGCACATACCGATCCGCTTGCACCATTTTCCCCAAAGGCGTACTTACTAACAAGGTAAAAGGTAGTTCTACTCCATCCCAACCTAAATGATATGCACAATTCTTGTTTAAATAGGAATGGGTAGATCCAGGATCTATCAATACATTAACGGAACGACCTTGGATAGTCAATGTACCTTCCACCACTGCTGCATCAGCTCCAACCTCCTCCCGGTTGAGACCGAAAACTTTTTCTTTCATTTGCGGCTTCTGCATTCCACTCCTGGAAGCTCCCGTGGTATTGGCTCGATTGGGCCCCGGGATCTGAGCTGGGTTCCCTTGTCCGACTCGGAGAAGTTTAAGGCAGGCATTTCGCAGATGGTTCGGGTCCTCACAGTGGTAGCATTTCCGCTCACCTTCTATGGACCAATAATTTTTCTCAGTGTGGCCCATTTTTCCACAGTGCCGGCATAATGGAAGATTCTGCGTAGGACCAACCGGTGTTTTTCGGGCTTGTTTTCCCCGATTCTGCCACTGCTGGTTGGCAGGGTGCTTGTTGGGCTGCTACCTCTGAAAAAGTCTCGGTGGCTGTCTTGACGGTACGAAAGGTCTTGGTGCCATTCGGTTGCGATCCTTGTTCTCAGTACGGGTGGCTGCGTCCACAGCCCCCGAATAAGTCGTTGGTGGAGAGGGTGCCAACGCCCTTCTTAACTCCTGCCTTAAACCTTTAACAAATTGCCTCGTTCCATTCTGTTCAGTGTCCACCAGCCTCTTGCAGTACTTTGACAGTTGCTTGAACCATGCTGCGTATTGAGCTAGCGTCATACCTCCCTGCTTTAGATTTTGGAACTCATCTTCCCGCTTCTCAACTATCCACTGAGCGATATATTCTGCTCAGAATGCTTCCACAAAATTAGCCCATGTCCAGTCTTGGTCAATCATCTCCCAGTCGTCTTGAACCCGTTGCCACCATGCCCGAGCTGGACCCCTCAGTTGGAATGCAAAAAACTTCACCATTCGTTTCTTAGTGTACTGGAGCGTAGCAAAGATGTCCTCCATTTGTTCTACCCATTGCTCCACTTTCTGATCTTGTTCGGCCTCTCCCAAGAAGATAGGTGGTTGAAATTTCAGAAACAGCTCCAATGCCTCATCTTCCCCTTTCGGATTCCTTCGCTCAGTCAGGGTTTGTAGAATCTTGGTCACCTTGTGAAACGCTTGCGTCATAGTTACGCTAACCGGTTCTTCCGATCCCATTTCTGGCTCCAGTTCGTTCTCATCCCCCTGGTTTGGTGATGGCATTTGAGTTGTATCAAACTCCGGTGTCACGGGCTCTGCCACAGGAACCCTTCTACTGGATGTGGCTGCACGATGCTTGGGTGCTATTCTAAACCATGCCCCAAATAATAAGGTTATGCATCAAAGTTTAAAATATCTAAATTGAGCATGCAGTCACTTCCAACTTTAAGCGAAAGAAAATTAGATGCAAATTTTGTATAAAGAATTGCATATATATTTTTCCTCAAGATTTAGAGTACTCCAGGTACTCTTATTTGTATAAATTCGGAATTAAAGCAGTAAACATGGGGGAAAAAAAAAAGAAAATCCTTAGCATAGGAATTTATGGAAAGCAATAAATAAACATCCCAATCGTAGCAGCACTTAGCCTCTCTAGTCCTTATCAGAATCTTCAAAGTTGGCCTCATATAACCATCCCCCAAAATTCCTAGTGAAGTCTATCCCAGCCCCATTTGCAAACCTATCTATCGGCTCCTTCTTGGGTCTCCTAGAACTCTCCCTGGTCTTAACCTGATTGGGTGGGGTTACAAAGGAAGATCTAGGTGGAGATTCGTAATCTATCTCCCCTGGGTCTTCACTATCAGCTGTCAAGTCAACTATGGGACTAGGGGGGAGGGGAACATATTCCATATCAATCTCCTCATCTACACTGTCAGTAACCAAGACGATCACGGGTATTGGGGGTGGCTCAATGATCTAGACCTCATTGTCACTACTATCATCCAGGGGTATAATTGTCTGCGGTGTAGGCTGAGGTGAAGGCTGAGGCACTGGTAGGTCCGCCGAGTAGATAGGAATGAGAGGATGCCATTGCTGCCCTTTCCTTGCGGTTGTAATCATTTTAACCATCCTACAGCATAAACAAGACAGGTCAGATAAAAGATTTGAACTTAATAAATCAAAATATATACTATCACTACTTGCCTAAACCCACGCTCTGATATCACTTGTAACACCCCACTACCTAGGCCCAACAGGGCCGGGGATGTCGCCCCGTCCAATGGACAAGGGGTCTTTATAACCCAGGTCACATATAATAAAATAAAATAAATACTTTAAAATTAAACTTCTTACAACCCAAAAGATAAATACAGGAACAATTCCAAAATAAATTGTTTGCTACAACCTCTCAAACATCCCATAAAGAAAATAACATAAAGTCTTCAAAGCATAGGTAACAAGTCTAGCTATTGACCTCTATAGCCGGATCAACCTGTAAACATGGTATAAAAGGTGATGAGATAAAAATCTCAGTAAGCCCGTGTGTGCTTTGAGTGTTTCAAGTAAAATAATTCATGTATGCAAGTTGTAAAAGTTTCATAAGAGAAAGTGCTAGCAAGCGTTAAATAAGTGTTGAAAATAAAGAGTGGTGTTTCGCTTTTCAAACCATACATGTGCACAATAAATACAACCACTCAAATGGGTAGCCATGGGTTACCACATGTTGGGCCCCATGACTAAGCACCGGTTAGAATGCCACACTTTGTACAAATTGACAAAAGGAAGGTGTACGGCCTACCGGGTGAGATACTCCTCAATCTCTACACCCAAACTTACCGGTTGTCCACTCCAGAAACACACAGTCCACATGATTGAAACTTGCTAGCTCGGACCGGCATGACCTACCGGACCGGAATCCTATCTAGGAAGGACTCACCCCTCAGAGGTGGCCACCTACTGAGAGACTTACCCTAACCCTTCAAAGACTAGTCCTGGTAGTCTACCCTTATTGAGTACTCAACGTTGATTGTCCCACTTGGGAGAAAATTGATCACGCATTACTTTATTTGGAAATAGCAATTAAGGGTTTCTAAAATTCTTGTCAAAGTTGGGTTTTAGAAAAAGTTTAGCATTTTGTGTAAAACTGCTTGTTTGATTTTTTCAATGATTTGCTTGACTGAAATAAATAGGAAAACAGTCCTTAATTGCCTTTACAACATGAATATCCATACACATTGCATTTAGCTTGCCACAGTAATTTTTGGTCTTCACAAAATTCCACGCAGGAGCTTACCTGAATCTTTGCTTGCTCAAATTCAAAAGTCTTCCAAGGCTGACATAACCCCGCACGGGGTAAACACAAAACATAAGGTTACACTCAAGCTAAATTCACTTACACAAATAATCCTAGTTCAACTTATTACAATCACGACCCTAATGTCCTAAGCTTTAAGGCTAGCTGATAAAGAATTTTATAAAATAAGTCTAGTTTGATAAGTTAAAATAACTAGGGGTTCTAAAATAATTGCTAATAAATTATAGACTCAAATAATAATTCTTGAGTGTTATTATTAATAAATAAACTAAGGTTTGAATATTGAATAATACCAAGCCCTAAATAATATTAATAAATGGTAATTTAAAAATAGCTTTATTATAAATAAATAATAAATTATAAATAATTTTTAATTGATAATAAATAATTAGTAATAAATAAAATTAATAATAAATGAATTATATTAATTTTTTGTTTAATAAATAACAAACAAATTTTAGTATATATAATATTTATGAATATAGGCAAAAGTTTGAACTAGGGTCTACAAGGTCATTATTATTATTTATATAAAAGATCTTATTTAATATTATACCTATGCATATATTATTCTTAAGGAAAAATATCATTTATTTGACTGGTAAAATATCAATATTTCATGTAACATCCCATTTCCAAAACTTCCTAGCAATTTCGAAATCCATAGAGGAAAATATAGTAATAATTTTAATTAAGGTAATAAAATTTACTAATTAAAATAGCCTAGGATCAACAAGAACATAATCATGATTTTTCTACTGCTAACAAGAATCATGAACATTTTCTTCAACATCAAACAACAAACTAATCCACTCATGAACATATGCTTAAATCAACACTTGCTATCACATGGCCAAACAATCATGATCATGGCTTCAATGGAGATAAGAACATAAAAATCCTATTCACCAAAGGGGACATAACATCTAGCATGCTTAAACATTCATAATTCTCTTAGGACATGATGAACATACATCGATTCTCTAGGAAATCCATATAGCTTAAACATGATCAATCATTCTCACGTCCTAATCCCAACCCCTTCATTCACATGCATATACTCAATCCCCCATTCATATTTTATTCTTCCTATCAATATCTAAGAGACATGAATGCTGAATTAAAAGGAAGGTTTAAGGAGAAATACTTGATTAATGAACACTTCGATGAAGATTTAAGAAGGTCCACGCGATTGAGAGTCTTGAATTGTCCAAGGGTAAGAAAAATAGCCATAGTTGTTGATCAACCATTTCGGCCGAGAGAGAGAGAGAGAGAGAGAGAGAGAGCATTAGTCTGATACATAGAAGGTTAAATGGAAGAATATGAACAAAAGAGTTGTTCTTGGTTACCTTGATGATGTTCTTGAGACTTCAAGGAGAAAAATCAGTTTTGATCCGAATGCCAATTTTTGTTTTTGAGATTTGATGTTATAAATTCCAGAAATGAACTCTAGAGAGTATGTAAGAGTATTCTGGAGTTTTTGAGAGGGATTAGAGGTGTTTAGAGTGGGTTTTGGCTTGAAGAAGAGTAGTGTGTGTTCTTGGTGTTCTTGGTGAAAATGGAGAGAATTTGAGGGAGATTGTTGGACGAATTTCTGGAGAGTGTTGACTGAATAGTTTAGGGAATTCAGGGGTTTTGGTTTAGCTTAGAGAGGGAGAGAAAAATCTGATCATTTGAAATTCAAATGGAGTGATTTGAGGTATAGGATATGTTAATGGTGTTTGATTGATGGAGGTTTTCTTGGAGCTACAATGGTGTCAGTTGGTTTGGTTTGTTTTGCTGAAATGATTGAAGTCTGATAAGTCTTTAAGGCTGACTGAAAATCAGAGTCTAATGGTAGAGAAATTCTGGTTGTATAGCTTAATACAATGGTGTTTTCATGGAGAGAAAATTCTGGAAATTTTGAAGTTCAAATGGAAGTTTGAATGGAGTGATTGTAGGAGAGATTTGAGGTGTGATTATGGAGTCCAATTGTGCAATGTAAGTGGAGAGGGTACTGTTTTTCAGTTCATGGCTGAACAAGGGTTAATTTACAGAGGTTGAATGGTGATTTTCGGCCAGGGCTTGAAGAGAACAAAGCTGGAAAAATTCTGGTTCTATGGTGTTCAAAGCTGCGAACGGTTGCAGCATTTTTCTGTGTAGAATTTCTGCACTTCTTCAGCCCATTTTGCAGAGGTTTTGAGAGGTGTTCAAGGGTCCTTTAAGGCTGTTTTTCCAGCCTTCTTTATGTGGAAAAAGCAGAGAAGTTTTGCTGGCTTGAAGGTGGAATAAAACAGCTTCATTTTCTGGTTTGAAGGTTGCGAAACTGCCCAGAATTTTTTCCTGGTTTGTGCAGTTTTTTGGGCAGTCCTAATTGCACAGAATTTTCTGTTCCTCAAGCTGAATAAATTGGCCATTTTCCAGCAGCAATTGAGTAAGAAAGATGGCTGAGAATTTCGAAGGTTAGGCTGCCAAGAATTTGGAAAATTTCCAGATTTCTTTCATGAAAATTATGAACACAATGGAGTGAAGTTTGAAGGTTCATCAATGGTGATTAATTTCTCTTGGGAACCTTCCCTAACTCCTCTCCTATTTTCAGTGAAAACCCCAACCTCCAAGATTCATTTTCGAAATTCAACGACCAAGAATCCCTGCTAAAATTTTCTGGAATTAAAACCATGAATTTTGATAAATTTTGAACAAGTTTAATTGATAAAAAGGTTAGAACAAGCTAGAGGTAATAATAGGACAAGAATTCTCCTAGAATTCTTTTTAGGACACAAAGATAAGATTAGGACATTCTCTTCATGTCTCCCCTAAGACAACATTCCTATTTTTATAGAATGCAAGAAAACAAAAATTCAAACTTAATTAAGATAATCATAATAAAAACTTAAATGATGGGATTTGAACTCATGACCTTAGAGATTAATTCACAAAGCTCTAACCACTAAACCACACTAACTCTTGTTCTTATTTTCTCACCCACATATTCTTCTTATGTAATCCTCAAGCTATCTTTCTATTTTGACCTCAGTGAAAATTACCATTTTACCATTCCTACCCAATAAGCATAACTAAGCCTTTTAACCTATAAACCACCATTCTTAAAGCACATAAAAGCATTCAAAAATATATATATTCATGCAAAATAATATAATATGCATCCTGACCCCCTTACTTTAGGGTTGGCTTTTGGTGGGGTTTCACAGCCTCTATGGTAGAATCAATAATGCAAAATTACTTAACACTTTTCCATAATATAGCCCCTCCAGATAAAGTGAAAACATATTCACTAGTGGACTTTTTTTTATCTTTATCTATCTAGAAGCCTGAGTCAGTGTAACCGGTTGGAATTAACTCATCAGCTCTATACATAAGCATATAATCCCTCGTTTCTTCAGGTACTTAAGTATATGCTTCACAGCTTGCCAATATTCTTCCTTTGAGTTTGACTGATAATTGATAACTGTGCTTATGGCAAAGCAAATATCTGATCTTGTACAAAATATGGCACATATAAGACTTCCTACTATCAAATCATAGAAAAGCCTACTCATTCTTTCCTTTTCTTCCTGTGTCTTAGGACAGTGCTTAGAAGATATGGTCAATTTGTGCCTAAAAATTATGATTGCCCATTTGCACTGCCATGCTAAATTTAACCAATATCTTATTATTATAAGTAGATTGGAATAAGCCTAACATTCTTTGTTTTCTATCTTTAAGAAGATCTATACCAAGAATGTAGCTAGCTCTCCCATATCTTTCATGCTAAATTGACTTGATAGCTAAGCCTTTATAGATGACAATGTCCTTCTTATGATAGGGGTTAAAATTATCGTTATTTTCCTAGTTATTTGTGGCTAAATTGAGATACTTTTAATACAATAACTAGTCATATTCCTTCATATTTGATATTTCACTTATAAAAAATACTTTTCTATAATATTATACAAAAAATAAGTAAAATTTGGAACTAATTGTGTAATTTTCAAGCATAGACCCAACACCAAGCCAAGAAAGTGGACCTGGCGCCAGTCCAATACTGGGGGGAACAGAGGATTGCAGAGGAAAATGAATAAAACGAGACAGAACAATTGCAATTGAAATTGGAAAAGAAAGGGAAGCAAATGGCAAATGGCTTAGGCGGCTTCACACAATGGACAAATTGGAAAAGAAGGAAAAAGGAACAAATTCAGTGGGTCCAAGGTGAAGAGAAAAGTCAACAAAAACGGCCAAAAGAAGAAAAGCAAAAAAAGACAAAAGTAAAAGGAGAAGGGAAAGAAAGAAGCTTTTGGTCTTCAGTCAGCGGCTCAATTGAGCTGATACAACAAAGAAAAGGAGTCAACAATTTCGATAGCTGTGTATGGGATGGTTTGTAGCTCAATTGAGCCAATGTAAGGAAAATGGTTCAATTGAGCTGATGCAACAACAAAGAAAAAGGAAACAGCAAATAGCTCGGTAGCTTGGCTTCAGCAATTTCATAGCTCGGTAGAAAAGCTTCCGCACAACTCAATTGGAAGCTAATTTTAGCAAATCTCAATTTAACATCAATTAAAGTCTTCAGCACAAAACGATAAAGGAATTCTCAACTTCACAATTTAAAGGTGGTGGACATCTTTATTATTTCTTAGAATTTAATTAGGAAAATTACTAATCTTTTTTTGTTTTGGATTTTTAGGTAATTACATCTTCTTTACTTAGGATTCTTTTAGGAACTTTATGAGCCTATAAATAAAGGCCAATTACCTTAGAAAAAGGGAGTGCACAATGTAGAGACTTAGATATATTATAGAGTGCATCATCAATATTTTCTCTAGAGAAATTACTCAAGGAGTATTGTTCTTGGAGGAGTTTTCATTGGAGATTGAAAAGCTTGTTTGTGAGTATTTATCTCTTTCCTTTGTTTTCTTTTTCTTGATCAACGATGATTTTAATTCTTTAATTATATTTAGATATTATTCTTGGATTTATGATGTTGACTTAATTTAGTTCTTTGATTAATTAATTATTTTCTTTGGTGTTTGATTACTTGATTTCATTGGTTATTGATGTGAGTTCTTTTGATTGAGTTCGACACAGTGATGTTAGGAGTTTCATTGTATTGATTTCGTACTTGTTAAATCTTAATGGATTTGAATGATAAAGTTAGAATTTGAGAACAAAGTGATCAAATGTTATGTTAAATTCACCTTGACATAGGGTTATTAGCAAATTTTATGTTTATAAGGAATTGAACCTAATGCATGTTTTAGTTATGTTAGCTTGATTGACAAATCTGTTAATATGAATCAAAATATAGGATACCATGGATTGACAAACGAAGTAGAATTTACCTAAGTAAAATCATGACTTGTGAGACGATTGAGTTTTATTTTATATTCCTTCATGATGCCAAGATGATAATTAGTTGAGAGAATTACTAATTGGTTCATGGTTATGTTTTCTAGGGTACTTATCTAAATTGCATAAATCTACATCCTTGAGTTGTTCATGTTTCTTTAGTTTTTCTTTTTATCGTTGTCACTTTATTTGGGTTGGTTAAATAATGAAAGAAAAGTGATTAGTGTATACTTGTTTCTTTGAGGATCGATACTCGTTAATTCCCTGTACTATGCTTGTGATGAGGATACTTGCTCACATGTGTATTTTGGGATTAATATTTTAATTAAAACTTGATTAAGGGATGGATTTAAAATGGATGATTTTCTATACTCAAAATTTACACATCACCTTATATCATTTCTAATTAATAGAATGTTATTTATATAAAGTACCATAAAGGACACGTTGTTCCCATATGACTTTCTATATACACATGGTTCATTTACATTTTGTATGAAACCATAAGACTTTACAGTCTCATCAAAATAAATGTTTTATTCTCGCGATGCTTATTTAAACCTATAAATGAATTTCCTAGACTTACAGACTATACGTACTTAGCTTTTTGTAATGAAGCCTTCAGGTTGGGTGCATGTAGATAGCTGCACTAAAATAGCCATTAATAAATGCTATCTTGACATCTATTTGCTAAATCTTGTAGTTATAATAAAATGTAATGGCCAAAAGAATGTGAATAGATTTAAGCACGGCTACCGGTGAAAAGGTCTCCTCATAATTGATCTATTCTTTTTGAATATAATCTTTTACAATCAATCTTACCTTATAGGTATTTACCTTTCCATTTGAACTTCTTTTTCTCTTGTATATTCACTTACACCTAATGGGTTTTATCCCTTCAGGTGCAGTGATAAGATCCCAGACTTAATTGAGATACATAAACTCAATCTTAGCATCCATTGCCACTTACTAGTTGTCTGCATCAACATCAGTAATGGCTCCATCGTATCTAGTAAGATCTTATTCTTGATGGTCAGAGACTACCTTAAAGGCTTCTCCAGTCCATCTTTCTAGAACTCTAGATATCTTCCTATTACGACGTGGCTCGGTCTGTCTAGGAACATGTGGTGGTGCCTTTTTAGGTTCCTCAATTGGGGTACTAGAAGTTGAAGTATCACTTAGCTTCTCTTCTAATTCCAACTTACTCGAAACCTTAATAGACACACTTTGTTCATCCTTTAAGTATTTAGCATGAGTACTCACAGTACCTTTTGCTCTGAGGGATAATAAATGTATCCACCTTAGTTCCTTTTATATACCCTATAAAATAGCACAATTCTAATCTTGGGTCTACCATACTTCTTTTAGTTAGTACATAAGTTGGACAAACCCATACCTTGAAATGATTTATACTAGACTTGCATCCAGTTCACATCTCATAAGATGTCTTAGGTACAAATTTAGAAGGTACTAAGTTTAGAATATATGCTACTATTTCCAGAGCATATCCCAAAGGAAATAGGAAGAATTGCATGGCTCATCATACTTCTAACCATTTCTATCAATGTTTTATTTCTTCTTTTAGCTATTCTATTCTGCTAGGAAGTCTCAAGTGTAATTAGCTGAGATACTATTCCCTAATGTACCAAGTGGTCATTAAATTTACCAAGAAGGTACTCTCTACCACGATCCATCTTAGCTTCTTAATTAGTTTACCTATTTGACGTTCCACTTCAGTCTTAAACTCCTTGAATTTATTAAATGAGTTAGACTCGCGGCTCATCAAGTAAGCATAACCAAAATGCATATGATCATCCATGAACGTGATGAAGTATTCATACCTTCCTCTAGTTGGCGAAGACATGGGATCTCAAGCATCAATGTGAACTAAATTAAGTATTTCGTTGGTCCTTTTCACTTTTTAAGTAAAGGACATTTTGGTCATTTTATCCATAAGATAAGATTCACACTGAAACCATTCCTCTGATTTTAATGAGTCAAAAGACCCATTTTAGATTAGCTTCTGAATCTGATTAGGATTTACATATCTCAATCTCAAGTGCCATAAATATGTGTCATTTGATGTGGCATTGTTCTTCTTATTAACATTAGGTACGGTTTGAATATTATTTATTTGACAAATAATAACATTAACATTAAAGAAATTGACATACATATTTCTAGAACAAATAATTTTTTCATCTCTACTGATTGAAATACCAGAATGGAAATAAACAAAATGTCATTGATGAATTAATATTGAAACTAAAATCAAATTCTATTTAAATTTAGAAACATATAAAATATCTTTTAAGACTAAAATCTTATTACAATCAAACAAAAGTTCCAAGTCTCCCACTGCTTCAACCTACACTTGTGCTCCGTTACCTACTCGAAGACTATACTCTCATTTACCAAGTCTCCTTATCTTGATGAATCCCTAAAAAAAGTTACAGATATGGTCAGTGACTCTGGAATCAATAATCCAAGTTGATGATGATTCAACCATTAAAATAGACTCTAAATAAAGAGTAATACCTGAGAAAAACTTGACCAAGAAGTCCGGATAATCTTTCTTGAAGTGCCTCTTCTTGCTATACTTGAAGCATTTCTACTTGGGCATTATATTAAGCTTAGATGTACTAGGCTTAGACCTACTAGACTAGGCCCTATGTTGTTCTGGGCTCTCTTCTTTTTGAATTTCGTATGCTAAGCCCTAGTTCCAGAAGATGAACCAGAACGAGTAACCAAAACCTTTAACACAAACTACATGATTTTCTCAGTAGCGTGGAGTTCTTTCATTAATTCAATCAAAGACATACTCAACTTGTTTATGTTATAGTTTAACTTAATTTCAGAATATGGATCTGGCAAAGTCTCAAGAACTATGTTAATTTAGCTCTTAAGATCAATTGTTGCCTATAGGACCTGGATTTCTCGAAATGAGCAATCATCTTGAGCATATGCTCACGAACCGATGCCCTTTCAGCCATCCTAGTATTCATGATTGTCTTAAGAGTTTCCTATCTTGTAGACCAACTTTTGTCAGTAATCATAATGTACAATGGTATATCGATATCATATGCAGTAAATATGTTCTTGTGCTTTGACTTAAGAATAGTGGATATAGAAGTCAACATATAGCATCTAACCATTTTATTGACTTTTTTCCATGCCCTTGCAGCCTCATGATCTTGGTCTGTGGAATCTTTCTCAATTTCAGGATAGAGATCGGTCAGAACATACTTGTACTCCTCAATTGTGAATACTATATTCAGATTCTTTTTCCTATCCACGCATGTTGTTCCAGTTAACTTGTTTCTAAAGCTTGTTTTGGATCATATTGTTTTAATCTAGGTATTTCCCTAACAATAGAGTTTTGATCTAATTGTACTACTTTTTTAGCCATAGTAATAAGCATCTGATTTGTATAATTATTTTGTTGAATTACTTTATTTAAATCTTTGTTAGTAACATCACCTTGTTTATCTAAATTTTCATTTTTAAAAGGAGAAGCTGAAGGACATGAACTTCTATTGGGATTTTGATTTCTTCTAGGGGGGAAGTACAGATTCTTTTACTTCATTCTTAGCAGTATACCATTGTTTTGCTATCATATTTATGTTAGGATGTATGTCCTCTTAGACTAGGTTTCTGATATAATTTTGACTTGTATTAATAAAAGTATTTTTCTCAAAATTTATTTGTGAAATTTTGTTTATATTTGTGCACGATTTTATTGGAAAAGACCCACTGTGTTTAAATAAATGGTTCATGTGAATGGAGGTCTTTCACAATAAGGTATGGACCATGAGATACTTAACACATAAACTACAGTTCTTGACCAGATGATGAGAATGGAAATCTTATCATGGCAAGGTTATTGTATTATGAATTCTAAATAGGGAATGACTTACCTTTAGCTAATGAGTAGTCTTCTCATTTCATAACACAAACATATTTTGAATACGTAAACAGGACATATAGTAGTGGTTTCTAAAAGTACTATGTGATAGAAACCTAGACTACTATTGCTATAGCATGGACTTGTACTCTACAACTTGAGTATAAGTTGGTGGTCTGACAAAGCAGGAAGTATATACTTTGATATACTATAGTTGAGGTTCTTTAGAAGGTCCAATATATTTGTATATTGGGTATATGTAACTAGTTAGTCAAAACAGACTTGTACAGGATAGTAATTACACTATATCGCTCCTTGTGGTTGTCCGAATGATCTAATTATCCAGGATCCTGGGGAACATGACTTGGATATTGGCTTTAGGGTAGCTCTATTGAAAAGTGAAAATATTTTAAGAAGTCGTGGATCATTGGACTAGAAGCTTAAAGATGGTAGATATCTTTTAGAGGGGTGTTAGTACACTCTTTCCTCTCTAAATGCACGACAGTGTGTAGAGGGGTATTTTAGTCATTTCACCTATAGGTCGAAGACATAACTAACACAACATTATCCTTGGGGTCAATATTTCCTTATGGTGATATTATGAAATATTTAAAATACAAAATACAACTATTTATGCAATACCAGTCATTTTAGTAGCCAAGACGATGTGCCTTTTTAATCCTCGAAATAGCCCGTAAGTCCTAATTATTTTAGGTTGAGGAAATGGTCACAATAAAAATGGATTTTATTTTATTCAGAAAGTCTAATTTATTTTTGGATTAGAATAAAATAAAGGAATAGGAGAAATTAATTTTATTATCTAGTTTAATTGGTTAATTAATTATTCAGGGCCTAAGCGCAGATTGAATAATTAGGAAAAATTAACCTATGTTTAAACTAGTTAATAAAAGGTTAAATAATTATTTTAGTTCATTTGGGCTCTTTAATTATTTATTGAGTTATTTTAATAAGCTCAAGAAATAAATAATTAATGGTTATTATTTTTAGGCTCATTGAGTCCAAGAAAAATAATACATTATTTTTGGCCCAGTAGCCTGGACTAAAGGTTTTTTTTATTCACAGAACAGAAGAGTTAAGGTTGAGCCAAACCTTTTCTGTTGATAGCCTTCGGATGTTTTGAAATATTAAAAACATCGGGGTTTTGGTTATCAGGATTAGTGATTAATCGTATGGGTGTTAAAGTTTTTACCCACAGAACACACGACATAAAGAAGGAAAAATTATAGAGCCTTCTTCTTCTCTTTTCTCTGGTTCAGTTTTCTTTTCTTCCTTTTCATCTTCTTGATTTTGCTAATCAATATAGCAAAGGATCAAGAAGGGTCATTCCTCACCTATGTTTTTTCACTAACATAGCTTGGGTGGTGGAATATTCTAAGAAGCGAAGAGCTTCGCATTCATGCCCCGGAGGAGTAGACGTATCGCCGAATTTAGTCTAGAGACATCTTCCAGTCGACAGGAAGGAGCCCTAGTAGTTCTATCGTTTACTGTGGCACCCAAGGCAGCGTTAAAACAAAAAGGTATTGTGTTTTTTTTGCCTTCTGCTACACTGTGTTTGGTGCTTTTTCTGGTTCTATGCATAGCATGCATGGCTTATGTTTTCGATTTCGAAGCATCAAGTGATATCAGAGCGTAATGCTTTGAAAAGCTTAGGATTATTGCATGCTAGTTAATAAAATTAGCAAGACTAATTTAATGAATACCATGAGATCTTTCGTTGTTTTGGTATGGGTAGTTTCTCTGTAAATCTCACCGTTGAGGTATAGGAGGCATTGTAAATTTTTCACGCTTTGATTAGTTTTCATGTAAACCTAATTTGAAAGGGTATAGACAGATGTGGTACTTGTTTTTTATTGAAAAAATGTAACAAGAGGCTGCCTACATTGATCACGAAGGAAGTTGCAGGTTTTTGGAAAAGATCGCAGAAGAAATCTGTTAAGAGAAAAAAAATGTCGCGGAGAAGATGAAGAGCCAAGTCGAGTCGAGCCACGACTTGGCCATGCCTGGAGCTGAGGCAGTGCCTGGGCCAGTCGCGGTTCGTAGCCACAGAGCAGTCCTTGGCTCGAGCGCTGTTTGCCCAAGACGCGGAGGCATCCTGGGCAGGATGCAATGCATCCTGACCAGGATGCTTCCAGGGGCATTCTGGCGGGTCGCAGGCAGCAAGAAAAAGAAAAATATTTTTTTGTTTTAGTTCCATACCAAGCGAAATTATTATTTTTGCAATATTTAATATTCTTAAATATTTTGCATGAAAAATAATAGTAAAAGATTTTAGGATTAAATAAGATCATTAAGTAATTTAATTAATGTGTTTAATTATATTATTTAAGCACTTAGGATTAAAGATAGAAAATTATAAAAACGTTTACAGTTTTCTAGCATGCTAATTATTTTAAGTCCTATGTGCACGTTTTCTCAAAGAGTTTGACCAAAGTCTTTGAGAAATTTTATTTGACAAGAAAAAATATTTTTCTTTAATTAAATGGTTATTTTAATTTAAACAAAAATTAATCCTTGGTTATTTTCTTAAAAGTTTTTTATCCTTGACATAGAAAATATTTTGGGTTTAGAAATTTTTGTAAGTTGAAATGGAAAGCCATTTTAATTCATATTAGCAAAGGAAAATTTATTTTTGTCACATAAAACTTTGAGATCAAAATCTCGAGGAATATTAAATGGAAAAATTTTGAAATTATTAAGTTTTTAACTTAAGTAAAATTAATCTATGAGGAAAAATTTCTCAAAGGGTATAAACCTTGATACATAAATTTTTATGGATTTAGATATTTTATTTTAAGTTAAAGGAGAACTTAATTAAAAATTTTCAAATCATATTTTTTCAAGAAAACAATTATTTAAAAAATTAAGTGGGAGAGGGGTTCTAATGACCCCACGGCTTCCATCACAATCCTTATTCAAGATTGTAGGTCTTCTCGCGTTACCCTATGGGTGAACCCATATAGAATGGAGATACCATAAGGATCTAAAACTAATGGAATGATGTAATTAATAACCTGGGACACGTACTATGATCAGCCAACCCATGTTGAAGGTTATATTACGAGGTATATCCATAGGAAATGAGAAAAAACGGCCATCCCCTCGATGGAGTTATCTTCTAGATAATTACCTAGAACAGAAATTAATTTGTGGTGATTAACACACTTAACTTAAAAAACTATTAATCTTTCCAAGAAGTTATGTCAGTTTACCTTAGAGCTAAATTAATCATGTTAAAGGTAATATTAATGGTTAGCTACTATCAGTTTAATATGAGAAAAAAGTGTACAAAATTATTTTGTTTTACAATACTGAGAATTTCTTTTATTTTTTTTCAAAATTTCAGAAATAGTTGGTGGAGGTTCTTTCAGTCCCTTAGCCATTATTCTCTACGAGAATAAGTTAACGGGTCCAAATTATGTGGACTGGAAAAGAAATATGGACATAATACTTACAACCGAGGAGTATAAGTATATCATTTACAAGACCTGCCCAATAATTGGGGAAGGTTCTTGTTAGTGTTGTACCCTAGAGGCAATCACTTGTACATTGTATATGACACATTTTATTTTAATAAAGTACGTTATTTATCTTACAATTTTTTTTGTTTACTTTTAAGTAATATAACTATTCGATAAAGTCCCTAGTACAACACTGTGTTAAGGAAATCATAATAGAGATCATGATATGAGATTCCTACTACACTGTATAGTGTTACTACTTAAATAATCCCTAGTCATAGTATTAATGAGACAGGACATCATTAATGTGTTAAGACTAGCATGTGTTAGACTTCCTGATTTGATCAGGCGGTGGATCTCATATCCGTGAGTATTGAGATACTCAAAGTTTACACATGGATGCTTGCTAATGGAACAAGTTCATTGGATGACCTAACTTTGAGATAATTACATGGATAACTATTTAGTACCAGTGATATAATCTCAATATAGCAAACGTGTAAGTATCTTTAGACTTGAGATCTCCAAGGTACTTTGTTTGCTGAGCATTGTACTTTGATTCCAATCTCCGGAGCTCGATCGAGAGCCACCTATGGGATGGATATTGGGTACATTGTGAGGTACACGAAAGTAGTTGAGAGGGTCAATAAAGGATTCACCACTCCTAATAGTAGGGGCGAATATCTCACAACCACTTGTAGAAATTACTACTCGAGAAGTCCTTGGCCAAGGCGATTGTATATTGGAAATAGTTCCAATTGATACACATCTAGAGTAGTGGGTTCTTGGTACAAGTACTATTGTATTTAGGCCAGAATTAATTCTGGAGGGAGTTGGCACTAATTCCGTACTCCAAACTGAATGAGATATTATATGGTGAAAGGAGTTAATTACACTGAAGTTTGTTATTGAAGGGTTCATGTCAAGCCACTTGATTTCCTGGACTCTTGGGTGGTCATGATGTGTTGCTAGATACCGCTCATGATCTGAGAATATGGGTTTATTAATTGATGAATTAATAAACCAATCCTGATTAGAATTAATAGGATTAATTCTAATTAATTATGGATTATTAATCTCAAAGACGTTTGGATTAATTCATGTTCGCTACTAATTGACTGGGAAACCGAATATGTCACACACAATAGAGGATTATATACTCAAAATATTATTTGATAGCATAGTAGGGTTGATTGAGAGAAAGAGAAATTGTTGTGGACAAATTATGATTAGTTATAATTTGTGGACTAAGTTGTAATTATGAGAACTTGAAGTTTCCAATTACAATTAGGGAATTCTAACTATTTTAGAATTCTGAGATTGGAGTATATTTGGAGCAGGATTTTTCGTGTGATATGGGGAGAAAATACAAAACCCTAGCTAAGGTGTAAGACACGACTCCAACCCTAGCAACACTTAACATTCTCTCTTTTCTCTCTTTCTCGATTGTTCTTGAGAAGCGCTAGCCGCTATCTTGTTTCTGTTAGCAGAGAAAATTTTAGTTCTTGAGTATTCCTCTATGTGGATTACTGTTAGAGATAATCACACACTGTGATTATAGTGGTTAGACGTTCAACTTTTGTGAAGTTGGATCAAGAGGATTGTTGGATCACGCCTCGACTTGAAGAAGAAATTTTTGTTCTTCGGGCGATCAAACAAAGGTAAAAAGCTATTAATCTTTATGTCTTGTTTTCCACACATAAGCGGTTTTTGGGATGGTATCTTATTTTATTTTCAGCTGCGCCGTATAGGATACGAGCCTGGATACCCAACAGTTCTACTACTGAGGAGCGTGAGGCTAAAAAGGCATGAAAGAAGGCTGACGAGATAGCCCCATACTATATGTTAGCCTCCATGTTAAATGTGGTTCAATCCAAACATGTGCACATAACAACTGCATATGACGTAAGTACATTATTGGCCATAATATTCGTGGATAAGAGCCGGCCCACAAGGCAGGAGGCTCTCTGAACTATAATAAACACCAAGATGGCTGAGAGAGCATTAGTCAGAGAGCATATGATATGCTCAAGATGATTACTACTTTCGAGGAAGCAGAAGTCTTGGGGGCTGTCATTGATCCCGAGAGCCAAGTGGATATGGTTCTCGAATCTTGTTAGGCTCCTTCACTTAGTTCAAGTTAAATTACAACATGGACAAGTTAATCATGAATTTAACAGAGTTGATAAAGGAGATCCAGGTGGTAGAAAAGGTCATGAAACTATAGGCTAGGGCTATGATGGTTTCTTCTTCAATAACTGGGCCCAAGCCCATAAAGTTCAAGAAGAAGAAAGGGAATGCAATACACCAGCCCAAGTTCCAGCCCAAAGACAAACCCAAGGGCAAATGCTTCAAATGTGGGAAGAAGGAACACTGGAAAAAGGAGTGTTTAGATCTTCAGGCAAAGAAAAACCATATAGGTAACGTTTTCTATCTAGAGTCTATATCAATGGTTGGATCAACTTCTACTTAGATTGTTGATTCAGGAGCCACTGATCATATCTGTAACTCCTTGTAGGGGTTTAGGAAGATTAAAAGACTCCAGAAGGGCGAACATGGACTACGCGTGGGAAATGAAGCACAAGTTTGTCCATTGCTGTGGGAGAACTAGAACTTACTTTTAGATTTTAATAGAATAGTTATTTTGAAGGATATTTTATTTGTTCCTAATTTTAGACAGAATTTAGTTTTAGTTGCAAAACTAATAAATCAAGGATGTTCTATTTCTTTCTGTTCTAGTATAACTATAGTAGAAATAGAGAAGTTATATGTATTGGGCACAAAAATGAAAATCGATTCTTCATTAATCCTATTAACAATTAATTGAATAACGCTTAATTTGAACCATAAATAGGAAGAGAAAGACTAATGTTAATGACTCATATCTTTGGCATCTAAGATTGGGTCATATTACCTCAATCAGGATTCAGAGGTTAATCGATGATGAGCCTTTAGGCTCATTGAGATTGACAAGTTGGCCTCAATATGAATCATGTCTTATGGAAAAAATGACCTAAAAGGTCCTTTATCCAAAAGGTAGATAGAGCTAAAGAAGTATTAAGTCTTGTTCACATTGATGTGTGTGGTCTTTTGTCTACACCTGCAAGAGGGGGGTTTGAGTACTTCATCACTTTCGCAGATGATTATACAAGGTATGGTTATGTTTATCTGATGAGATGTAAGTTTAACTCTTTTGACAAGTTTAAAGAGTTTAAGGTTAAAGTGGAGCGTCGGATATGTAAACAAATCAAGACCTTACGATCGGATCGTGGTAGAGAATATCTCCTTGGTGAATTCAAGGATTATATGGTATATCATGGGATAGTATCCCAACTCTCTGCTCTGGGGACACCCTAGCAGAATGGAGTAGTTGAGAGAAGGAACAGGACATTGATAGAAATGGTCCGAAGAATAATATCTCATGCTACTCTTCCAGTATCTTTTTGGGGATATGCCCTAGAAACAGCGGCATATATTCTGAACTTGGGACCTTCCAAGTCAGTACTTAGGACACCCTATGAGATGTAGACTAGGCATAAACCAAGTCTAAATTATCTCGAGATATGGGGTTGTCCAACTTATGTGCTGATCAAGGGAGACAACTTAGAACCAAGATTAGAATTATGCTATTTTGTTGGGTATCCAAAAGGTACAAATGGTAGTTACTTTTATTATTCCAAGTAGCAAAAAGTACTTGCAAGTACTAATGCTAGATACTTGGAGGATGAACAAAGTACATCCACTAAAGGTTCGAAAAGGTTGAAACTCGAAGGGAAGTTATCTTTTGAATCAACTTCTCCTAACCCGATTATAGAACAAGAAGAGGCACAACCTCAAGAACCTATACATATGGGGCCTCGTCGTAGTAGAAGGATATCTAAAGTTCTAGAAAGATGGACTGGGGAGGCTTTTGACCTAATCTCCAATCATCAGGAACAAGATCCCATTAGGTATGAGAAGGCTATTGCTAATGCCGATGCAGACCTATAGCATGAAGCAATGAAAGCCGAGATTAAGTTTATGTACTTCAATCAGGTTTGGGATCTTGTAACTTCACCTGAAGGGATAAAACCCATTGGGTGTAAGTGGGTATACAAGAGGAAGAGGGGAGTGGATAGGAAGATAGAAACCTTCAAAGCTAGGCTTGTGGCGAAATGGTATATTCAGAAAGAAATGATCGATTATGAAGAAACTTTTTTCCTGGTAGCCATGCTAAAGTCCATCCGTATCTTCCTTGCCATCGCATGTCATTATGACTACGAGATATAGCAAATGGATGTGAAGACGTTATTTTTAAATGACCATCTTAGTGAAGACAGCTGTATGTTCTAATCAGAAGGTTTTATTGTTGAAGGCCAAGAGCATATGGTTTGCAAGCTTAAGAAATCCATTTATAGACATAGCAGGCATTCAGAGTATGGAACATTTATTTCGATGATACTATAAAATCTTATAGTTTTATTTAAAACGAGGATGAACCATGTGTGTATAAGAAACTGGAAGGCATAAACGTGATTTTTCTTATACTGTATGTGGATAACATTCTACTCATTGGAAATGATGTAGGGGCACTGTCATCTACTAAAGTTTGGCTATCTAGTCAATTCAGTATGAAGGACTTGGTTGAAGCCAGTTACATTCTCAGAATAGAACTTCTTAGAAATAGAAAGTAGAGAATGTTAGGTTTATCCTAAGTTACATACATTGACAAGATGCTTGTTAAGTTCAGTATGGACTCATGTAAGGGGGTGTTGATCCCTTGCAGACATAGGTTATCTTTTTCTTTAAAAGGCTGCCTAAAGTCTCAAGAAGAAAATGATAGAACGAGTAGTATTCCCTATACTTCAACTGTGGGAAAGTCTTATGTACGCCATGTTATGTACTAGGCCAGATATCTGCTTTGTCGTAGACTTAGTTAGCAGATATCAGTCAAACCTTGGAGAAGTTCATTGGTAGGTTGTAAAGCATATTCTCAAGTATCTTAAAGGTACGAGAGATTATATGCTAGTTTACAAGATTGATGACTTGGTTTCTACAAGATACACAGACTCAGATTTTTAGGTGAATAAAAATGAAAGAAAATCCATTAGTGGATATATCTTCGCCTTGTTTGGAGGGGCTATTTCATAGAGGAGTATCAAGCAATCTTGCATTGCTGACTCAACCATGGAAGCTGAGTATATGACAGCTTCGAAGGCATCCAAGGAAGCAGTTTGGCTCTAGAAGTTCCGAACTTGAAGTCTGCCACGAATGGACAAACTAGTTGTAATGTATTTTGACAACACTGGTGCAATCTCACAATCTAAGTAACCAAGGAACTACAAAAAGGGGAAGTACATAGAGAAGAAGTACCAACTGATATAGGATTTCATCTAGAGATAGGAACTCGTGGTAGAATAAATTACCTCGGAGAACAATCTAGCAGATTTTTTCACCAAGCCTTTTGTCGAGAGAGTCTTTAGAAGACAGCTTAGACACCATAGGAGTAGGTACCTATGGACTTAATTAGTCTTAGAGTGCAAGTGGGAGATTATTGTGATGTATGTCCTCTTAGACTAGGTTTCTGATGTATTTTTAACCTGTATTAATAAAAGTATTTTTCTCAAAATTTATTTGTGAAATCTTATTGGAAAAGACTCATTGTGTTTAAGTAAATGGTTCGTGTGATTAGAGGTCTTTCACAGTAAAGTATAGATCATGGAATACTTAACATATAAACTACTGTCCTTGACCAGATGATGAGAATTGGAATCTTATCATGGTAAGGTTATTGTATTATGAATTCTAAATAGGGAATGGCTTACCTTTAGCCAATGAGTAGTTTTCTCATTTCATAATACAAGCGTATTTTGAATACGTAGAACAGGACCTGTAGTAGCGGTCTCTAAAAGTACTATGTGATAAAAACCCAGACTACTACTGCTACAACGTAGACTTGTACTCTACGGCTTGAGTATAAGTTGGTAGTCTGACGAAGTTGGAAGCATATGTTTTGATATACTATAGTTGAGGTTTTTTAGAAGAACTAATATACTTGTATGTTAGGTATATATAACTAGTTAATCAAGACAAACTTGTACAAGATAGTGTCTACACTATATCTCCCCTTGTGGTTGTCCGAATAATATAATTATCCAGAGTCCTGTGAAATATGACTTGGATATTAGCTTTAGAGTAGCTCCCTTGGAAAGCAAAAATATTCCAAGAAATTGTGGATTGTTGGATTAAAAGCCTAAGGATAGTAGATGTCTTTTAGAGAGGTGTTAGTACACTCTTTCCTCTCTCAATGCATGGCGGTGTGTAAAGGGGTATTTTAGTTATTTCACCTGTAGTTCGAAGACATAGCTAATGCAACATTGTCTTTTGGGTTAATATTTCCTTATGGTGATATTATAAAATATTTAAAATACAAAATACAACTATTTATATAGCAAAGGTATTTTGATCTTTTTAGTAGTCAAGGCGATGTGTTTTTTTGGTCCTCGAAATAGCTCGTAAGTCCTAATTATTTTAAGTTGAGGAAATAGTCACAATAAAAATGATTTTATTTTATTCAGAAATTCTAATTTATTTTTAGACTAAAATAAAATAAAGGAATGAGAGAAATTAATTTTTTTATCTAGTTTAATTGGTTAATTAATTATTTAGGGCCTAAGTCCAGATTGAATAATTAGAAAAAATTAACCTGAACTTAAACTAGTTAATGAAAGGTTTAAATAATTATTTTAGTTCATTTGTAGTCATTAATTATTTTTTGGGTTATTTTAATAGACCTAAGAAATAAATAATTAATGATTATTATTTTTGGACTCATTGGAACGAAAGAAAATAATAAATTATTTTTGGCCCAAAAGCCTAGACTAAAGGGTTTTTTTATTCACGGAACAGAAGAGTTAAGGCTGAGCCAAACCTCTTATATTGATAGCATCCAGATGTTTTGAAATATTAAAAACACCGGGTTTTTGTTATCAGGATTAGTGAATAGTCGTGTATTGGGTATTAGAGTTTTTACCCATAGAACACACAACATAAAGAAGGAAAAACTACAAAGCCTTCTTCTTCTCTTTTCTCTGGTTCGATTTTCTTTTCTTTCTTTTCATTTTCTTGATTTTGCTAATCAATAGCAAAGGATCAAGAAGGGTCAATCCTCGCTTAAGTTGTTTCACCAACATAGATTAGGCGGTGGAATATTCTAAGAAGTGAAGAGCTTCGTATTCATGCCCCGGAGGAGTAGATGTATCACCAGATTTAATCTAGAGACATCTTCTAGTTGACAGGAAGGAGCCTCGGTAGTTCTATCGTCCACTCCGGCACCCAAGACAATGTTAAAACGCAAAGGTATTGTGTTTTTTTTACCTTCCGCTGCGCCGTGTCTGGTGCTTTTTCTGTTTCTATTCATAGCATGCATGGCTTCTATTTTTGATTTTGGAGCATCAATTTATTGATTCTAATTGATTATATTTTCTTGAATATTCATACCAATAAAAAAAATCTAAATGTTTCCTAAATTTTCTCAAATCTGCGTAATATTTATCTCTTCATTTAATTCTTTCTATTGGTTGTACTATTTCAAAATACCAATCGACTTTCAATTTATTACAAGGTCTATTCCATAACTATTTTAAATATATTTTATCTAATTCAAATTCATCATCATAGGAGGTTGTCATCAAGTTTTCAGGCATTTCCATTTTGGTTTTGGTTGGGCTTCCGGACTTTACACTAACATTTTCTTTATAATTAACTTCAGGAATTTCTCTTGAAAAATCAACATTTTATAGCCAAGTGCTATGGGTTCAAAAAAGAGGTCTTTGATAGGTAGAAGAAGAAGTAACAGAGAAGGATTTTCTACTGAATTTAAGCTCAATAGTTCTAGAGGAAGATTCAGTGATCCGATCTATTTTGTTTGATTCATAATGCTTTTTTAGATTAATAATATGTTCAAAATTCCATTTTGTATCATGAAGAACATCATCGCATTTGAGAAGTCGAGGAACAAAAGTGTTTGATCTTTCAAAATTGGTTTCTAACAAACAGGTTTCTTGAGGATTACCTAAATGATGTTTTGCTTTGGGATTGATGGTGGTTTTCATTACTTTGTTATAAACACGATAAATAAAGCCAAGTATTTAGATCCAAGTTTAAAGTCTAAACTCTTTGTTTAAATATTTAGTGTTAGCGTTTTTAGAATGTGAGGATAGGAGAGATCCACAATGAAATTGGGATAATGATTAAAGTAAATAGTGCTATTAGCCATATTGGATTCTAGCATAGCTAACATACTATTATTAAAATCTAAATGTCTACTATCACGTAAAAATAAACATATAGGAGCATATATTCCTAATCGATACAAAGGTTTAATGGCTACTTGAACTAAACTAATATGCAAATATTTATATTTATTTTTTCTATGGTGTTCTAAATTTTCAGAATTAAACAATTGAATAGTGCCATAAGGTTTGTTAATCGAAACTGTTTTCTCAGTGGTTTTGATGTTGTAGTTTTGTACTAAATCAAAAATTCCTTTTTCATAAATTTTATCAAAATTTTCAATTGGCAGTTTCCAATTCATTAATCTAGATTCAGTTTGGTCTATTTGAGAACTGATTTCTAGATCATTGATGGTTTCTATATCAATATCAGAAAGATTTGAGCTAAAGGCCATGACGGAAGCGAACATTCTCTTTCCTTCTATACACTTAATAGTCTTAAATGTGTTTTCTTCTATGCTTCTCTAACTTTGTCTTCTATTCTTCTTTCTAGGACTGACCGAGTTACTATATATGGTTGAGAGCTACAGGACAGCCCGGGGTCCAGGCCATAGTGCCATCCTTGGTGATCTTTCAGCGTAATCCAACAATTTTGTGCTGACCAATGTATAAGCTGCTCTTATAGTTACAACTCAACCTTATAGTTTCAAGAATAAGGGAAGAAGATAAATAAAGAGAATAATAGAGAAAAAAGATTAAGACTACATCATGGAAGATAGAAAAAGAAAGTAAGAGGCTTACTCGGTCATGATGAAACTAATCAGCTAAGAGAAAGAACATGGCTTTGATACTATTTTGTAGTATTTTGTTGTAATTGGGGTTGCACCCAAGAATTCTTCAGTTAAAAGTTGATAAAATATGCTTGTTACAAACTGTTTAAAGAGAAAGGACAAATAAACTAAAATAAAGTGTTTTCAAACTTGAAAAGAAAATAGTCGATCTCAAAATATAAAGAGTTTTCTCTAGAAGGACTCACAAATTTGCTCTGCATTTCTTGAAGGAATTGATGCCTTAAACAAACCTGAGTGGTATTGTAACACCACTACCTAGACCCGACAGGGCCGGGGATGTCGTCCTGTCTAAAGGATAAAGGGTCTTTATAACTAGGTCACATAATCAAAATAATAGAATAAAAATAATACTTTAAACTTAAAATTTTTTACAAACCAAGAATTCGAAATAAATCCATAAACAAAATTATCCAATCTCAACTCCCAAATCATTACACAAAATAAATATCAAAAAAATCTTTCAAGGCAGGCTACAACTAGCTACTTATCCCCATAGTAGGATCGACCTGAAATTATGGTAAAAAGAGTGATGAGATAAAAATCTCAGTAAGCCCCATGTGTGAGTTGGGCTAAAAAGACAAAACACTTTTCATGATGCATGCACTAACAGTATATCAAAAGCTTGGTCATACCTTCTTTACAAATTTAACTCTCACTTCTTGAAAGATAGTAGTGAGAAGTCAAAATGCAAAATGCTCTTAAAATATTTTGTTTGGAAAGATATGAATAATTAAAAGATATTAAGCTTCAAATAAAATTCCAATGACACTTTAGAATAGTTCCACGAAAATAGTTCATCAATTAAAGCAACCAAGTTAATGTGACAGGGCACAGCGGTGGCTCTCACACTAGGTGAAGCACATGACCCTCGTCAGGTAGTGAAAGGGCACAGAGGTAGCTCTTACTTCTGTGAAGCACTTGACCCCCAACACCTGGTAGGTGTACATCCTACCGAGTGAGATTCTCCTCCCTCTCTCACTCAAACCAATCCGGCTGTCCCACTTCCGGCCATCGGTTCTACTAAAACCCCGTCGCTAGCTGAGGACGGCTCAGCCTTCTATACTGATGTCCTGATCGAAAAGAGTCAATCTCTCGGAGGTGGCCACCTACCGAGAGATATCCCCAGACCAACCAAAGGCTAGTATAAAGGTCTAGCCCCCATTGAGTACTCAACGTTATTCAATCTTCACAATTTATAAGGCTCCAAAGTGGAACCTACAAAATTTAGCTCAATATAATTCCAAACAACATTTTTCAACTCGTACAAAAATTTTAGAAGGCATGGTTTTAAGTCAATAATTTATTCCACAAATTCATAGTGAAGGAGCCACTTGCTTAAATAAGTCATGCTATGATTTTCGAAAAGTATATGCATGATCAAGAATTCATCTCTTGCATATTCAAAAACAAATCAAAATGTTTGATGCTTGGCTCCTAAGTCATGTTTGACACATTTTAAAATTTGTAAATCTAGAAGTTTCTAAAATTAGAAGTTTTCCAAATATAGAAAGTTTCCAAAATAAGAAGGTTTCAAATATAGAAGTTTTCAAAAATTAGCTATTTTGCTAATATTTCGTGTTTGCAAGAGATGCTCACCAACCTTCAAATCAGGATAATAAAATAAAATCAATTTCATGAATGTAAGGGAACTTACTTTATCCTTGCCCAAAAGAAAGGTCTCCAACAGCTGACCTAACCCCGCATGGGGTAAGTATAAATCACAATCAAACTCAAGTTGAAGATTCACTTTCACAATTAAAACTAACTCAACTTATTACTATCATGTCCCTAGTGTCCCAACTTTAAGGCTAGGTAACAAATAAAATGGTTTATAAAATAATTCTAGCTTGATATTAAAATAACTAGGGTTTGGAAAATAGGTACTATAAGTTAAAGTTTTAAATCTTGCTAAAATAAATTAGATTTTATTTGATAAAAGGTCCTAGGTGGTACTAGGTAAAATAATAATCTATTATTAATTATTTGCTAGAAAATAATTGGTAACTAAAATCAGTTGTAAGTAAATTTTAATAGATTTTGATTGAAAGATAATAAATAAACTTTAATAGTATTTATGAATATAGGACTTACAAAATTAATATTTTACTTATTATGATTATTTACATAAAAGGCTTTATTTGATATTATTATTTTATACAATATCTATATATTTTATTTCTTTAACAAAAGCTATCATTTATTTGACTAAAATAACCTTATTATATATATAATAGTCCAAATCCACCTAGGGACAACTAGGTCATGATCGTATTTCTATTGCTAACCACAATCATGAACATATACTCTACACCAATTCATCAAATCATCTAAATCATGAATAAAACATAGATCCAAATCTACCAAGATATTATCCACACTCTACTATCATAAATATAATCATGGCTTTAACAATCATACATGAATATGCATCCTATTCACCAAATGTGACATAATCTCTAACATGCTTGAACACAAATACCACTCACGACATGGAGACATGCATTAAACCCTAAAAACACCATACAATCAACCAAGACAATCAACTCATGCATCAATCCCATCTCCATCATACACACATTTATTCATGCTTCAATCTCAACTCATCACAACAATACATGCTCAAACCCTATTCATAATCCATCTCTTACTAATATCATCCTAGAGACATGAATCTAAAATTTAAAAGGAGGGTTGAAAAGTATTACTTGATTGGTGAATACCTTGAAGGAGTTTTGAATGGATCTCAACTCCTAGATGTCTAAATCCGTCCAAGGAAGATGAAGAAAGCATAGCCATTGGTGAAGAAGCCATTCGGCAAAGAAGGAGAGGGCATTCAGCCAAGAGAGAAAGAGAGAGAGAAAAGAGAAGAAGAGAGTCCATTAGCATGCTTATTCATATATATATTCATTAGAGATCAAAGATTAGTGAAGATGAAGTTGATTGAACAAACCTATCTTGAAGGTGTTCTTGAGCCTTCACAAAAATTCTGATTTTTTATCCAAAAGAGCAAGTTAGATTTTGGAATTTGATGTTAAAAATGGTATGGATGGACTCACGGTAGTTAGTAGATGAAATCTGAAATTTTTAGAAGAAGTTTGAAGTGGTTTGGAGAGGTATTAGGCGAAAGAAAGGAGTAGGTGTTCTTAGTGTTCTATGTGTGCTTGAAGGTTGAAGAGAATGGAGGGATTTTGGATTGGAGCTGCCGAAATTCTATGTGTGTGCAGTGGCCGAATTGTTTGTGTAGTTTAGGTAGATGATTTTTCTGGTTTGAAAGGAAAAGGAAAGGCTGGTTGTTGAAATCCTAAAAGAATAATTTAGTGAATCAAACTTGGAAACAAAATATGTTGAGAATATCTTGATCAATGGAGAGCTTTTGGAAGCTGTGATGGTCAGTGATCAGTGTTTTTGGCGGGATGAAAACTGATTGAAGAAGGATAATGGTGGCCGAAAAGAAGGAGTGTAATGGTGAATGAAAGGGTTGGTTGTTTGAGGGACATTTTATAGAAGGTTGCTAAATTAAGGTTGCTGGAAGTTTGGTATCCAATTAAGGCATGATTGCAGTAATTTGTTGGAGATATTTTAGGGCAGCCATGTCTGGTTTTTGTGCAGAAGCTTGGGGAAGACAATGGAGTTCAGTTCATGGTTATTTAAGAGTGGTTTGTGCAGAAGAAAGATGGAGTTTCGGCCAGGGCTAGATTAGGAAACAAAGTTGGACAGAAATCCTGCACAGAATTTCGCTATTGCTGGAATTTTTCTAGGCAGTTTTGGCTGCCATTTTCTAGTCAGCTTGCAGAGAGTTTGAAGGAGATTTTAGGGGTCTTTCATGGCTGGTTTCTAGCCTTCTTCATGGAGGAAAAACGTGGCTAAGAAGTTGGGAGAAAACTGGAAGAAAATAGCTTGGTTGAAGACCACCAAAGTTGCGATTTTAACCAGAAATTTTTCTGGTTTTGCACAGCATGTGTGCAGCCCGAAATTAACCATAAAATTTTAGATTTCAAGCTGATCAAAAGGGCTATTTTCTGGCAGCATTTGGGAGGGAATAATGGCTGAAAATTTTGACACCTTGAAGGCACAAGAAGCTGGAAAAATTTCAGTTTATTACATGAAGGAAAATGAACCTACCTAGAGTGAAGTTTAGAAGGTTCACTAGGGGAATTAATTCTCTTGGAATTCTTCCCCATCTCTTCCACATTTTCGGTCCATAAGATATCTTTCACTAAGACATTTTGAATCTTCAAAGCCACAGTACTTTACTGAAATTTCTGGAATGAATTTAACTAGAACAAATTGACCAACCTAATGAATTCAGAAGTAGAAAAAACTAAGGATCAAGAAGGGTATGAATTTCCTTGGAAATTTTTGTAGGGCACAAGAATAGGATTAGGATACTCCTATCATGTCTCCCTTAGGACAACACTCCTACTCTTCCCTAAATCAAGCTAAGACCGAAATATAGCCTATTTCACCAAAAATAAAATTTAACCTTGCTAAAACTCCAATGATGGAATTTGAACCCAAGACCTCAAGAATTAATTCCGTAACTCTAACCACTAAATCACAACAACTATTGTTCTTATTTTCTCTCCAAAATATTTCTTCTATTTAATCCTCAAGCTATCTTCCTATTTTCACCTCAAGTAAAAATTACCATTTTGCCCTTCTTACCTAATAAACATAATTAAGCCCTCGAGACTATAAATCACAAATCCAAAGTACATAAAATCATATAAAAACATATTTAAATATGAAATAAAATATGATATGCATCCCAACCCCCTTACTATAAGGTTGGTTTCAATTGGGGTTTCATAGGTATAGCATTCTCGGAGAGCATCTTACATTACTGCCGATTGGTCCCACACTTGTGACGAAGGAATCATGTTGTCGGACACTTGGAGGATTGGCTCAATGATTCTTTTTGAGTGGAGGTGTTGAGGTCAAGGATTTTGACTATTCGGCATTTAGAGTAAGAAATGCCTTTGTCATTCCTAGAAAGATTTCTTTCATGTTCGAATTCAATCGAACTAGTGGCAAAGAGAATACAGTCATAAAAAAGTCGGGTTTTTAAGGGTTCGAAATGAAACAGATGACTAGATTGATTATAGGCTTCAGGATGAAGGCTGTTTACAAGTTCTCATTCTATTTTGCTAGCTAACTCTTTTAGACTTGCTAGAAGAGGAATTAAAAGTTTGGTGACAAATTCAAAAGTCTCTGGGTTTTAAGGAGATATAGATTTTTTCTAGTTTTTGAGGAGTTTTAGGAGAAACTTCTTCTTGAAAAGAAGCTGGTGGAGTTATGGCATAAAAGGAACTATCTATTTTCTAGGTTTCAGTGATATTTGCGGGAGAAGAAAAGGAATTAAAAGGATTCATGGTTAAAGATGGTCTTGTAAGAGAAGAACCTGGAAAAGGTGGATAGGAAGCTAGAACTACAAATCTATTTGGTGCAGGTCCTTGTGGTCAAGAATTATATTGAACCGTAGGTGAAGATCTTCTTCATTTCATGCACTATTTATAGATCTGAACTCACATTTTTCAAAGAGAAGATAAGATTGCAATTTTATCGGGCTTGTCCTTGCAAAAATTCTCGTGTTAAGAAATTAGGAAGAGAATTAGATTCTCCTTCAATAAATTCAATATCAAAACCAAAGCTTGAAAATAATGCTTGTCATTTGGCAAAAATCTATTTAGCAACAAGACTTTTAACATCTTTTTGTAAAACATCTTTTGATGCTTTGAAATTAATACAAAGAAGAAATTTTTTGTTAATTAAATCAGCTTGAAATTTAGACATGCATACAACAATAGAAAGAATTTCTTTTTTAAAAGTGCTTTCTTTTGACTAAATAGCTAGATACTAGAAGGATATCGGACTAGTTGTTCCGAAGGAGACTCAGATTTCTTTTGTTTAAGAATTCCCCCATAACCAAGTTTAGAGGCATCCGTTTCAACAATCATAAAAGTATCGGGATCTGGAATACCAAGACATGAAAGTTTCTTGACTATTTGTTTGATTTTCTGAACAGTTTGGGTTTGTTCTATACCCTAAGGAATAGGATTTTTGCAAAGTCTTTGATATAAGGGTTCACAAAGTTGTCTCAAGTTGGGAATGAAATCTAAAATATAATTCAAACATCTAAGAAATCTTTGCAACATGGTTTTATCCTTAATTTCATCAGGGAACTTATCGGCGAACTCTATGGCTCAACAAATGGGTTTATACATACCTTGATGAAGTTCATGGCCTAAAACTCTAATTTGGGTTTGATAGAGTTTGAGTGCTACGTTTGAGTTTTGTAGCACTTACTACCAGCCCATTTTTTGTGATAATTTCAAGAAAAAGAGAAAGGTGTTTAAGGTGTTGATCGAGGGATTCACTAAAGACTAAAACATCATTAATATAAACAATGGTAAATGGTGTATAAGAAGTAAAAATATCATTCATGACTTTTTAGAATTCATTAGGGGCATTCTTAAGACCAAAGGGCATGCTATGCCATTCATATTGACCCAAAGGAACATTAAAAGTAGTTTTATATCTATCTTCTTTAGTAATCTAAATTTGCCAAAAGCCTGATTTCATGTCAAATTTACTATAAATAACTACTTTAAAGGTTTGTTTAAGAAAATCCCGTTTGTAAGGAATTGGGTATCTAATCCATTTTAAAGCTTTATTAAGAGGTTTATAATTTATGACTAATCTAGGAGCACCTCATTCTTTTTCAACATTATTGTTTACATAAAAAGCCGCACAAGACCAGGAAGACCGTGATTCACGAATGATTCCTTTAGCTAATAATGCAAATATTTCCTGTTTACAATATTCAAGAAGTTCTTGATTCATCTGAATTGGTCATGCTTTAGTCGCTATCATGCTTTCAGTAAAGTTATCGATATAAGGTAAACTTACTACATGCTTTTTCCTATTCCAAAAGGCTGTTGGTATGTTAGAACAAATATGATTTTTTATATCTTTGTGGATATCTTCTATCTTATCTTGGATTTCACAGGAATTCAATTGTTCTTGGATTCTTTTGTATTTCATATCTTCTTTTATAAAGTTGATTTGATTTTGTTGAAGCATTATTTTCCTTTTTAAACTGTTGATATCTTTACTCCGTGGACTTAAAAGAAAAGGGAATGTGACTTGAATGGATCCTATGTTAGTATGAACTCCATGTTGATCTACTTCAAAAGGATAAATTGAGTTAAAAACAGAGTTCCTAGAATTATTTCTTCATTTAAATCTTTGATAAGAATGAAAGAATTAATGAAGCAAAATTGGTTATTGCAAATATGAGCATTTGATAATTTATAACTAATTTGAAGTTAACTTCCAGAAGCAGAATATAATTTAGTAGCAGTTTTTTCATAATATTTAGTAGGAACTAATCCTTCTTGGATACAATTTTGATCAACACCAAAATCAAGTAAAACAGCTGTTTTAATTACAAATCATCTATTTTTAAAATAACAGGAATATACCATGTTTGAAAAGTAGTCCTGGAAATAGCTGAAATATAATCATCTTTTTGGCTTTCTTCTACTGAAAAAGTATTCTGATCTAAGGTATCATCTAAAAGTGGCTTTTCCATTTTTAAGTGTAATAAATCAATATTAATAATATTTATATCAGTAATTCTCTGTTCATTTTATTCTTTTAGACTTTTAACTTCTTGTTTTAAATGATTGATTTCAGTGTATAAATCTTGCAAAGAAATTGTTTCTTCTTTATCTTTTCGTTTAAATCTATCAAAAGCTTCTTTGAGATTATAGGGTTCTACTTGTTGTTTAGGATTTAAAACCATATCTTTTACCTTTAGTAAATATTCTCTTTTAACATTTTCATCTTGAATATGATCTAAAAGTTTAAAAAAGAGTTCTTTAGTGGATTTTGTAATAACATTGATTTTATTGAAACTAATCACATTAATTTCTCCCGTTGAACAGGTACAAATTCCAATACATCCACAAGAAGAGGGTTCACTTAAGGATTCATTTTTAGAGGATTTTTCTTGAATTTTGAAGATTTCATCAATATTACTATTAGAGTTATTAGCAGATTCAGGTTCATCTAGAATAGCTTCGATTTGAAGTAAAATATCTTTGTTTAAAGAGATTTCACTAACTTTTTTTTTCTTTTTCTGTTTTTGTTTACATTCGTCAGCTTTATGTCCTCTTTTTCCACAAAAGTAACATTTTATTAGATCCTGATCTTTCTTTTCTTTTGTGCATTTTTTCTTTTTAAAACTTTTATAAAATTTATCTTTTGGCTTTTTTGTAGGAATTTTTCTTTTCGATTTAAATTTCTTTTTTACTTCTTTAGAGGGAGGTTTTATGGGAGCATAGCAAAAAAATTCACAAAAATTTCTTAATTCTTTCTTCAAATTTTTATGATAAGATTCCATTTGTGCTTTAAGTTTTAGATCTATACAAAGATCATGTTCTTCATGATACAAAATGGAATTTTGGAACATATTATTAATCCAAAAAAGCATTATGAATCAAACAAAATAGATAGGATAACTGAATCTTACTTTGGAACTGTTGAGCTTGAATTTAGCATAAAATCCTTCTCTATTGCTTCTTCTTCTACCTCTCAAAGACCGCTTTCCCAAACCCATGGTAGTCGACTAAACAGTGTTGATTTTTCAGGATAAATTCCTAAAGTTAATTATGAAGAAAATGTTAGTGTAAAGTCCGGAAGCCCAACCAAAACAGAAATGGAAATGCCTGAAACCTTGATGACAATCTCCTCTGATGATGATTTCGAATTAGATAAAATATATTTAAAATAGCTATAGAATAGATGTAACACCCCACGACTACGTACCCTAAAAGGGCGGGGATGTCACCCTAGGACAAGGGGTCTTTAGAACGAGGTATAAAATATAAAGGCAATCTCCAAAAGGATCAACTTAGATAAATAAAGAAATACTCGTATTACATCAGGCTCAACTTGGAGCAAAACAGAATAAAACAAAATATTGTTTAGAAGCATAAGCAACAAATGTCTCCTAGAACAGATAGAGAAAATAGCAAAAGCTTCAACTATTACATGCTCCGTTGACTCAGCACAATCTATCCCCTGAAAACATGATGTAAAACGGTGTGAGAATAAATCTCAGTAAGTCTTGTGTGTGCACATGGTGTTTTAAATAGTGTGTGTATGCAAAGTGTAACACATTTATAGAAATAATTTGGTAAGTCATAAACAATCCCTTTTCGCAAGGAGTGGGTTTTCTCATTGTCACACTTTGTACAAAATAAATCCTCCACTCGAATAAAAGTCATGTCACCACACGTTGGGCTCCATGAGAACAAATTGGTTAAGGCACCACACTTTGTGCACCTTGTCCGGACTAGATTACCACACGTTGGGCGTTCTGATCAGGGTGAGTGTATAACCCACCAGGTGAGATACTCCTCCATCTCTACACCCAACAAAACCATCCGGGTGTCCATGCCGGGAAAATAAATAATACCTTTCAGGTATAATGCTAGCTCGGACCGGCCTGACCAACCAACACTGTCGCCTTTTCAAGCAGAGTTCATCTTCTGGAGGTGGCCTCCTACCAGAAGACTTACGCTAGCCCTCCAAGACTAGTATTATTAGCCTACCCTTATTGAGTATTCAACGAACATATCCGTCAATTCCTGATTCAAAATATTTCCAAACATTGACTTTGTAAAACGTGGTTTCCTTTAAAAGAGATTTCTAAAAATTTAAGGAAAAGAATAGTTTTTTTTTTGTGATAAAATCATTAGTTTGACAAAACCGTTTAAAGAATAAATATCCACGTTTACAACCCAAGCAAACATAGTTTAACAATAGCTTTACAAAGCTTCACAACATAGACTTGCCATCACAACATTTAACAAAAGAGTTTATGCAAGGAGTTACCATCACAACATTTAACAAAAGAGTTTATGCAAGGACTTACTTGATATGCCTCAGATAAATGCGATAAATTCACAGCTGGCTTTCCTCAATTATCCACCTGATCTAAACCATATAATATCATGATCAGGGTCTCAATTAATTCAAACATGCTCTAATCCCATTTATTTTCATAACAATTCGCAATCTCCTATTTAATTCCAGGTAAACTATTCAATCCCCAAAGATCATATACTACGACCACATGTTTATCTCGCTAATAAACACCATTAAACTTTACTTTCGGCATCAAGGGAGGGTATTCCCTTACCTTGCAACTACCGGGTAATGAGGTCTCATGCTCCTATGGTGATCGTCCCGAGTTCACTTGAGAAGAAGAGAAAAGCTACCTCATTTGCTCCTCTTGACCGAAAATTAAAGAAGAAGAGGAAATCAGCCTCTATAGGGCGTGATTTAAGGGTAGAAGAAAGAGAAAAGAATCATTAGAGAAAACGGCATCAAGAGGTTGAGAGGATTTGTGCTTACCTTAAGGTGTGTTCGACTTTTGGCTTAGAATAGCTCTTGTGTTTTCGAAAATTTTGCAGAGAGATGTTGCTGAAATTTTCATGTAGAATGGAGAGGGTAGACGGTTGCTATGATTTAGAGTTGGAGAAGATTGGTTTAGGGTTAGATGGTGATGTTTAGATAGACTCCTAATGGCTTTAGGTTTCATGGACAGCAAAGGCAAAATTTCAGCTTGTTTCGTGTCTCCTTGCTGCCGATTTTAGGGGAGTTTAATGGAGGAAAAGATTCTGCAATTTTGCTCCTTTATGCTGGCCGAAATACTGCTCAAGGGAAGGGCTGAATGTGTTCAGAATTTTGGGCCAAACAAGGAAGAGTTTGAGTGAGTTTTGATGACTGAAAAATCCTGTGCAAGTGCTGTGAAAATTCTATGCAAGAGTAGCAAGGTTTGGACGGTTTTGGCTGCTGTACTTCTACTGGATTTCTAGAGGAAAATTGGGGGTTTTGGGCTTTGAAAATAGCTTGATCAGCTGGGGGTTTTTGGTGTGTTTTGTGTGCAGAATTTCGGTTGGAGTAGGAACACAATAGCTGGCCGAAATTCTTGCACCAAGCTGCCGAAATTCCTGTGCATGAGCTGGACGAATTTCAGTGTTTTTGTGTGAATAAAATTCTAGTTTTGTGCAGCTAAGGTACCCTGAATTGATAAGGAATATTTAGGTGTTTTGAGCTAGGATTTACAGAGTTGGATTGTAGCTAAGAAGCTGGAATTTTCGGACAGCTTGTGGTGACACAAGGCTGCCGAAATTCAGCTAGGAAAAGGAAGAAAATCGTAGTTGAATTTGGATTGAAATAAAATCTAGTTTTTATCAAGGATTTGGATAGGATTTCCTCTAGTCCAAGAAGAGTTTGGATTGAGCTACAAGTCCTCCAAGAAGTGGCGGCACTTGCTGGAATTTTTTTTCCAGATTTTTAGCTAACATTCTAGGATTAAAATCAACAAGATTTCCTACTAGGAAAAGGACTCATTAATTCCACCTATCCATGGCAACATCTATCTAGCTAAAATCAAGCTAATATTTTAATTACTAGCTAGGGTTTTTTCGAAAATCCTAAGGAACACAAGCTGAAAATTAAAGGTGAACTTTATTCACATCAAAGTCCTTGAATTTAGGAAATAAATATAGAGACTTATTTCCTTGGAGTAAAAATACTAAAATTTCTCTAGGATAGCTAAATTCTTTTTCGGCCAAGATAAGAAATGGTCTAAGGAAAAGAATTTCAAGAGGAGAAACTAACTTCACAAAAGGTAGGATTCGAACTCGGGTCACCAAAGGAAATCACCAACCTCCCTGCTATTCCAAAACAACTCCAATGCTAATTTTTTTCTACAAGAAGTTCTTACCACCCCAATACTCATCCTTCCAAATCTTCGACCAAACCTCCCTTAACCAAGTCTTTAACAACATAACTATTTCACATCAATTAATTCAAATGCAAGAGCAACGGAAAAATTCACATGCATCCATGCAAATAAAATTATTCTAGCTACCACATAAAATGCAAGATGCTATGCAATGCATGACTTTTCCCCATAGTCAAAGGTGGTTTTGGGTGGGGTATTACATCCCCTCCCCTTTAAGAGAATTTCGTCCCGAAATTCAGATTTCATACCCTTCGAGCATACCCGGATACTTCCGTCTTAACCATTCCTCCATTTCCCACGTTGCATCCTGTGCTCCATGATGATCCCAAAGTATCTTCACCATGGGTATCTGCTTGTTTCGGAGCGTCTTAATACTCCGCTCCAAGATCTTGACGGGTCTCTCCATATAACTTAGATTGGGTTGCAACTCCAATGGTTCCTCATTGAGTACATGACTCGGATCGGGATTGTACTTTTTCAACTGAGAGACATGGAATACGTCATGCATCCCGGTTAGGCCATCAGGTAGATCCAGTCGGTAGGCAACCGATCCAATTTTCTCCAATATCGGGAATGGTCCCAAGTACCTAGGACTCAACTTCCCTTCCCTCGGATGTTTCAGGATTCCTCTACTAGGAGTCAACTTCAAGAATGCACGGTCACCTACTTGGAACTCCAATTCCCCCCTCCTAGTGTCTGCATAGCTTTTCTGTCTGCTTTGCACTGCCCTTAGCCTTTCCCGAATTAACTTAATCTTGTCCGTCATCTCCTGAATGCATACTTCACCAGTCTTTTTTAACGTTCCCTTCTTCTGTCCATCCCCAGTATATCGGTACTTGGCATTTTCGCCCATACAGTGCTTCGTACGGTGCCATTCCGATCGACGCCTGATAGCTGTTGTTATATGCTAACTCCGCATGCGGTAAAGACTCAATCCACTTATCTCCAAAGTCTAAGATACATGCTCGGAGCATGTCTTCCAGTATCTGTATGACTCTTTTGGATTGACCGTCGGTTTGCGGATGAGCAGAGGTGTTGAATTTCAGGGTCGTGCCCAGGGACTCCTGGAACTTACCCCAGAACCTTGAAGTGAATCTAGGGTCCCTATCCGATACGATGCTCGACGGTACACCATGCAACCTTACAATTTCTCAGATATATGTCTGAGCCAACTTTTACATTGAGTCCCTTACGTTTACCGGTATAAAATGCGCTGTCTTGATCAATCGGTCCACTACCACCTAGATTGCATCTTTGTGTGACTTGGTCATCGGAAGGCCAGTCACAAAGTCCATGGTCACCTCTTCCCATTTCTACTCGGGAATCGGTAACGGTTGCAGTAACCTTGCAGACTTCCTATGTTCCATCTTAACCTTCTGGCATGTCAGGCAGGTTGACACATGCTGAACTACATCCCTCTTCATTCCAGCCCACCAATATTTCCTCTTCAAGTCTTGGTACATCTTTACCTCCCCAGGGTGTATGGTGTATTTGCTCTTGTGCGCTTCGTCCAGTATCCTCTTCCTTAAGTCTTGGATGTCCGGTACACAAATCCGGTCCCGAAAGTATAATACCCCTTTCTCGTCGGTCCGAAAATTGCTTCCTCCTCTCGCGATCTCTTTCTCCCTGAAAGTTTGAAATCCTGTGCTGCCCTGTTGACCTGATACAATTTCCTGGTCCAGATCGGGTTTCAGGGTCAGGCTGCTCACGCAGATCTTCCTCTCTTGCACTTGCGCCTCTTTCTCCAGGATATCCTGGACTGCCGACACCTCCTGTATTCTCAAGTGTGCCATTTTCACCTTTCGACTTAGAGCATCTTCTACCACATTCGCTTTACCCGAATGATAGTTAATAGGGCACTTATATTCTTCCAAGAACTCTATCCACCTACGCTGTCGGAGATTCAAGTCCTTTTGCGTGAAGATGTACTTCAAACTCTTATGGTCCGTAAAATCCTTGTATTGTGCACCACACAAGTAATGTCGCCATTTCTTCAAGGCGAACACTATAGCTGCTAGCTCTAGGTCATGCGTGGGATAATTAACTTCGTGCGGCTTTAGCTTCCTAGATGCATAGGCTATGACCTTCCCTTCCTGCATCAGTACAGTTCCTGGTCCTTCCTTGGATGCATCTATATAGAGTGCATAGGGCTTATCAGTCTCGGGCAGACTCAGTACGGGTGCTGAAATCAACCTCCGCTTAAGTTCTTGGAAGCTCTTCTCGCACTTCTCACTCCAAGCAAAAACGACATCTTTCTTCAACAGTCGTGTCATCGGTGAAGCTAAAGTGGAGAAATTTTTAATGAAACGCTGATAGTACCTGGCCAACCCAAGAAAACTTCTTCTCTGGTTGTTTCCAATTAGCTACGGCTTCTACCTTAGCAGGGTCCACCTTGATCCCTTCCTTGGACATCACGTGACCAAGGAAAGACACTGAGCTCAGCCAAAACTCACACTTACTGAACTTAGCGTAAAGTTTGAATTCCCTCAGCTTCTCTAGGACCAAGTTTAAGTGCTCCGCGTGGTCCTCCGGATTTTTGGAGTAGATCAAAATGTCATCGATGAATATAACCACGAACTTGTCCAAGTATGGTTGAAAAATATGATGCATCAAATCCATGAATACTACCGGTGCATTGGTTACACCGAACGACATTACTACAAATTCGTAATGGCCATACCGCGTGTTGAATGCAGTCTTAGGAATGTCTTCTTCTTTGATCCTCACCTGATAGTATCCTTGCCGTAGGTCCAATTTCGAAAAGCAAGCAGCGCCTTGCAGTTGATCAAGCAACTCATCGATCAAGGGTAGAGGGTATTTATTCTTGATCGTTAGATTGTTCAGTCCCCGATAGTCGATACATAGCCTCAAGGTACCATCTTTCTTCTTGACAAACAACACCGGGGCTCCCCACGGTGACGTACTTGACCAAATGTAGCCTTGCCTTAGCAATTCCTCCAATTGTTCCTTTAACTCCTTCAACTCTGTCGGTGCCATCCGGTAGGGGGTTCTGGACACCGGTTCTGCTCCGGGAATCAGATCCACGGTGAACTCAACTTCCCGTTTAGGGGGTAGGGAAGTGAGTTCCTTAGGGAACACATCCGAAAAGTCTTTCACTACCTCTGTACTTTCCAAGGTACACTGGTCTTTCGGTTTGTTTAGGAGATACGACAAATATCCCGTACATCATTTCCTGAGTAACTTCCGGGCTTTAGCTCCAGCAATAAGGAATTTCAATTCCTTCGTTCGCTTGCCATTGAATTCAATTACATCCCGTCCAGGTCTCACAAACTGTACCGTCTTGACCTTGCAGTCCACACGAGCTCCGTGTTTCGACAACCAGTCCATGCCCAAGATCAAGTCATAATCGTCCAAGGCCAGGATTATAAGGTCGGCCTCCAGAATCTCCTTCCCAACCTCAACTCCACAACTTCCCATTTTCTTGCCTGCTTCCACCACCTTTCCCAAGGGGGAACTAACTACTAGGGTATAAGGTAGCTCATTTCCTTCCCAACCCAGACGTGAAGCACATACTTTACTTACATAAGAGTCTGTAGATCCTGGATCTATCAGAACATTAACAAGACAACCTTAGATAGAAAGGTTACCTTCAATCACGGCGGCGTCCGCTCCGACTTCCTCTCGGCTCAAGGTAAAAACTTTGGCCTTCACCTGGGGCTGCCTCCCGCTCCGGCTGGTCCAGTAGTGGCACCTCTATTGCCTCCCATTGGCTGGGTCGGCGCAGTCTGCTCAGTCCTTAAAGGTTTGGGGCAAACGTTCCTCAGAATTTGTACTTCCTCCCCCAGAAGAAATCAAAATCCTAATAAAAGGTCATGTCCTTATAGCTTTTCCTTTTAAAATAGAAAATTTAGATAAACAAGGTGATATCACTAACAAACATTTAGTAATTCAAGAAAATAATTATACAAATGAAATGCTTATTACTATGGCTAAAAAAGTAGTACAATTAGATCAAAACTCTACTATTACGGAAATACAATGATTAAAACAATATGATCCAAAACAAGCTTTAGAAAGCTTTAAACCAATTTTATATGAAGATAAGTCTATCAAACTATCTAAAGATAGTTTTAAAATAGATAATGCTAGTTTAGATATTGTACAAGAATTAAATAAAAAATTAAAACAACTTAACACCAAGGATGTTCTTGAAACTTCTACTTCTAAAGTTCGTATTCAAGCTATTCAAGAATCTCTTCCTGAAAGAAGTTTTTGAAGGGGAGAAAGAGTTAAAAGGATTCATGGTTAATGGTGGTCTTGAAAGAGAAGAACCTGGAAAAAGATGATAAGAAGCAAGAACTGCAAATTTATTTGGTGCTGGTCCTCGATGTTGAGAATTGTACTGTGCCATGATGCATATCTGCTTAGTTTTCACTATATTTATAGATCAGATCTCACCTTTTAAGAAGATAAGAGATCTTATCAATATCTTATCTAGATTGCCCTTACAGAAACTCTCTTGTTAAAAAATTAGGAAGAGAATTAGATTCTTCTTTGATAAATTCAATGTCAAAATCAAAGCTTGAAGTAGTGCTTGTTATCTGGCAAAAATCTGCTTGGCAACAAGGTTTTTTACATCCTTTTGTAAAACATCTTTTGCTACTTTGCAATCAATACGAAGAAGAAATTTTTTATTAATCAAATCATCTTAGAATTTAGATATGAATAAAACAATATAAAGAATTTCCATTTTGATAGTGCTATAATTCTTTTGGCTGGCTAGCCAAATACCAGAGTGGTATCTGACTAATTGTTCAAAAGAAGAATTAGATTTCCTTTGCTTTAGAAAAGCCTAGGAATACTTAGTTCTAAGGCATTTAACTTGAATAACTGAAGATGGATTCAAATTTAGGGAAGCTTCCTTGGTTAGAATGACAATTTTTTCCGCAAGAATACCAACTAGACGTCGACTTCTTCGCATCAAACACTTACTGCATTTGCTAACTCATGACTTTCTAGAGTATTCTCTAAACCACTATGGTCTTCTATCGGTTAAAGTAGAATTATGGTGAATTGATTGGAAGTAAAATGGAAGAACTAAACTTTCAAAGGAAAAATGACAAGAAAACGGTGGCTTGGTTTCTCGAAGGTAAAAAACCGAAAGCTATGTTCTTATTTTTCTGGTCAATGTGAGCAACCCCACACTACTACACACGGTCTAAATCCATCTAAAACCTACACTACCTTCTTTTTCCTTCACCTCCGACCTTGGTTTCTTTTTTTTTTTTTTTCCTTTTTCCTTCACTTGGCAGCGGCTTCCAGGGATTCTAAAATCCCTAAGCTGCCGCTACAACTCTGGTGGGCTAAGGTTTTTATAATTAGTCCAAGACCAATTAAATAGCTCTCTTTATTAATTAATTGATCCACTTAGGCCGAATACAAAAATTATCCAAGATAATTAATTAATAAACTAATCTAATTAAATTAGCCTAATAAATTATTCTAGCCCAAATAAATAAATAATTGGACTCTTAAAATAATTCTTCTAATATTAAATTCACCTAATAAGCCTATATAGTAAATAAATTTATTAAGGTTATTTAAGCTACTTTGGGGACTAAAATACATATTATTCTTGGCTATTAAAATGATTAAAATATCCCTGTTAACAAATAGCCATATTTTAACATTTTTGATAAGCCTTAAAGAAGGGGTGAAAAAGGTTTATAGCAAACAAATACAAATTTTCAAAGATTTTCTAAAGATCTAGAAGGAGATCGAAAATGGGTGAGTTACAAAAGAAAAGCTTATCTGTCCAGATTTAAATGCAATAAGGGATTTTTCAAAGTTCTACCAAATGATGGGAAATAGACTATTCTTCAACATAAATATGTTTAACTAAATCAATAAATGCCGATAGAAGTGCTATGTTTTTTAGTTAGATGAACAATTAGATTTTAGTCACAGATTATGAAATAAATGCAAGAGAATGGATCTAAAGATTTATAGTGGTTCGATCCTCAAATGATCTACATCTATTACCTTAAGTACTAAATTTTAACTTAACCACTCAAACCTTCTTCCCAAATTAATGGTGGTAGGCAATACCAATCTTACAATAGAGGGTCACCATACTTTATTTTATTTCCAACCTCTATACACCCAACAATCAAGGATCACCCCAAATGGGTTTTACTTCCTCAACCTTGACACAATTCAGATTAAAGAGAAATTACAGAACTAGCTCACAGATTGAGTAGATATACACCAAATATAGCAGTTTTACCTTTTTACCTTTAAAGTAATGAATCTCACTTTGAAGCACAATGTAGATGAGGGATTCTTGTTTTCAAATGTCCTTGGATGTTTATGAATGTGTTAGAGTAAATCCCCTTCTAAAATCGTGTTTAAATAGCTTTTATAGGGGTAGACATCAAAAGTACAATGGCTAGTTGCTACTATTAGCTTTTGCAAGATTTTAGACTCATAGAATAAAAAATTATGTGTCTGAAAGGTGCATCCAAAGCAACATTTTGTGCCACAAAGTATATTTTGAACAATTTTAAATTTAGGTACTTTGGAAACAGGCTTTGGAAGGATGTTTTGGATTTCATAGGTCTACTAAAAAACGACTCTACCAAAGTCCCAAAAACATTTTCTTCTAAAATTCTTTTTACGGACAAAGCATGGATGAGAAGAATACACTCGTTTTGAAATAGTTTTGAGTGCTTCAATATGAAATAAATTGAACTTAAGGTAAAGAGACATAGGGAATACAAATAATACCTTAACCATAATTTTCTAGTATATAATTCTTCAAAAGTCTTCATGGAATGCAACTTCCTTAGGTAGGATCTCGATTTGATAAATCCTTCTTGAACTTTATCGTCTATAAGTTGCTTAGCAGTCCTTTTTTTTTTTTGGGTAAAATTTGAAGATCCGTGGTTAAACATGTTATAATTTAGAAATCCTATCACATACAAATCACACATATTAGTCTATATCAATGTTTGTCATTTATTAAAACACAGGAGAAAGCCCTTTAGGCTAACAATCTCCCCATTTTTAAATGATAACAAACTTGGTGGATTGTGACAAAAAAAATGTAATCTTGTATGAACATGTCAAACCGAGAGATATAAGAATTTATATTCGTTTGATGTGTGATCTCTTAATCATAAAGCTCAATAAGTGATTATGAGATAACATTAAAGATTTTAAGCATAGTCTCATAAGTCGGGCTCAATGAGCCTATGGCCCAACCAACCTCCGTATCCTCATTCCTTCTATTTATAAAAGAACTATTGCATAAAGAAATAGCCAAGAAATGGTCATTAGATATAAAGTACGTTAGCACAAAGATTCAACATAATGATATGTACATATATGCATATGGAAATGTAGAGGATAGAAAATGGTTATTATTGCTCCCCCTTTCTATATGCATATGACCAGTAGATAGAAGAATAACATTATGCATTATCAGATAAAACTGGTTTTGTGATTTTGGACATCTAAAGAGTGCATCCAAAAAGCAGAAGTGCAGTCTTTGTGAAAACATGTTTTGGACTGGGTATTTAGATGTAGGATTACTCCCCCTGTGTCTGTGCAGGGTTCAAACAGAGTCTCAAAAAAATCCAAATGAAATACAAATCTGAAACCTTTGACAAATTTAAAGAATTCATAAATGAAAAAGAGAAACAACTTGGTAAGAGTATTAAAACTCCAAGATTCGATCCAGAAAGTGAATACTTAAGCCACGAGTTTCTAAGTTATCTTAGAGATAATGGGATATCATCCCAATGGACTCTACTGGATACACCTCAGCATAATGGTGTATCTGAAAGAAGGAATAGAACTTTATTAGATATAGTTCGAACCATGATGGCTTTTGTTGATGCATTAAAATTATTTTGGGGTTATGCACTAGAAACTACTGTTTATATCCTAAACAGAGTTCCATAGAAAATGGTTAATACTACCCTATTTAATCTATTTTATGGTAAATGACTAAATCTAATTCACATAAGAATTTGGGGATGTCATACTTATATGAAGGGGACAAAATCAGACAAATTAGAGAATAAGTCTGAAAAGTGTTTGTTTGTTGGATATCTAAAAAAAAAAAAACTCATGGATATTATTTCTATCTCCCTATTGGAAGCAATGTGTTTGTTTCAAGGTGTGATATTTTTTTAGAAAAGGAATTCGTGCTAAGGGGAGATAGTAGGAGCAAAATTGAACTTAGTAAAGTTCAAGAAGCTCAAATAAATAACGATCAACCAGTTGATCCTGAATTTATTAATAAAACTTAAATGTTTTTTCTTCTATGTTTCTCCAAGTTTATCTTCTCCTCTTCTTCCTAGGACAGACCTAGCTACTATGTATGGTTGAGAGCTACATGACCACCCTAGGGTTTGGGCCTATTTGCCATGCTAGGCTATCTACGGCCTAATCTAACCGTTCTGGTCTAACCAATGTATAAGCTGCTCTCATAGTTATCGCTCAACCATATAGTTGTAAGAATAAGGGAAGAAGATAAAGAAAGGGAATAATAGAGAAAAAGAATAAAAACTACATCATGCAAGATAGAAAGAGAAAGTAAGAAGCATACTCGGTCATGATGAAACTAATCAGACACGAGTAAGAACATGGCTCTGATACCATTTTGTTGCAATCGGGTTGCACCCAGGAATTCAAAACTGAAAAATTGTGTTTTATAAACTATTTACAAAGGAGTTAAAACAAATTAAAATATAGTGTTTCTGAATTTGAAAAGAAAGTAGTCTATCTCATAATACAAAGAGTTTTCTCTTGAAGGATTGTCAAATTCGCTATGCATTTCTTGTAAGAATTGAAACCTTAAATAGGCTTGAGTAGCATAACTTTCTCAGAGAGCATCTTGCATTATTGATGAGTGGTCTGATACATGTGAAGTGGGAATTAGGTTGTCGGTCACTTGAAGGAATGGTTCCATGATGCGCTTAGAGTGGAGGGGTCCACTATCGTTATCCGTGTAATGAATTATTTTACATAAGAGTTTAATAATAGAAAAAGCTGATTTGGACATTTCATACAGCTAGAATTTTTGGAGTTCTCTTTTCTTTTTTGAGTGGAGTCTTGTCATATTATGGGCTTTGGCAAAGGTATGGTGCTGCAATACCGATGAGATTGTCCATGTCACCATTATCTTTGTCGAAAAAGATGAAATCTGGTTGAGTTTCATCATCATTGTGTTCTGTTTCTAATTGAATATGATTTTGTAATATCTGGAGTTGAAGCTGTAAATCTGTTTTAGAAATTTTTTATTTTCCTTTGCTAGAAGAAGATCCTGCATTTGCCTCCTTTTTTACAAGAGTAATGAGATTTACTAAACTTGTTGCTGCTGGTAATAGCTTAGGTGTCCATCCTTTGACTTTGATTTCTTGACATAAATGGAGTTAATTACTCCATAATCGTACTAATATCGAATTTCCTTTGGAGAAGAATTGATGCGTAGATTTTGGAAATATAAAATCATCAATTTTAAATTCATCCCTTAATCAAGTTTTAGTTAAAACATTAATATTAAAATGCACATATGAGCAAGTATACTCATCACAAGTATAGTGTAGGGAATTAACGAGTATCGATCCTCAAAGGAACAAGTACACACTAATCACTTTTCATTCATTGTTTAACCTATCAACTAAATTAATAAAGAAATAAAAATAAAATATATACATATATACATAAATGTATATATATATATATATATATATATATATATATAACTCATGGAGAGAAAAATATGTAATTAAATAGTTATTCTCAAAAATATATCACGAATCATCTAATACTTATCATAACAAATTATTTTCTTAACATCATAAAGGAATATAAAGATAAATTCCACTTTGTTTGTTAATCTATGGAATCCTATATTTTGATTCATATTAACAGATTTGTCAAACAAGCTAACATAACCAAAACATGCATTAAGCTAATCATTATATATTTTGATTCAATTAGTAGATTTGTCAATCAAACCATCCTAACCAAAATATACATGAATCTCAATTCCTTAAAATCATGAAACTAGCTAATGACTCTATGTCAAGGCAAAATTAACTTGACATTTGATCAGTTAGTTCTAAAATCCTAACTTCGTCATTCAAATCCATTAAGATTCAACAAATACAAAATTAATGTAATGAAACTCCTAACATTATTTTGTCAAAGTCAATTAGAAGAACTCACACCAATAACTAAGGAAATCAAGTAATCAAACACAAAAAATGACAAAGAATTGACCAAATAACTAAATTAACACAAAATCATGAATCCCAAAATAATGTTAAATTACAATAAAAGCATTGAATATATCATTGCTAAAGAAAAAGAAGATAAAGAGAAAAGAAAGCACTCATAGATAAGCCTCTTTCTTCTTCTTTAAAGACTCCCTTTGACAATCCTTCTTGACTTGGGTGAACACCTCATTCAATGAGAGAATCAAAATTTTTGCCCTTTAATTCACCTCTCTAAGTTGTATCTCCCAAACCCTTGTGTTCTCTTATATTTTTATAGGCCTTTTGGATGCCAATTTCGTGGCTGAGGAAGTCTTGGCCGAGTAAGAATAGGAAAAATATCAAAATCTTTGGATAAGCCCTAATTCCTCATATAGAATTTTCACCTCCAAAGCATTCCTAGCGCTAGGTACCTTCGACCCACCTGGCGCCAGGTGCACTTGGTTCTTCCTCTATTTTTGCTCTATTTTTTTTGCCGTCTCTCATTTGCAGGCAAAATGGACCCGACGCCAGGTACACTTGCTAGACCTAGCGCTAGGTTTGTTCTGAAAAAACCCCTGAAGCTTGCTCAACTCTGCTGCTGGAGTAGAATGGACTAAGCGCCTGGTCCACTGGCTGGGCTTGGGACAAGGTACATTCTAGTTTTGTGCATTTTCTGCTCGATTTTAACTTAAATATGCACATATTTGCCAAAAAACACTTTTTACAGACAAAATGTTAAATAGGAAGGAATATGCCTAATTATTACAACAAATGTATCTTAAAATAACCTCAAATAACTACGAAAAGAATGGTGATTTTAATTCCTATCACATACCCCCACACTTGAATATTTACTTGTCCTCAAGCAAAACACTTTAGTCCAAGAAAAATTATCAAGAAAATACAAGTTTTTTCTCATTCCAAAAATTTCTTCACCATAGCAAAGATCATGTCTTCCTTTTAAACTTTAAATACAATTCTTGTCATTCATACCCTTTGAAAACAATACAAACTTTGAAACATTGGACAAGACATCACAAAACCCTTGAAGTCAAATTAATCAAGTGTATACCTTAGTCTAAGAATATTATTTTATTTTTAAAGTAAAAATATAGATAATCTGAATCGCATAAGTCAAGCCATCTACCAACTCAAGCATTATAAATCCAAAAATTGCACACTTAAGTTATGATGTGAGGAAAGCACTCCAATTTTTCTCTCAAAATTTTTCAATGACTTAAAGAATTGATAACCTCAAGTGTACAGATTTCTCTTCACACACCATATTGGCCCCCTTTTCAGTCATCACTCATCATTTTTTCAACAATTCTTTCTTTCTATACTCTTTCTTGCCTTTTTCCTTCGGGATAGCCTCAAAAGAGTGTATCAAATTCACTTACTACTTCTCTTCATATTGACACCCTTTTCAGCTAAAGGTCTTCAATGATAATCCATAAGAGCCTTTTTTTTTTTTTTCTCAATTCACACCAACAATAGTGTTGTTTCCAATCATTGTTTTTTTCTTCCACTCAAATCAAAATTTTCATCATTCTCCTCAATCTTTCCTCTCAAAGATCTATTTTTAACTCACATTTTTTTCATCACAACTCAAAGCTAGCAAAATTTAAACTCATAATACAAAAGTTAGCTAATAAACTCTTCCCATATTCATCATATCTTCTATATTCCAACTAAATAAGTCAAAAAACATTCAAACACCAATACATAAACAAGATTAATAAAAATTCTCAAGTCTTGACAAATATCTTTTCCAATAAAACCAATTTCATCAAACTCCACCTAATGAATGACAAAACTCATATCCAAGTAAGAAAAAGAATTACAATCTTGCTTAACAATGAAACCACTGAAATTTTTGAAAAAAGTTATCACAAACATAAAATATATTCACCAAATACTATGGAAAAGCACTTCTTCAACCTTTATTTTCCCCCCACACTTAACATGGACATTGTCCTCAATGGCCAAAGATAAAATAACAAAAGTACAACCAAGAAGACCAAGATGAATAAAGAAGAAGAATAAAATGAAGAAGATACTTCCATTACATTTTTGTACCACCAGGTTTTAATCCATCTCAAGGAAGGTTCAGTACAAGAGTACCTACTAAAAGAAAAGAAACAAAATAAAGAAAACATAAATTTAGAAAAAGAAAAAAAAATAAGATAAACAAAACGAAAAAGAAAAGAAAAAACACCTATAAGCTAGTAAAGGTCATTAAAATTTAAAAGAAAAAGAAATTGTAACACCCCTACTACCTAGGCCCAACAGGGCCAGGGATGTCGCCCCGTCCAAAGGACAAGGGGTCTTTATAACTAGGTCATACAATCAAAATAAAACAATACTTTAAAATTAAAACTTATTACAAATCAAAAATTCAAGATAAATCCAATATAAAAGTTGTTCACTTTCAACTCCTAAAGCATTACATAAATTAAATAATAGAATATCTTCCAAGGCAACCAACAACTAGCTACTCATCCCCATAGCAGGATCGACCTGAAATCATGATAAAAGGGCGATGAGATAAAAATCTCAATAAATTCGTATGTGCTTTGAGTGTCCAGTGAAAACAGTTTATGAATGCAAAGTGAAAGAACTTCATAAGAAAAATACTGGCAAGCAATAAACAATGTTCAAAATCAAGAGTGGCGTTTTGGCTTTTCCAACCATTCATATACAATAAAATCAACCACTCAAAAGGGCGGCCATGGGTTACCACACATTGGGCCCCATAACCATACAACGGTCAGAATGCCACACTTTGTGCAGACTGACAAAAAAGGAAGGTGATCGGCCTACCGGGTAAGATACTCCTCATTCTCTACACTTAAACAAATTTGGTTGTCCACTCTGGCAACACACAGTCCACATGACTGAAACCTGCTAGCTCGGACCGGCATGACTAAGTAGTACTGACGTTTCCCTAAGTTGAGTTCATCTTCTAGAGGTGGCCTCTTGCCAGAAGACTCACTCTTGCTCTTCAAAACTAGTACTACTAGCCTACCCTTATTGAGTACTCAACGTAGTTCATCCCACTTGGGAGAAAACTAATAAAACATAGCTTTACTTGAAAATGGCAATTAAGGGTTTCTAAAGTCTTTGTTAAAATTAGTTTTCTAAACAGTTTAGTATTTGAATAAAACTGCTTATTGTTTTTCAAATAATTGGTTTGACTGAAACAAGAAAGGAAACAGTCCCTAATTGCTTTTACCAAATCAGTGTTCACAAACTTTGTGTTTAGCTTGCCATAACAACTTTTGCAACAAACGGGTTTTATGCAGGAGCTTACCTGATCCTTTGCTCGAGATAGAATAAAGATCTCCAAAAACTGACCTAACCCCACCTAGGGTAAATATAAACCATAATTAAACTCAAGCCAAAATTTGCTTTCACAAATAATCCTAGTTCAACTTACCACAATCATGACCCTAGTGTCCCAAGTTTTAAGGCTAGATAATAATTAAAGGTTTTATAAAATAAATCTAGCTTGATATTAAAATAACTAGGGTTTGTGAAATAGTTACTAATAAGTTGTATGTTTAAATCTTGCTATAAATAAATTAGGGTTTATTTGATGAAGGGTCCTAGGCCCTAGATGATATTATTTAAAATAATTATTTATAATAATTAATGATTAGAAAATAATTGGTAAATAAAATTAATTGTAGGTAAATTTTAATACATTTGATTAAAAGATAATAAATAACTTTTATTATTATTTATGAACATAAGACTTACAAAATTAATATTTTCCTATTATGATTATTTATATAAAGGTTTATTTGATATTATTATTATTATATAATATCTATATATTTTATTTCTTTAATAAAAGTTATCATTTATTTGACTAAAATATCATTATTTTATGCAATAGCCCAAATCCACATCTTCCTAAGGTTTTTGAAATCACTAGAAGAAATTATAATATTAATCATTTTATTTATTTATTTTTTGATGAAATAAAATTAGCTTAGGGACAACAAGGCCATGATCATAATTCCTATTGCTAACCATAATCATGAGCATACCCTCTACACCAATCAACAAAACATCCAAATCATGAATAAAAACATAGATCCAATCTCCACTAACGTATTCATATTCATGGCCTTAACAAAAATATATGAATATAAACCCTATTCACCAAAGGTGACATAATCTCTAACATGCTTGATCATTCATACTACTCACGACATGAAGGCATGCAACAAACCCTAAAAACGCCATACATTCAACCAAGATAAATAATCTCATGCATCAACCCCATCTCCATCATACAAACACATTCATTTTCATGCTTCAATCCTAACTCTATCACAAAACACATAATCAATCTCCAAATATATTCCATCCTCATCCAACTACATCCAAGAGACATGAATCTAGAATTTAAAGAGGAGTTGAAGAAGTTTACTTAAACGATGACTACCTTAAGGACGTTTCAACAGAACCCTCTCGCTAGGAAGGCTTGAACCATCCAAGGAGAAGACGAACAATGGCCATGGTGGGAGTAACCATTCGGCCGAGAGAGAGAGAGAGAGAGAGAGAGAGAGAGAGAGAGAAAGTCTATTAGTGTGTGTGTGTGTGTATATATATATATATATATATATATATATATATATTCATTAAGAGTTGAAGATGAATGAAGATGGAGATGATCGTTCATGCTTACCTTGAAGGTGTTCTTAAGCCTTCAAGAAAATTCTGGTTTTTGATCCAAAAGTGAGACTTTGATTTCAGTGTTTGATGTTAAAAATTGCAGAAGTGGATTTAAGAGGATGAGTAGGTGTGATCTGGAGTTTTTGGAGAAGATTGAAGAGGTTTTGAGTGGTCTTAGGCATGAGAATAGTAAGAGGTGTTCTTGGTGTTCTTGGAGGTTTGGAGAGAATGGAGAGAATAGAGAGAGAGCTGGCCGAAATTCTGTTGGAAAGAGTGGCCGACTGGTTTGGGAGGGTTTTGGTAATTGGATTGTCAGATTTGAGAGGAAAAGGAAAGCTGGTTGTTTTAGATTCAAAAGGAATATTTTAGGGAATCAATTTTGAAAACAAATATGGTAAGAAGATCTTGGTTGATGGAGAGCTTTTGGAAGCTTCAATGGCCGGCTGATTGGTTGGGGTTTTTGCTGAGATGAATGATGTTTGAAGGAGTTTTAGAGTGGCCGAAATATGGAGTATAATGGCGAGGGAATTTTCTGGATAGTTGAGGCTCAATTCATGGAAGTTTGCGGGAATTTTGGACTTCAATTGATGGCTTGATTGTAGTGATTAATGGAGAGATTTTAGGAGCAGCCATAGAGCTCCTTTCGTGCAGAACAATGGTGGAGATGATGGAGTTCAGTTCGGGGCTGACCAAGGTGGATTTTATAGAAAAATGAGATGAGTTTCGGACAAGGGTGAAGAAGAAACGAAACCAGAAATTCTGGTTGGCCTTTCGCAAGACTTGCTGGATTTTCTGGCAAATTTTTCTGCCATGATTCAGCCAACTTGCAGAAGGTTTGAAGAGCTATTGGAAGGTCCTTTAAGGCTGGATTCCAGTCTTCTTTATGGAGGAAAGACAAGATTGAATTGCTGGAAGAAACAGCTTGGCTTTTAGCTCACCAAGCTGCGAAACTGACCGGAAAATTTTCCTGGTTTGCACAGCTTTTGTGCAGCTCGGTTTTTACTGGAATTTTTAGTCTTCAAGCTGAGTGAATTGGTCATTTTTTTGGCAGTATTTGGGAGGAAAAGATGGCTGAAAATTTCTACAATTGGACTGATCAAGAAATTGGAAAAATTTCCAGATTACTACATGAAGAAGATGAACACACCTAGGTTGGAGTTTTGAAGGTTCAACCATGGAGATTAATTCTCTTGGGAACGTTCCATAACTCTTCCCCATTTTTGGTCAATAAGATACCTCACACTTAGACATTTTCGAACCTTCCAAGCCACAGAACTTTGTTGGAATTTTTTGGAAATAAAATTAGCTTAGATAAATTGAACAACCTAATTGATTAAGAAGTAAGGAAAGCTAGAGATCAAAAAGGGTATGAATCCCTTAGAAATTTTTGTAGGGCACAAGAGTGGAATTAGGACATTCCTATCATGTCTCCCCTAGGACAACCCTCATACTCTTCCCTAAGGCATGCAAAGGCCAAAATATAGCCTACCTAACCAAAAATAAAATTTAATCATACTAAAACTCAAATGATGGAATTTGAACTCAAGACCTCAAGGATTTATTCCAAAGCTCTAACCACTAAACCACAACAACTCTTACTCTTATTTTCTCTCCCAAATATTTTTCCTATTTAACCCTCAAGCTATCTCCCTATTTCCACCTCAAGCAAAATTATCATTTTGCCCTTCTTACTCACTAAGCACAATTAAGCCATCTAGACTACTAATCACATATCTAAAGCACATAAAATCATATAAAAATATATTTATACATGTAAGAAAATATGATATGCATCCCGAACCCTTTACTTTAAGGTTGGTTTTAGCTGGGGTTTCACATCCTCCCCTCCTTAGAAGAATTTCGTCCCGAAATTCAGGCATATCTCTATTTCAAATCGGGATACTTCCGCTTTACCTACTTTTCTGATTCCCATGTGGCATCTCGCGTGCCATGATGCTCCCACTGAACTTTTACCATCGGTATCTGCTTGTTTCGAAGATTCTTGATACCGCGGTTCAATATTCGCACAGGTTTCTCCGCATAGCTCTGATCGGGTTGCAGCACTAACGGCTCATCATTCAGAACATCACTGGGATCGGCATTGTACTTCTTCAGCTATGACACATGAAACACATCATGAATTTCCATCAACCCATCTGGCAAGTTTAATCGGTATGCTACTGGTCTAATCATTTCTTTTATCGGGAACGGTCCCAAATACCTCAGATTCAGCTTTCCACCATTCGGATACTTCAAGATTCCCCTATTCGGCGTCAATCTCAGAAATACACAGTCTCTTATTTGAAACTCCAACTCTCTCCGCCGATTATCTGCATAGTTCTTTTGTCGGCTCTGAGTTGCCTTCAATCTTTCCCTGATTAACTTTACTTTGTCTAACATTTTCTGGACACAGTCTTCTCCGGTTTTGCTTATGTAACCATCTTCTGACCAACTCCAGTATAGCGGTACTTGACACTTACGTCCATACAGGGCCTTATACGGAGCCATCCCAATTGAAGCTTGATAACTATTATTATATGACAGTTCTACATACGACACACATTTGATCCACTTATCCCTCAAATCTAGAACACAAGCTCTCAGCATATCTTCCAATATCTGTATAACTCTTTCTGACTGTCCATCGGTCTGCGGATGCGCCGTCATATTGAACTTTAGACTCGACCCCATTGATTCTTAAAACTTGCCCCAAAAATGAGACGTAATCCTCGGGTCTCGGTCAGACATGATACTTGAAGGTACTCCATGCAGATGGACTATTTCGTGCACATAGGTCTGAGCCAACTTCTCCATAGAATCTCTCACATTCACTGGTATGAAATGTGCTGATTTGGTCAGTCGATCCACTACCACCTATATGGCGTCCTTCTGGGTCCTTGACATATGAAGTCCGATGACAAAATCTATGGTCACCTCCTCCCACTTTCATTCAGGTACTGGTAATGGTTGTAATAGTGTCGTTGACTTTTTGTGCTCCGCTTTGACTTTCTGATAGGTGAGACATGTCGAGACTTACTTGACCACATCTCGCTTTATTTCGGGCCACCAATAGGCTTTTTTCAGATCTTGGTACATTTTGACTTCCCCCAAATGAATGGCGTACTTGCTCTTATGCACCTCTTCCAAAATTCTGTCTTTCAATGAATGTTCTCCGGGTACACACAACCGATCTCTAAAATACAAAACTTCTGTCTCGTCTTGCCGGAATTCACTACCTTGTCATTTAAGCTCCTTATCCTTGTAAAGCTGAAATTATGCGCTACTTTGTTGAGCTTCCACGATTTCCCGCCTTAGATCCAATACCAACTTCAGGTTGCTAACAACAATTCTCTTCTCTTGCACTTCTACTTTTCTATCCAACACATCCTGAACCACTTGAATCTCCTGCACTCTTAACCTGGCCATACCAACTTTTCTGCTTAGGGCATCAACTACGACGTTGGCCTTCCCAGGATGGTAGTTGATTGGACAACGGTACTCTTCTAGGAATTCTATCCACCGCCGCTGTCTCAAATTCAAATCCTTCTGGGTGAAGATGTACTTCAGGCTCTTGTGGTCAGTGAACACTTCATACTCAACTCCGTATAGGTAGTGTCATCATTTCTTTAGAGTGAACACATTGGCTGCCAGCTCCAGATCATGTGTAGGGTAGTTGACTTCATGAGGTCTCAACATCTGAGAAGCATAAGCAATCACTTTCCGGTCTTGCATTAATACTGCTCCCAATCCTTCATTTGAGGCATCGGTGTACAGCGCGTAAGGCTTATCTCTCTCTGGCAAACTCAACACTGGTGCTATCATCAATCTTCGCTTTAACTCTTGGAAACTCTTCTCATATTTTTCACTCCAAACAAATGGGACATATTTCCTCAATAGTCGAGTCATAGGCGATGCGAGCATTGAAAATCCTTTGATGAACCTCCTATAGTAACCAGCTAATCCCAAGAAGCTTCGAATCTCGGTGATGTTCTCCGGTTGCTTCCAGTCTGACACTACTTCAACCTTTGCTGGGTCTACCTTAATTCCCTCCTTGGTCGCCACATGGCCAAGAAATGCTACACTGTCTAGCCGAACTCACACTTGCTAAACTTGGTGAAAAGCTTGTGCTCTCGTAGCTTCTCCAATACGAGTTTCAGATGCTCTGCATGCTTCTCCGGACTCTTGGAATAGATTAGAATGTCGTCAATAAAAACCACCACAAACTTATCCAAGTAGGGTCGGAACACTCAGTGCATTAGGTCTATGAATACTGCTGGAGCATTGGTTACCCCGAACGGCATTACCATAAACTCATAATGTCCATATATGGTGTTGAAGGCCGTCTTGGGGATATCCTCCTCTTTTATCCGCACTTGATAGTACCCTTACCTCAGGTCCAATTTAGAGTAGCAACTGGATTCTTGTAACTGGTCGAACAGCTCGTCAATCAGCGGTAGAGGATACTTGTTCTTGACCATCAAGTTGTTGAAGCCCCGATAGTCGATACACAGTCTCAGAGTCCCGTCCTTCTTCTTCACAAATAGCACAGGTGCTCCCTAGGGCGACGTGCTAGGTCTGATGTAGCCTTGCTTCACTAACTCTTCTAACTGTTCCTTCTGCCGGTGCCATCCGATATGGGGTTTGCGATACTGGTTCCACTCCCAGAACTAGGTCAATGGTGAATTCAACTTCTCGGCTGGGAGGTAAAGAAGTAAGCTCCACTGAGAACACATCGGGAAAATCCTTCACTACCTCGGTGTCCTCCAGAGTGCACTAGTCCTTCAGCTTATTTAGCATATAAAGCTAGGTATCCTTGACATCCTTGCTTCAGCAATTTCTGAGTCTTAGCCCCCGCTATCAAATACTTCAATTCCTTTACCCTCTTGCCATCGAATTCCAACACATCACAACCCGGTCTAATAACTGGACTGATTTATTCTTACAGTCTACCCTAACCCCATGCTTTGCTAACCAATCCATTCCCAATATCAAATCATAATCTTCAATTTCCAATACTATCAAATCTCCCTCCAGGCTTTCTCTCCCCACATCAATTTTACAGTTTCGCACATACCGATCTGCTTGCACCATCTTCCCCAAAGGTGTACTTACCAATAGGGTAAAAGGTAACTCTACTCCATCCCAACCCAAATGACATGCACAGATCTTGTTTAAGTAGGAATGAGTACAACCAGGATCTATCAATGCATTAATGGAATGTCCTTGGATAGTAAACGTACCTTCCACTACTGCTGCATCGGTCCCAACCTCCTTTCTGTTGAGAGCGAACACCTTGGCTTTCACTTGAGGCTTCGGTGCTCCATTCCTAGATGCTCCCATGGTATTGGCTCTGTTGGGTCCCGAATTCCCTTACCCGACTCGATGCAATTTAGGGCAGGCGTTCCGTAGGTGATTCGGGTCGCCGCAGTGATAACATTTCTGCTCTCTTCCTTTGGACCAAAAATTCTTCTCTGTGTGGCCTCTTTTCCCACACTGTTGGCATAACGGAAGGTTTGAAGCAGGTTCGACTGGTGCGGTCCGAGCTTGCTTTCCCCGATTCTACCACTGCTGGTTGGCGAGTCGCTTGTTGGTTTGCTGCCTCGGGAAGTATCCTTGTGGTTGCCTTGGCAGCTGGAAAGGCCTTGCTACCATCCTGCTGCGGTCCTCATTCTCAGTCCTAGTAGCTGCGTCTACGGCCCCCGAATAGGTCGTTGGTGGAGAAGGTGCCAATGCCCTCTTCAATTCCTGCCTCAATCCTTTGACAAACTGCCTTGTCATATTCTGCTTGGTGTCTACTAGTCTCTTGCAGTACTTCGACAGCTGGGTGAACCGTGTTGCGTACTGGGGCCACTGTCATGCCTCCCTGCTTTAAATTCTGGAACTCGTCCTCCCGTTTTTCCACTATCCACTGAGGGATGTACTCCACTCTGAAGGATTCAACAAAGTTGGACCACGTCCATTCCTGATCAATCGTCTCCCAGTCATCTTGAACCTACTGCCACCATGCCCGAGCTGGGCCCCTCAAACAGAATACAACAAATTTAACCATCCGCTCCTCGGTGTACTAGAGCGTTGTAAATATATCTTCCATCTATTCGATCCATTGCTCTGTTTTCTGATCTTGCTCAGCTTCGCCAAAGAAGACGGGTGGTTGAAACTTCAAAAATCGCTCCAATGCCTCATCTTCTCTCTTGGGGTTCCTTTGCTCAGTCAGGGTCTGTAGAATCTCTGCCATCTTACTGAATGCCTATCCCATCGACACATCAACCGGTGCATCAGACCCCATTCCCATATCCGATTCACTCTCATTACCCCAGTTGGGTGATTGCATCTGGGTCGTCTCAACTTTCGGTGCCACATGATCTGCTTTCGGAATCCTTCTGCTTGACAAAGCTACACGGTGCTTGGGTGCCATTCTAAACCATACCCAAATGATAAGTGTATGCATTCAATGATTAAATCATTTAGTTAGGCATGCATTCACAGTCAGATATAAGTAAAAGGAAATTAGATGCAAGTTTATATCTAAAGGATTACTCATAAATTTTCTCTCAAATCTTTATTTGCATAAATTTGAAATTTAAACAGAAAACAGAAATAAAATTCCTTAACATAAAGTTTACGAAAAATAATAAATAAGCACCCTGATCAACATAACTCTCAGCCTTCTAGTCTTCATCTAAATCCTCAAAATCAACCTCATACAATCATCCCCCAGAGTTCTTAGAGAAGTCTACCCCAGCCCCACTGGCAAACCCCTCGATTAGCTCCTTCCCGGGTCACTTAGAACTCTCCCCGGCCTCAACTCGGCTGGGAGAAGGAATGAAAGAAGGCCTAGGTGCAGACTCATAATCTATCTCCCCTGGGTCATCACTATCTGCTGATAAATCCACTATGGGACTAGGAGGGTGTGGAACATGCTCCATGTCTATCTCCTCATCTTCACTCTCAGAACTTATTTCTATCATTGGGATCGAGGATGGCTCATGGATCGGGACCTCATCATCACTGCTATCTTCTAAATGAATAATTGGCTGAGGAGTAGGCTGAGGTACTGGAAGGTCTTTTGGGTAGATAGGGATAGGAGGATGCCATTGCTGCCCCTTTCTCGTGGTTCTAAGCATTCTAACCATCTTATAACATAAATAAGATAGGTTAGATAAAGATTTGAACTTAAAAATATAAAACATACACTATCAATATTTGCCTAAACCTAGGCTCTGATACCACTTATAATACCCCACTACCTAGGCCCAACAGGGCCAAGGATGTCGCATCGTCTAAAGGATAAGGGGTCTTTATAACTAGGTCATACAATTAAAATAAACAATACTTCAAAATTAAAAAATATTACAATTCAAAAATTCAAGACAAATCCAAAATAAAAATTGTTCACTCTCAATTAGTAACTATTTCACAAACCCTAGTTATTTTAATATCAAGCTAGATTTATTTTATAAACCCTTTATTTATTATCTAGCCTGAAAGCTTGGGACACTAGGGTTATGATTATGGTAAGTTGAACTAGGATTACTTGTGAAAGCAAGTTTTAGCTTGAGTTTAATTATGGTTTATGTTTACCCCAGGCGGGGTTAGGTCAGCTTTTGGAGATCTTTATTCTATCTTGAGTAAAGGATTAGGTAAGCTCCGGCATAAAACCTGTTTGTTGCAAAAGTTGTTATTGCAAGCTAAAAACGAAGCATTGAATGCATGCACTTATCATTGAATGCATCCACTTATCATTTGGGCATGGTTTAGAATGGCACCCAAGCACTGTGTAGCCACATCAAGCAGAAGAGTTCTGGAAGTAGAACCTGTGACACCGGAGGTCGAGACAACTCAAATGCAGTCACCCAATCGGGGAAATGAGAGTGGGCCAGATTTGGAAATAGGGTTAGAAGAACTTGTTAGAGTGATAATGGGGTAAGCATTCAGCAAGGATGTCAAGGATACTTAGCTTATGTGATAAACAAGCCGAAGGACCAGTGCACTCTGGAGGACACCAAGGTAGTGAAGAATTTTCCCGATGTGTTCCTAGCGAAGCTTACTTCTTTACTTCCCAGCCGAGAAGTTGAATTCACCATTGACCTAGTTTTGGGAGTGGAACCAGTATCGCAGACCCCGTATCGGATGGCACCGACAGAGCTGAAAGAGCTGAAGGAACAGTTAGAAGAGTTAGTGAAACAAGGCTACATCAGACCTAGCACGTTGCACTAGGGAGCACTTGTACTATTTGTGAAAAAGAAGGATGGAACTCTGAGGCTGTGTATCGACTATTGGGGCTTGAACAACCCGACGGTCAAGAACAAGTATCCTTTATCGTTGATTGACAAATTGTTCAACCAGTTACAAGGATCCAGTTGCTACTCCAAATTGGACCTGAGGTAAGGGTACTATCAAGTGCGGATAAAAGAGGAGGATATCCCCAAGAAGGCCGTCAACACCAGATATGGACATTATGAGTTTGTGGTAATGCCGTTCGGGATGACCAATGCTCCAGCAGTATTCATGGACCTGATGCACCGAGTGTTCCATCCTACTTGGACAAGTTCATGGTGGTCTTTATCAATGACATTCAAATCTATTCCAAGAGTCCGGAGGAGCATGTGGAGCATCTGAAGCTCGTATTGGAGAAACTACGGGAGCACAAGCTTTTCGCCAAGTTTAGCAAGTGTGAGTTTTGGCTGGACAGTGTAGCATTTCTTGGCCATGTGGTGACCAAGGAGGGAATTAAGGTAGACCCAACAAAGGTTGAAGCAATGTCAGACTAGAAGCAACCGAGAACATCACTGAGATTCGAAACTTATTGGGATTAGTTGGTTACTATAGGAGATTCATCAAAGGATTTTCAATGCTTGCACTGCCTATGACTCATCTGCTGAGGCAAGATGTTCCATTTGTTTGGAGTGAAAAGTATGAGAAGAGTTTCCAAGAGTTGAAGCGAAGAATGATGATAGCACAAGTATTGAGTCTGCCAGAGGGAGATAAGCCTTACGCGCTGTATACCGATGCCTCAAAAGAAGGATTGGGAGCAGTATTGATGTAAGACCGGAAAGTGATCACTTATGCTTCTTGGAAGTTGAGACCTCATGAAGTCAACTACCTTACACATGATTTGGAGCTAGCAACCATTGTGTTCGCTCTAAAGAAATGACGACACTACTTATACGGAGCTGAGATGAAGTGTTCACTGACCAAAAAAGCCTGAAGTACATCTTCACCCAGAAGGATTTGAATTTAAGACAGCGGCGGTGGATGGAATTCGTAGAAGAGTACCGTTGTCCAATCAACTATTATCCCAGGAAGGCCAACATTGTTGCTGATGCACTGAGCAGAAAAGTCTGTATGGCCAGATTAAGAGTGCAGGAGATTCAAGTGGTTCAGGATGTGTTGGATAGAAGAGTAGAAGTGCAAGAGAAGAGAATTGTTGTTAGCAACCTGAGTTGGTATCGGATCTAAGGCAGGAAATTGTGCAAGCTCAGCAAAGTAGAACAGAATTTCAGCTTTTCAAGGACAAGGAGCTTAAACGGCAAGGCAGTGAATTCCAGTAAGACGAAGCGGGAGTTTTGTGTTTTAGGGATCAATTGCATATAGTCGGAGAGCATTAATTAAAGGACAGAATTTTGTAAGAGGTGCATAAGATCAAGTACGCCATTCATTCGGGGGAAGTCACAATGTACCAATATCTAAAAAAGGGCCTATTGGTGGCCCGGAATGAAGTGGGATGTGGTTAAGTATGTCTCGACATGTCTCACCTGTCAGAAAGTCAAAGCGGAGTACGAGAAGTCAGCGGGACTGTTACAACCATTGCCAGTACTTGAATGGAAGTGGGAGGAGGTGACCATAGATTTTGTCACTGGACTTTCTATGTCAAGGACCCAGAAGGATGCCATATGGATGGTAGTGGATCGACTGACCAAATCGGCACATTTCATACCAGTGAATGTGAAAGACTCCATGAAGAAGTTGGCTCAGACCTATGTGCGCGAAATAGTCCGTCTGCATGGAGTACCTTCAAGTATTGTGTCTGATTGAGACCCGAGGTTTACGTCTCGTTTTTGGGGCAAGTTTCAAGAATTAATGGGGTCGAGTCTGAAGTTTAGTACGATGGCGCATCTGCAGACCGATGGACAATCAGAAAGAGTTATACAGATATTGGAAGATATGCTGAGAGCATGTGTTCTAGATTTCGGGGATAAGTGGATCGAATGTGTGCCATATGCAGAACTGTCATATAATAATAGTTATCAAGCTTCAATTGGGATGGCTCCGTATAAGGCCCTGTATGGACACAAGTGTCAAGTACCGCTATACTAGAGTTGGTCAGAAGATGGTTACATCAGCAAAATTGGAGAAGTTTATCTTCAGGAAATGTTAGACAAAGTAAAGTTAATCATGGAAAGGTTGAAAGCAGCTCAGAGTCGACAAAAGAGCTATGCAGACAATAGGCAGAGAGAATTGGAGTTTCAAGTAGGAGACAGTGTATTTCTGAGATTGACGCCGAATATGGGAATCTTGAAGCATTTGAAGGGTGGAAAACTAAATCCGAGGTATTTGGGACCGTTCTCAATAAAGGAAAGGATTGGACCGGTAGCATACCGATTGGACTTGCCAAATGGATTGACGGGAATTCATGATGTGTTTCATGTGTCACAGTTGAAGAAGTATAATGCCGATCTCGATCATGTTCTGAATGATGAGCCGTTAGTGTTGCAACCTGATCTGAGCTATGCAGAGAAACTTGTGTGAATATTGGACCACGGTATCAAGAATCTCCGAAACAGGCAGATACCGATGGTAAAAGTTCAGTGGGAGCATCATGGCACGCGAGATGCCACTTGGATATCAGAAAAGGGGGTAAAACGGAAGTATCCCGATCTGAAATAGAGGTATGCTTGAATTTCGGGACGAGATTCTCCTAAAGAAGGGAGGATGTGAAACCCCAGCTAAAACCAACCTTAGAGTAAGGGGGTCGGGATGCATATCATATTTTTTTGAATGCATAAATATATTTTTATATGATTTTATGTGCTTTAGATATGTGATTTGTAGTCTAAATGGCTTAATTGTGCTTAGTGAGTAAGAAGGGCAAAATGGTAATTTTGCTTGAGGTGGAAATAGGGAGATAGCTTGAGGGTTAAATGGGAAAAATATTTGGGAGAGAAAATAAAAGCAAGAGTTGTTGTGGTTTAGTGGTTAGAACTTTGGAATAAATCCTTGAGGTATTGAGTTCAAATTCTATCATTTGAGTTTTAGCATAATTAAATTTTATTTTTGGTTAGGTAGGCTATATTTAGGCCTTTGCATGCCTTGGGAAAGAGTAGGAGTGTTGTCTTAGGGGAGACATGATAGGAATGTTTTAATTCCACTCTTGTGCCCTACAATAATTTCTAAGGGGTTCATACCCTTTTTGATCTCTAGCTTTCCTTAATTCTTAATCAATTAAGTTGATTAATTTATCTAAGCCATTTTGTTCCCAGAAAATTCCAGCAAGGTTCTGTGAGATTTAGGGTTCGAAAATTTCTATGAAAGGATATCTTGTTGACCGAAATTAGGGAAGAGTTATGGAAGGTTCCCAAGAGAATTAATCTCCATGGTTGAACATTCAAAACTCCCACCTATGTGTGTTCATCTTCTTCATGTAGTAATCTGGAAATTTTTCCAATTTCTTGATCAGTTCAATTGTCAAAATCTTCAACCATCTTTCCATCTCAAATACTGCTAGAACAATGACCAATTCCCTCAGCTTGAAGACTGAAAATTTAAGTCAAAATTGGACTGTGCAAAAGCTGTTCAAACCAGGAAAATTTCATGGGCAGTTTTCGCAGCTTGGTGAGCAAAAAACCAAGCTATTTCTTCCAGCTTTTCAACCAGCAATTCAACCTCATCTTTCCTCCCTAAAGAAGGCTAGAATCCAGCCTTAATGGACCTTCCAATAGCCCTTTGAAACTTTTGCAAGTTGGCTGAATCATGGCAGAGAAATCTACCCAGAAATTCCAGCAAGTCTTGCAAAAGGCCAACTAGAATTTCTGGTTTTGTTTCTTCTTCACCCTTGTCCGAAACACATCCCATTTTTCTGTAAAATCCACATTGGTCAGCCCCGAACTGAACTCCATCATCTCCACCATTGTTCTGCAAAAAAAGAGCTCCATGGCTACGCCTAAAATCTGTCCATCAATCACTACAATCAAGCCATCAATTGAAGTCTAAAATTCCAGCAAAATATTCCAGCAAACTTCCATGAATTGAGCCTCAACTATCCAAAAAATTACCACACCATTATACTCCATATTTCAGCCACTTTAAAGCTCCTTCAAACATCATTCATCTAAGCAAAAACCCCAACCAATCAGCCAGCCATTGAAGCTTCCAAAAGCTCTCAATCAACCAAGATCTTATTACCATATTTGTTTCCAAAATTGATTCCCTAAAATATTCCTTTTGAATTTCAAAGAACCAGCTTTCCTTTTCCTCTCAAATCTGACAATCCAATTACCAAAACCTCCCAAACCAGTCTGCCACTCTTTCCAACAGAATTTCGGCCAGCTCTCTCTCTATTCTCCCCATTCTCTCCAAATCTCCAAGAACACCTACTACCATTCTCATGCCTAATACCACTCAAAATCTATTCAATCTTCTCCAAAAACTCCAGATCACACCTACTCATCCTCTTGAATCCACTTTTGCAATTTTTAATATCAAACACTGAAATCAAAGTCTCACTTTTGGATAAAAAACCAGAATTTTCTTGAAGGCTCAAGAACATCTTCAAGGTAAGCATGAACGATCATCTCCATCTTCATTCATCTTCAACTCTTAATGAATATATATATATATATATATATATATATATATATATTAATAGACTTTCTCTTTCTCTTTCTCTCTCGGCCGAATGGTTACTCCCACCATGGCCATTGTTCTTCTTCTCCTTAGATGGATCAAGCCTTCCTAGCGAGAGGGTTCTCTTGAAACATCCTCAAGGTAGTCATCGTTCAAGTAAGCATCTTCAAACACCTCTTTAAATTCTAGATTCATGTCTCTTGGATGTAGTTGGATGAGGATGGAATACATTTGGAGATTGATTATGTGTTTGCATGATGGAGATGGGGTTGATGCATGAGATGATTTATCTTGGTTGAATGTATGGCGTTTTTAGGGTTCATTACATGCCTTTATGTTGTGAGTAGTATGAATGATCAAGCATGTTAGAGATTATGTCACCTTTGGTGAATAGGGTTTATGTTCATGTATTCTTGTTAAGGCCATGATTATGTTAGTGGAGTTTGGATCATGTGTTGGTAGATTTGGATCTATGTTTTTATTCATGATTTGGATGTCTTGTTGATTGGTGTAGAGTGTATGCTCTTGATTATGGTTAGCAATAGGAATTATGATCATGACCTTGTTGTCCCTAAGCTAATTTTATTTCATAAAAAAAAAACGATTAATGCTATAATCTCTTCTAGTGATTTAAAAAAAAAAACCTAGGAAAATGTGGATTTGGACTATTATATAAAATAATGATATTTTAGTCAAATAAATGATAGCTTTTATTAAAGAAATAAAAATATAGATATAATATATAATAGTAATGTCAAACAAAGCCTTTTATGTAAATAATCATAATAGGTGAAATATTAATTTTGTGAGTCTTATATTCATAAATAATATTAAAATTTATTTATTTTCTTTTAGTTAAGGCATATTAAAATTTACTTATTATTAATTTTATTTACCAATTATTTTCTAACCATTAGTTATTATAAATCATTATTTTAAATAATATCATCTAGGGCCTAGGACCCTTCATCAAATAAACCCTAATTTATTTATAGCAAGATTTAAACCTACAACTTATTAGTAACTATTTCACAAACCCTAGTTATTTTAATATCAAGCTAGATTATTTTATAAACCCTTTAATTATTATCTAGCCTTAAAGCTTGGGACACTAGGGTCATGATTGTGGTAAGTTGAACTAGGATTATTTGTGAAAGTAAATTTTGGCTTGAGTTTAATTATGGTATATATTTACCCCAGGCGAAGTTAGGTCAACTTTTGGAGATCTTTATTCTATCTCGAGCAAATGATCAGGTAAGTTCCTGCATAAAACCTGTTTGTTGCAAAAGTTGTTATGGCAAGCTAAACACGAAGTTTGTGAATATTGATTTGGTAAAGGCAATTAGTGATTGTTTTCTTTCTTGTTTCAGTCAAACCTATTATTTGAAAAACAACAAGCAGTTTTATTTAAACACTGAATTGTTTCTAAAACTAATTTTGACATAGACTTTGGAAACCCTTGATTTCCATTTTCAAGTAAAGCTATGTTTTATCAGTTTTCTCCCAAGTGGGATGAACTACGTTAAGTACTCAATAAGGGTAGGCTAGTAGTACTAGTTTTTGAAGAGCAAGAGTGAGTCTTCTAGTAGGAGGCCACCTCCAGAAGATAAACTTAATTTAGAGAAATGTCAGTACTACTTAGTCATGTCGGTCCGAGCTAGCAGGTTTCAGTCATGTAGACTGTGTGTTGCTGGAGTGGACAACCGATTTTGTTTGGGTGTAGAGAAGGAGGAGTATCTTACCCGGTAGGCCGATCACCTGCCTCTTTTGTCAGTCTGCACAAAGTGTGGCATTCTAACCATTGTATGGTTATGGGGCCCAACGTGTGATAACCCATGGCCGCCCTTTTGAGTAGTTGATTTTAATGTATATGAATGGTTGGAAATGACAAAACGCCACTCTTGATTTTGAACATTGTTTATTGCTTGCTAGTATTTTTCTTATGAAATTCTTACACTTTGCATTCATGAACTGTTTTCACTGGACACTCAAAGCACACACGGACTTACTGAGATTTTTATCTCATCACCCTTTTTACCATTATTTCAGGTCGATCATACTGTGGGGATGAGTAGCTAGTTGTTGCCTACCTTGGAAGATATTCTATTATTTAATTTATGTAATGCTTTGCGAGTTGAGAATGAACAATTTTTATTTTGGATTTGTCTTGAATTTTTGAATTGTAATAAGCTTTAATTTTAAAGTATTATTTTATTTTGATTGTGTGACCTAGTTATAAAGACCCATTGTCCTTTGGACGGGGCAACATCCCCGGCCCTGTTGGGCCTAGGTAGTGGGGTGTTACAAGATGATGACAACCTTGAGGACGTTTCAAGAGAACCTTCTCGCTAGGAAGGCTTGATCCGTCCAAGGAGAAGAAGAACAATGGCCATGGTGGGAGTAACCTTTCGGCTCTGAGAGAGAGAGAGAGAGAGAGAGGGAGAGAGAAAGAAAGAGAAAGAGAAAGTCTATTAGTGTGTGTGTGTGTGTGTATGTGTGTGTGTGTGTGTGTGTGTATATTCATTAAGAGTTGAAGATGAATGAAGATGGAGATGATCGTTCATGCTTACCCTGAAGGTGTTCTTGAGCCTTCAAGAAAATTCTGATTTTTTATCCAAAAGTGAGACTTTGATTTCAGTGTTTGATGTTAAAAATTGCAGAAGTGGATTTAAGAGGATAAGTATGTGTGATCTGGAGTTTTTGCAGAAGATTGAAGAGGTTTTGAGTGGTCTTAGGCGTGAGAATGGTAGTAGGTGTTCTTGGAGATTTGGAGAGAATGGAGAGAATAGAGAGAGAGCTGGCTGAAATTCTGTTGGAAAAAGTGGCCGACTGGTTTGGGATGGTTTTAATAATTGGATTTTCAGATTTGAGAGGAAAAGGAAAGCTGGTTGTTTCAAATTTAAAAGGAATATTTTAGGGAATCAATTTATGGTAATAAGATCTTGGTTGATGGAGAGCTTTTGGAAGCTTCAATGGCTGGCTGATTGGTTGGGGTTTTTGCTTAGATGAATGATGTTTGAAGGAGCTTTAAAGTGGCTGAAATATGGAGTATAATGGTGAGGTAATTTTCTGGATAGTTGAGGCTCAATTCATGGAAGTTTGCTGGAATATTTTGCTAGAATTTTGGACTTCAATTGATGGCATGATTGTAGTGATTGATGGACAGATTTTAGGAGTAGCCATGGAGCTCTTTTCGTGTAGAACAATGGTGGAGATGATAGAGTTCAGTTCGGGGCTGACCAAGATGGATTTTACAGAAAAATGGGATAAGTTTCGGACAAGGGTGAAGAAGAAACGAAACCAGAAATTCTGGTTGGCCTTTCGCAAGGCTTGCTGGAATTTCTGGGCAGATTTTTCTACCATGATTCAGCCAACTTGCAGAAGGTTTGAAGGGCTATTGGAAGGTCCTTTAAGGCTGAATTCCAGTATTCTTTATGGAGGAAAGATAAGGTTGAATTGCTAGAAGAAACAGCTTGGCTTTTAGCTCACCAAGCTGCGAAACTGACCGAAAAAATTTCCTAGTTTGCACAGCTTTTGTGCAGCTCGGTTTTGATTGGAATTTTTAGTCTTCAAGCTGAGTGAATTGGTTATTTTTCTGGCAGTATTTGGGAAGGAAAGATGGCTGAAAATTTCGACAATTGGACTGATCAAGAAACTGGAAAAATTTCCAGTTTACTACATGAAGAAGATGAACACACCTAGGTGGGAGTTTTGAAGGTTCAACCATGGAGATTAATTCTCTTGGGAACCTTCCATAACTCTTCCCCATTTTTGGTCAATAAGATACCTCACACTTAGACATTTTTGAACCTTTCAAGCCACAGAACTTTGTTAGAATTTTTTGGAAATAAAATTGGCTTAGATAAATTGAACAACCTAATTGATTAAGAATTAAGGAAAGCTAGAGATCAAAAAGGGTATGAATCCCTTAGAAATTTTTGTAGGGCACAAGAGTAGAATTAGGACATTCCTATCATGTCTCCCCTAGGACAACATTCTTACTCTTCCCTAAGGCATGCAAAGGTCGAAATATAGCTTACCTAACCAAAAATAAAATTTAATCATACTAAAACTCAAATGATGGAATTTGAACTCAAGACCTCAAGAATTTATTCCTAAGCTCTAACCACTAAACCACAACAACTCTTACTCTTATTTTCTCTCCCAAATATTTTTCCCTATTTAACCCTAAAGCTGTCTCCCTATTTCCACCTCAAGCATAATTACCATTTTGCCTTTCTTACTCACTAAGCACAATTAAGCCATCTAGACTACAAATCACATATCTAAAGCACATAAAATCATATAAAAATATATTTATACATGCAAAAAAATATGATATGCATCCCAACCCCCTTACTCTAAGGTTGGTTTTAACTGGGGTTTCATAGAAATAACAAAAAATAAAATAAAAAAGAGTGAGTCAAAAGTCATCCCATCATTATCATTGTCATCATTATCAGCTCCACGACTGGAAGATGTACCCGTAACGTGTTGGTTCAAAGTGGCTAGCTTCTGATCTTGGACATCTTGGCGGTAACAAATGTCGGCAATGGAATCACAGAGCTGGAAGAGGATAGTCATATGACTCTCTATCTGGGCCTCCATTCGTGAGTCAAAATCAGTGCGTGAATGAGAGCTAGTGGTACGAGAGGCTGGTCTAGCTGGTGGCACCTCTTCCTTCTCCTTATCAGTAGGAAGCTTCTCCCTTCCGGGATACTACACCTCATATAGCCTTTTCCATTTTTTTAGCCCTCTCATCACAGTGATACCCATACTAAACCAAAGTATGCTCTGTCACGAGGTCGTAGTCAGTAGTGGGCTTACTCAACTCTCCATCTAGTCGTACTCCAAAGTCTCTCAAAATACGCATAATAACCAAGGGGAATTTAAGGGCTTTGGCTGCACTGTTAGAGGCCACAACCTCTTTCATGGAGTTAATGATAATTGGAGCAAGGGGAATAGGCTCACGACTCCTCATCTTATCTAGAATATAAAGGTCAAGTAACCTAAACTCATTGAAGCCATTAGCCTTGGGATAGACATTGAAAACAAAAATATAGATTAGGGCACGTCACTGAGCCTCAAAGTCATTGTTAGAGTAATATTGATATTAACATATTTTCCCTTTTCTCCTCATATGAAAACTAGCCCTTACAGCTCCCACATCCCAGGTAAGTTCAGAAATGATCTTTTGGTTATTATGGTCCACAGCTATCCATGGTCCGTCATCCGGGATTTCTAAAATTCTAGCTAGTCTAGCCCTGTCAAACTCAATGGGAATCCCTTTGACCATGGTGGAGACGACTTGGAGAGTATTTTTCTTTTTGTCCTGCATGTTGGCATAAAACTCTCTTACATGCATAGGACAATGAGGACCTTCCATTCTAATGATGGGCTCTTACCCCAGGCACCTAAACATAGTAGAAAGTGTAGGAAATTGTCTAAAGATGACTTATATCACTTTTCTACTATAATCTTAATATGTTGGTGCCTTGAAGGCAAAACATGGCAAAACGAAAAATGCACAATAGCATGTTCATGAAACAGAGTACACGCAGAAAAGTAGTGGAAGAAAATTTTTTATACCTCTGCGTGTTTTCATTGGTCTAGGGGGTGCCGGCTGCGTCTCTGTCTGAACTACTTCTAGTCCTGAGATTAGTTCTTCAAGTTGTTGTCCCATAAGCAGTCGGCTTTTTCTGGGCATCAACACAACTCCTTTGTCTTTCAAAATATACCCGCACCTGAAAAGCCTGGTGAAGGCTATGGATTAAGAGGATGATCTTCCTATTCTGACTGAATGCTATAAAAAATTAATCAGATAGGTTTCGCATCTCTGTTCTTGCTCTTTACAAAGCACAGAGAACACACACGAGAGAGAAGATGTGAGGCTTGAGGAAAAAAACAACCATGCCTCTGTGAAAGACTACACCATTCAATTCAATCCCAACAGCCTTGATAATAGGCTATTATCCAGGCATTCAAAAATCAAACAGAAACCCTAAGGCTCACATCATGTTAAGCCATTAAACAAGCCTTTGGACCTATGTCCCAATTCATTGGGTTAAGCCTTTAATTTAATTTAATTATTCCTGGACTAATATAAGTCAGTAATTAAATTAATTAAATAACTCAATGGACTAATATAAACTTCAAGCCTTGGCCTAGTTCATTGGGTTTAACCTTTAATTTAATTTAATTTAATTATTCCTGGACTAATACAAGCCCAATAATTAAATTAATTAAATAACTCAAATGGGCCAATATATAATTCTCTTTTTTTGAACCTTTTATTTTATTCTAACCTAATAAATAAACCAAGCTACTTGAATAAAATAAAATCTATTTAATATAAGTTCAAACCCTCGACCCAAAACCATCAGGACTTATGAGCTATTCCAAGGACCAAAAGACACATCACATTGACTACAAAAATGACCAAAATACTCCTGCGATAGAAATAGCTGTATTTTACATTTCAAATACTTCCTAATATCACCATAAGGAAGTATTAACCCTAAGGATAATGCTGCGTTAGCAAAGTCTCCGACCTACAGCTGTAATGACTAAAATACCCCTCTACGCGTCGCCGTACATTTAGAGAGAAAGAGTGTATTAATACCTCTCTAAAAGACATCTACCATCCTTAAACCTCTAGTCCAATGATCCTCAACTCTTGAAAATGTTTCCATTTTCTAAGGGAGCTACTCAAAAGTAAACATCCAAGTTATGTTCCCCAAGGCCCTGGATACTTAGATTATTCGAACAGTCACAATGGGTGATATAGCGCAAAAGCTATCTTGTACAAGTTTGTCTTAACTAACTAGCTACATATATCCAACATACAAGTATATCGGCTCTACGATAGAACCTCAACTACAACATATCAAAGTACATGATTCTAGCTTCGTCAGACCACCAACCTATACTCAAGCGGTAGAGTATTAGTCTACGCTGTAACAGTAATAGTCTAGGTTTCTTCTAAATAGTACTTTTAGAAACCACTATTACAGGTCCTATTCTACGTATTTGAAATACGCTCATGCTATGAAATTAGTGGACTACACACTGGCTAAAGGTAAGACATTCCCCATTTGAAATTCATAACACAATAACATAAACATGATGAGATTTATATTCTCACCAATCGGTTAAGAACAAATGTTAACGTGTTAAGTAACCCGTGATCCATACCTTACTATGAAAGACCACCATTCACATAGATCACTTACTTAAATATAGTGGATCCTTTCTAAATGTAAATCGTGCACAAATAAAATGTAAATTCACAAACAAATTTTTGAGAATAAATTCTTTTATTAATAAATTCAATAATTACATCAGAAAACTAATTTAAAGGGCATACATTCCAACAGACTGTCATACTAGATTTAGCACATAGGATCAAATAATTGGATAGGTTAGGTAGGTAGAGGCTCGAAGGAAGGTGTAGATGGAGATGCCTCTCGAGCTCTCTTAGTCTCTGGTGCTGACCTTCTAGATCGTCTAGACATGATAGAAGGATGAAGAAATATGATAAAAATAGAAAAATAGTAGGCTCTTAAGTCACTTTTTACAACCAATGTTCAACTCTCAACCGTCTCACAATCACAACATCATACAACACCACCACCATTCAACACAAACACCTTAAGATAATCAGTAAATACCACTCATCGGCCTCCAACAAACCTACAAGAAAATAAGACATATGTCTATCCAAACACCTTATCAACCAATTTGATCATATCCACAATATTCAATATTGCTCAAGGAAATCTTATTCATCCTAGAAGCACAATGCTCAATCAGCCATGCTATGTATATTATAATGCAAAGCTTATCAGTATAAGGCTAAGCGAAACATTGAACAAGTATCCTTTATCCCAAAAGTTAATCACAAAGCATGCATGCTCAATCACTTCAAAAAAAAAAAAGTGTAAACCATCAATGGCATTAATCATAAAGTAGTATCCATGATATTCCCATACCAATGCAAGCTCAATGAAAGCAATCTTAACAATTAAATTCTTCACTTGAAGATATTCAAGAATTTTCGCCAAAAAATGCATGGAAAATTACCCAAAATTCATAAGAAAAAACTTAACTGTAGAAAGTGTGAAAAATTCATACCATAATGTTCTCCAATGCATGGGCAATGATTCTATGCAAAGAGTTTGAAGAAATCGTGCTCCCAATGGAAGGATTGAAAAATGATTTTTGGGTGAAAAGGTTAAATTTTTCCTTGTGTTGATCCAAACTTTCAAGAACAAATTAAAGATTTTGTGTTTTGGAAGTGGTTTGGAGGTATGGAAAGTGATCCGGTGGTGTTTTGAGGATGATCTCGGCAATGGATTGAGAGAAAATTGGAGAGGAGTGAAAGTTTTTTGAACAAAAAATGGCCAAGAAGGCCGTTTTTAGTGTGGCGGCCGACGGGCCTGGCACCGGGCCCATGGACGGGGCCCGGCGTCAGCCCTCTGTTGCCCGCTATTCTCTTTTGGGCCGTGTTGACCCGGTGCCCAGACCACAGGTTGGGCCTGGAGCCAGGCCAGCCCTGGCCGAAAATTCACTTTTTTTTTTTTTCAAATATGCATTTTAATGAAAATAAAGACAAAGGAATATGAAATCATATGAGGCATGCAGTCTCATGGCAAAATAAATAAAAACAGACAAGAATTAAAAAGATTGTTCAGTAAAAAATTAAAGTAGTTCAAAAATCAGCGTTTCTCACGATCTTGGTCCCGTGGGTTGGTCTCTGTGTTGCTTGGCAGTGTTCCCGATTGACGATCACCAAGGAGTTTGGCTAACTGTCCAATTTGACCCTCAAGGTTGCGCATAGATGCCTCCAAGTTTCTTGTAGTCGCATCAATTCTTTGGAACGATGTTTCCATCCCACTTACCAATTTGGTGCCCATTTCCTCCAAGGATGGTTTAGCTGGTAGGGCATTTAATGGCAGAGGTGGTTAGTCCTTTGCATCCCAAAATTCGTAGAAGCTTGTCAAGGTTGGTTTTGGTTATTCCAAAAAAAGTTAGGATGATTCCTCTAACCTAGGTTGTAAGTATTGCTGTAAGGATTATTAGTCAACCATTACCTAAAAAAGCTACTTGTTCCAATGCTTCTTGCTAAGATCTCATATTTTGGCACTTATAGTTTGGATGTCTTTCTCTACAAAAATCATAAGTCACACTTATTACTTGCCCTTGGGAAGGAGGCATTACTAATTGATCCATTTTTTGCGTGAGTGCTTCCACATTTGCCTCTAATGTAGCCATTTCATCCACCTTATACACTCCATGTACATGAGCTCTAGACTGTAAACTCCCCCAGGTATAGTTATTTGTAGCCAGATTTTCAATTAAATCGAATACCTCTTCCGGAGTTCTAGAATTGATGGAGCCTCTTGCAAATGCATCCATTTATTGCCTTGTATCAAAACTCAACCCACTATGAAAGATCTGCATATGCATTCCCAACTTAAATCCATGGTGAAAACATTTTCTCAGCATCTCTTTGAACCTCTCCCAACAATCAGAAACGTTTTCAGCCTCTAATTACTGGAAAGCAAAAATGTCAGTCTTAAGTTTGGAAGTTCTAGCTGGTGGGAAATATTTAGCCAAGAAATTTTCAACTAACACATTCCAAGTAATAATGGATCCAGTGGGCAAAGATTTTAGCCATGATTTTGCTCGATCTCTCAAGGAAAAAGGGAAAAGTCTTAGCTTGATGGCATCTTCATAAACACCATTCATCTTAAATGTGTCACATATCTCTAGAAAGCTTGCAAGGTGGGCATTGGGATCTTCCTCAGGTAACCCATCAAATTGGACCATATTCTGGATCATTTGGATGACATTGGGTTTTATCTCAAAATTGTTAGCTCTATCCTAGGCCATGCGATACTAGAGCCCGTACCTAAGATTGCTGGTTTTACAAAGTCATTCATAACTTGCCTGTTAGCTCTATTGTTACCACCACCGTTAGATTGATTTACCTCCATTGCTTTCCTTACCCTTTTGCTTATAACCTTCTGGACCTTAGTGAGAGTTCTCTCAATTTCCGGATCAAGGTCGACAATCTCAACTTTGGATCGTCTCGTCATAAACTAAGAGCAAAGTCTATATAAGATAGAAAATTTTTGAGATTATAGAATTTATAAGTTAAACAGTTATGGTGAATTTACAATTTAAGTTACAAGGAATTACAACATATAGAGACATTAAAATACATGCATACAAGAAAACAAAATACAACACCTAGTCATTCAAGGAATATATATACATATTCACATATTTACATATAAATATATTAACATGGTTAAATCAACAAAATCCAAGCTTTCATGATATTGTTCCTCGGCAATAGTGCAAAAAACTTGATGTCAAATCAAGTTTTTCAAAAACACCTCTATGATGAAATAGAAAAATATCCTAATCCCCGACAACGGCGCCAAAAACTTGATGCGTAGATTTTGGGTATATAAAATCATCAATTTTAAATCCATCCTTTAATCAAGTTTTAATTAAAATATTAATCCCAAAATACACATATAAGCAAGTATACTCATCGCAAGCATAGTATAGGGAATTAACGAGTATCGATCCTTAAAAGAACAAAGTACACACTAATCACTTTTCGTTCATTATTTAACCTATCAACTAAATTAATAAAGAAATAAAAATAAAATATAGAAATATATATATATATATATATATATAACTTTTGGAGAGAAAAACTTGTAATTAAATAGTTATTCTCAAAAGTATGTCACGAATCATCTAATACTTATCATAACCAATTATTTTCTTGGCATTATAAAAGAATATAGAGATAAATTCCACTTCATTTGTCAATCCATAGAATCCTATATTTTGATTCATATTAACAGATTTGTCAATCAATGTAACATAACTAAAACATGCATTAAGCTTATCATTATATATTTTGATTCAATTAGCAGATTTGTCAATCAAACCATCCTAACCAAAATATACATGAATCTCAATTCCTTAAAATCATGAAACTAGCTAATAACCCTATGTCAAGGCGATATTAACTTAACCTTTGATCACTTAGTTCTAAAATCCTAACTTCATTATTCAAATCCATTAAGATTCAATAAATACAAAATTAATACAATGAAACTCCTAACATCATTTTGTCGAAGTCAATTAGAAGAACTCGTATCAATAACCAATGAAACTAAGTAATCAAACACCAAAGATTACAAAGAATTGATCAAATCACTAAATTAACACAAAATCATGAATCCCAAAATAATGTTAAATTACAATAAAAGCATTGAATACATCATTTCTAAAGAAAAAGAAGACAAAGAGAAAATAAAGCACTTATAGACAAGCCTCTCTCTTCTTCCTTGAAGACTCTCTTTGACAATCCTCTTTGACTTGGGTGAACACCTCATTCAATGAGAGAATCATAAATTTTGCCTTTTAATTCACCTCTCTAAATTGTATCTCCCAAACCCTTGTGTTATCTTGTGCTTTTATCGGCCTCTTGGATGCTAATTTCATGGCTGAGGAAGTTTCGGCCGAGTAGGAATAGGAAAATACAAAAATCTTTGGATAAGCCCTAATTTCACATATAGAATTTCCGCCTCCAGAGCATACCTGGCGCCGGGTACCTTCAAGCCACTTAGCACTAAGTGTACTCAGTTCTTCCTCTATTTTTGCTTTGTTTTTTGGGCCATCTCTCCTTTGCAGGCAGAATGGACCCGGCGCTAGGTACACTTGCCAGACCTGGTGCCAGGTCTATTCTGGAAAAACCCCTGAAGCTTGCTCAACTCTACTACTGGAGCAAAATGGACCAAGCGCCTGGTCCACTGGCTGGGCCTGATGCTAGGTACATTCTAGTTTTGTGCACTTTCTGCTCGATTTTAACTTAAATTTGCACATATTTGCCAATAATATCTTTTACAAGTAAAATGTCAAATAAAAAAGAATATGCCTAGTTATTACAACAAATGTATCTTAAAACAACCTCTAATAACTAGGAAAAGAATGGTGATTTTAACCCCTATCAAGAATCTTGTAGGTAATTAAGTCTAGAAAAAATTAAAAAAAAATCAACATATTGAGTTTCTATATCTCTAAAAGACTATAATTCTCTCATAATTGTATATTGATGTTCCTCTGGTGGAATCATATCTACCATCCTCTTTTCACTAGAGAGCATAATCCCCTTTTAGGGTCTAAGTGAGAAAGGTGTATGCGTAGTTTTAAATCTGTCATGCTTAGAACATTTCTCCATACTTTCTTCTTCAGAAGAAGAAGTATTTACTTTTTCAAATTCAATTTGTTGCAACATTTTCTTCACTCATTTTTCTACATCAAAATAGTTACCAAGTTGGGTAGTAATCAAAGAACACTCCGTGATTAGCAACTCAGTAACTTCTTTCGAATTACTTTCAAAATTTGCAATATCAATAATGTTTGATAAGTTTTTCTCTATCAAATGTACCTATTTAGACATAGCTTCAATAGTCTCAATCAGTTGTTTTGCATATTCTGCCATCTCGAGTTAAAAAATCTGCTAAAACATTTTTATCAGTTTTGATAATTTCAATATCAAAAGAATAGTCAGACAATATGGTTTGCCATCGAATAAATCATTTATATTCAGGTTTTGACAAAAAATTATTATTGATAAAGGCTTTAACTTGAGTATTATCCATTCTTAAAAGGAATCTTTTCGGTATTAAAAAAGTAATAGAATTCACTTTCATTAATATGATATCTTTGTTGGATTTCTCTAAAGGTACCTGAACAATATCTACATAAAGATTCTCCTATTTTTTCTTTTTGTAAATTATAATCTATCTTTTTAAAATGATATTTTCACACATTATACCACTTTTACCATTGCTTATATTGATGATGTACAAATGTGCACCCAAGAGTTCTTTTTCAAAACATTCACTAATTTATTGATCTTCTGATTTAAAACTTATACAAAAGAAGGGTTTACATACAATGTTTTGAAACTAATATAAAAAATAATCAATTTCAGCATAGAAAGAATTCTCTCTTGAAGGACTGGTAATTCAATCTGCATTTCTTCAAGGAATTTGAACGTTAAATAGGCAAATGTGGAATAGCTTTCTTTTATTACATTCTACATTATTGTTATGTGGTCTAGACCATGTGAAGTAGGAATCAAGCTATCGGCCACAAGTAGGAATTGTTCAAAGATTCTTTTTGATTGGAGAGATCCATTGCTTTTGTCGGTGTAGTGAATTATTTTGCATAGCAATTCCGTGGTTACTGAATGTTGTCTTGACATGTTGTACAATTGGATTTGTCTGAGTTCACTTTTTCTCTTTGATTGTAGTCTTTCCATTATAGACTTTAACAAAGGTATGCTGCTGTAATACTAGAGGGATTATCTATGTCGCCATTATTAAAAAACCTGAAGTCTGGCTAAGTTTCATCATCACTATCTTCTACTACTAATTGGATCTGATTTTGCAAGATTTGAACTTAGAGTTGAAGATATTTACCCCTAGATTATCTTTCAATAGTACCCATGTTGCAAGTAATCCTTTAACTAGGACAAATAGTGGAGTTATTGTTCCCCGTAATTATAATTTAACCAATTATAAAATAAAAAGAGAGTATTATGATGGACTACAATTTAAACCAGTTAATATATTAATAGATACAAGAGTAAATGGAAGTTATTTTAGCTATAAACTTTGTGGAAATTTACAAAAGTTTCAACAAGATAATCCACATTAATATACAAATTTTAATAGAGAGGTACATGAAATCAATGAAATAATAGAAACCTTATTAAAATTTAGAACAAAAATAATTAATTTTAGATTACTTATTGAAAATGAAGGAATGAATGATACTTTAGAAATTATGTTAGGAAATACTTTTCTTGAAACTGTAAAGCCATATAGATAACTTCATATGGATTGAAAATTACATATAAAAAGAAAATAATATATATATATATATATATATATATATATATATATATAAAACAAAATGACAAGTTCATACAGCATTAATATTCCTATTGGAATTACCTATAAAGATGTAAATTAGATTGTTTTCCTAAAGAATACCATCAATCTTTAAAATCTATAAAAGGAAAAGACATATCTAATAATCTTATTGAAATTTTATATGGAATAGAAAAACCCATAATCCCATTAGGATTTTTTTTTTCCTGATAAAATGTCCACCATTTTATTTCCATAATAGTAGACTAGATATTTTACTTGGAAATATTTTTTTACAATTATTTACTAAAGTGATTTTCGATACTTTAGCTTATTAGATTCATTTTAAAACTCCCTGTCATCATTTAATAATAGTAAAAAGACTCAAGAAAGCCCATGATAAGTTATTCCGCATTTCTTTCACCCCTTGCACAGCTAAGCATAATGATATTAGTTCAATGATTCTTTTTTAGTGGAGGGGTCTGCCATTATTGTAGGTGCAATAAATCAGCTTACAGATAAGCTCTGTGATTGACAAAAGGGGTTTTGACATTTTCTCCAACTGCAATTGTCAGAACTCTTTTTTTCTATTTTGAGTGCAGTCTTATCATATTATGGACTTTGGCAAAGGTATGCTACTGCAATACTGGTGGGGTTGTCTTGATCACCATTGTCAAAAAAGCTGAAATCTGGTTGGGTTTCATCATCACTGTCTTCTATTGCTAATTGAATATGATTTTGTAACATTTAGAGTCAAAATTTGCTTTAGAAATTCTGGATTTTCCTTTGCTGGAAGAAGAACTTGCATATGTCTCCTTTTTTGAAGGAGTAATGGGATTAACAAAACTAGTTGCTGTTGCTGGTAATGGTTTAGGTGTCCATCATTTGATTTTAATTTCTTGATGCAAATGTAGAACCGATTCAAGGGTGTTAAACTTATAATTCCATCCAAGAATAAAACAAATCTTCTTGTGCAAAAAGAACTTACAACACTGAATATAAGCTGGAAAATGTAAAAGTTAATTCTCTTAAACATATTAATCAAATTGGAATTTATGTTGTTTTGAAAATGTCTGCTGATTTCCACCAAATATTTTCCACCATTGGTAGAACCATCTGGGAATGGGATTAATTGAATCTTTTCCATATTTAATGAACCAGGTATGAGTAAGGTCTCGAAGAAAGAAAAAAATGTGCTATGCATTTAAATAATCCATGAAATTATACGTGGGAGGTCTTGAAGGACTTTTGAAGTGAATTGGTGTATAGATACCTACTACTGGCTGATATGATCTTCGAGTGAGCTTTTTCCTAGTGTTGTGGGTAGTTTAGTTGATTATGAGTTTAGCTCATCCCATTGGACCAAAACAGTGAATTTCTTGAGACAAAAAGGAGAAATTAAACTAACAACCTACCCTCTATCAAACCCTTGAAGAACTAGGCTTCAAAGACCCTCAAGAATAGTAGAAAGTTCTACTATAATCTCACCCCAATATCCTTGAAGCAACAAAGGCAAACAAGAACAAAAAGAATAGAGACAATAGGCACCCAAGTAAAGGAATTCAAACAAACTTTAGAAGAGCAAAGCAACTAAGATCCATTGAAAGAAACTATATTGGATTATCCAAAAGATTTATAGACTCATTCATAAGGAGGACTAAGCCTTAAGCATGGTCTTGAAAAAGATGAACAAGGAGGCTAGGGCCTTTCAAGACTCTCTCTTCAAATTTGAATCAAGTGTGTGAATTATGTTATCAAATCATAAAAAGTTGTATTTATACTACCCTAACCCTAGCTAAGTAATCCCTGAGGTTCTAATACAATTTAAGGCCTTAATAGGTCTTTACAAAGCATTTAAAATGGAGAAAAATCAGAGAAAACATCAAAAATGTGGGGCAGTAATCGATTGCCCAGGCTGGAGTCGGCGTCAGCTAGGGCTCTTAAATTAGCACTAGTTGTGTGTTGTTTTTAGGCTGTCGTGTGCAGGTTGAAGCCAGCGCCAGTTTAGCTGCTTGGGCCGATGCCAGCTGTCCGCTGGAAAGCCACGTTTTGGTCAAATTTTGTCCGTCTTTGTTGCCGGCTTGAGTTCTTGTTGGGGTCCTTCTTCGATAGTCTTCAAAATGAGCTCTTGGCTAACTTCCTCAGCCTTCCAACCCTCTTCCATCCTCAAGCATAGTTTTATAAGCAATTGAAAATTATCTTGAAGCTTTTTGGTCCTAGATCTTGTCATCGGTCCTTGTCCTTGCACGGTCACGCCTCCCCCTCCTTGATCTTGACCTCCATGATGAAGCGCAGTCTCATCACTGGCCAGGTGTTGGTGTCAAGGATTTCGACTATTCGGCATCTAGAGTAAGCAATGCCTTTGTCATTACGGGAAGGAATTCTTTCATGTTTGAATTTGATCGAACCAGTGGCTTATAAAAAAAATCTAGTTTTTAAGGGTTCAGCATAAAACAAATGACTGGATTGATTATAGGCTTCAGGATGAAGGCTGTTTAAAAGTTCTCATTCTTTTTTGCTTGCTAACTATTTTGGAATTGCTAGAAGAGGAATTAATGTTTTGGTAACAAATTCAAATGTCTCTGGGTTTTAAGGAGATTGATTTTTTTGGTTTTTGAGGAGTTTGATGACAAACTGCTTCTTGAAAAGAAGCGGTGGAGTTATGGCATAAAAGGAACTGTTTATTTACTGGGTTTTAGTGATCTTTGCAGGAGAAGAAAGGGAATTAAAAGGATTCATGGTTAAAGGTGGTCTTGTAAGAGAAGAACCTGGAAGAGGTGGATAGGAAGCTAGACTACAAATTTATTTGGTGCTGGTCCTTGTGGTCGAGAATTGTATTGAGCCATGGGTGAAGATCTTCTTCATTTCATGCACTATTTATAGATCTGAACTCACCTTTTTCAAAGAGAAGAGAAGATAAGATTGCAATCTTATCAGGCTTGTCCTACAAAAATTCTCATGTTAAGAAATTAGGAAGAGAATTAGATTCTCCTTTAATAATATCAAAACCAAAGCTTGAAAGTAATGTTTGCCATCTAACAAAAATCTATTTGACAACAAGATTTTTAACATGTTCTTGTAAAACATCTTTTGCTTCTTTGCAATCAATACGAAGAAGAAATTTTTTGTTAATTAAATCATCTCAAAATTTAGATATGCATAAAACAATAGAAAGAATTTCCTTTTTTAATAGTGTTATAATTCTTTTAACTAGATAGCCAGATACCCAAACGATATCGAACTAGTTGTTCCGAAAGAGACTCAAATTTCTTTTGTTTAAGAATTCCTCCATAACCAAGTTTAGAGACATCCGTTTCAACAATCATAAAAGTATCGGGATTTGGAATACCAAGACATGGAAGTTTCATGACAATTTGTTTGATTTTCTAAACAATTTGGGTCTGTTCCGTACCCCAAGCAACAGGATTTTTGGAAAGTCTATGATATAAAGGTTCACAAAGTTGTCTCAAGTTGGGAATGAAATCAGAAATATAATTCAAACATCCTAGAAATCTTTACAACATGGTTTTAGCCTTAATTTCATCAGGGAACTTATCAACAAACTCTATAGCTCGATAAATGGGTTTATACATACCTTGAAGAAGTTCATGGCCTAAAAATCTAATTTTGGTTTGACAAAGGTTGAGTGCTACGTTTGAGTTTCGTAGCACTCACTACCAGCCCATTTTTCATGATAATGTCACGAAAAAAAGAAAGGTGTTTAATGTGTTGATCGAGGGATTCACTTAAGACTAAAACATTATTAATATAAACAATGGTAAAGGGTGTATAAAGAGTAAAAATATCATTCATGACTTTTTGGAATTCACTAAGGGCATTCTTAAGACCAAAGGGTATGACATTCCATTCATATTGACCAAAAGGAACATCAAAGGCAGTTTTATATCTATCTTCTTCAGTAATCTGAATTTGCCAAAAGCCTTATTTCATGTGAAATTTGCAATAAATGACTGCTTTAAAGGTTTGTTTAAGTGAATCCCATTTGTTATTTGGGTATCTAATCCATTTTAAAGCTTTATTAAGAGGTTTATAATTTATGACTAATCTAGGAGCACCTCATTCTTTTTTAGCATTATTGTTTACATAAAAAGCCGCACAAGACCAGGGAGACCGTGATTCACGGATGATTCCTTTAGCTAATAATGCAAATATTTCTTGTTTACAATATTCAAGAAGTTCTTGATTCATCTGAATTGGTCTTGCTTTAGTCGCTATCATACTTTCAATAAAATTATCGATATAAGGTAAACTTACTACATGTTTTTTCCTATTCCAAAAGGCTATTGGTTTGTTAGAACAAATATGATTTTCTATATCTTTTGGATATCTTCATTCTTATCTTGGATTTCATGGGAATTCAATTGTTCTTGGATTCTTTTGTATTTCACATCTTCTTTTAAAAAGTTGATTTGATTTTGTCGGAGCTTTATTTTCCTTTTTAAACTATTGACATCTTTACTCTGTGGACTTAAAAAGAAAAGGGAATATGACTCAAATGGATCCTATGTTAGTATGAACTCCATGTTGATCTACTTTAAAAGGATAAATCTGAGTTAAAAACGGAGTTCCCATAATTATTTCTTCATTTAAATATTTGATAAGAATGAAAGAATTAACGAAGTGAAATTGGTTATTGCAAATATGAGAATTTGATAATTTATAACTAATTTGAAGTAGACTTCTAGAAGCATAATATAATTTAGTAGCAGTTTTTTCATAATTTTTAGTAGGAACTAATCTTTCTTGGATATAATTTTGATCAACACCAGAATCAAGTAAAGCAGCTGTTTTAATTACAAAATCATTTATTTTTAAAATAATCGGAATATATCATTTTTGAAAAGTACTTCTGTAAATAGCCGAAATATAATAATCTTTTTAGCTTTCTCCTACTGAAAAAGTATTCTGATCTAATGTATCATCTAAAAGTGGGTTTTCCATTTTTAAGTGTAATAAATCAATATTAATAATATTTATATCAGTAATTCTCTGTTCATTTTGTTCTTTTAGACTTTTAACTTCTTTTTTTAAATGATTGATTTAGATATATAAATCTTGCAAAGAAATTGTTTCTTCTTTATCTTTTCGTTTAAATCTATCAAAATCTTCTTTGAGATTATAGGGTTCTACTTGTTGTTTAGGATTTAAAACCATATCTTTTACCTTTAGTAAATATTCTCTTTTAACATTTTCATCTTGAATATGATCTAAAAGTTCAAAAAAGAGTTCTTTATTGGCTTTTGTAATAACATTAATTTTATTGAAACTAATCATATTAATCTCTCCTATTGAACAAGTACAAATTCCAGTACATCCACAAGAAGAGGATTCACTTAAGGATTCATTTTCAAAGGAATTTTCTTGAATTTCAAAGATTTCATCAATATTAATATTAGAGGTATTAGAAGATTCAGATTCATCTAGAATAGCTTCTATTTGATGTAAAATATCTTTGTTTAAAGTGAGTTCACTAACCTTTTTTTTCTTTTTTTCTTTTTTGTTTTTGTTTGTATTCGTTAGCTTTATGTCCTCTTTTTCCACAAAAAGTTACATTTGATTTCATCCTTATCTTTCTCTTCTTTTGTACGTTTTTTCTTTTTAAAACTTTTATAGAATTTGTCTTTTAGCGTTTTTGTAGGAATTTTTCTTTTTTATTTAAATTTCTTTTTTAGTTCTTTAAAGGGAGGTTTAATGGGAGCATAGCCAAAAATTTCACAAAAAATTCCTAATTCTTTCTTCGAATTTTTATGCTAAGATTCCATTTGTGCTTTAAGTTTTAGATCTGTACAGAGATCAGCTCCTTCTTGATTTATATAACTAATTAATTGACCATAAGATAAGGTTTCATACGGGACTGCATTTCCCCAATCTAATTTTAGTTTTTGTCTTACTTTATCAGCAAATAAAGGTGGTAATCCATAAATGAATCTTTCTTTCCAAAATGCATGATGACAGTCAGATCGAAGCATTACTTTTTGTAAAACCATATCCTTATACCATCTAAAATCATGTAATTTAGGACAAGTTAAATTAGTAAGAATTTCAGCACTTCAAGGAGTTGCTATTGAAAATTCATTAGGGTCAATATTAATAACAAATAAATCATATAATAATAATAATAATAATAATAATAATAATAATAATAATAATAATAATAATAATAATAATAATAATAATAATGTACACAAGTATTATTAACAAGTTATTAAAGTAACTAATATAACTAGAACAAAAATAGACATTAGTACCAAGAATTATACTACTATTAGTACCACCAGGTTACAAAACAAATGAATAACCCAAACTTTTTTTTCTAAAGATATACTAAATCAACACACACACACACACACACACACACACACACAACAAAACACTAATATGTCATACACAAGAACTAGTGTACAACACACACACACACAAAATAAATTCAATGAAATCCAAAGCAAAATGAAAAGGTCAAGGATTTAGTGATTAAAGCGAGCTATAGAGCAGAATATTTTGCGGCATATATAGATAGTGGATTTGGATCATGTTTATGTAAATCAAATTGTTTTCCTAAAGAATACCATCAATCTTTAAAACCTATAAAGGGGAAATATTTTTTTACAATTATTTACTAAAGTGATTTTTGATACTTTAGCTTATCAGATTCATTTTAAAACTCCCTATCATCATTTAATAATAGTAAAAAAGACTCAAGAAAGCTTATGCTAAATCATTCCCCATTTCTTTCACCCCTCACATAGCTAAGCGTGGTGATATTACTAAAAAACTAATTTTTCCAAAAGGAACACCTCTATTAGAATACCAAATTGAATTAAAACAATTAGATTTAGATATAGAAAAAATAAAGAAAAAAAATTAAATCAATGTTATACAGATAATCCTTTACAATTTTGAGATAAGAATAAGATTATTGTAAAATTAGAAAAGAAAGATAAAAATAAAATTATTATGGTTAAACCGATTAGATATAATGAAGAAGATCAAAGAGAATTTAATATACAATTGAAAGAATTGTTAGATGCAAACTTAATTCAGGTAAGTAACTCTCCTCATAGTTTTCCAGGATTTATTGTTAGGAAACATGCAGAAATAGTTAGAGGAAAAGCTAGGATGGTTATTAATTATACGATAATATTATTTTTTATGGTTATTTTTTACCACATAAAGAAAGTTTAACAAATTGGACAAGAAATAAAAAGATATTCCCTAAATTTGATTGTAAAAATGGATTTTGGAAAATAAAAATGGACCCTGATAGCATAAAATACTTCTTTTTCTACACCACAGGCAAATATAAATGGTTAGTAATGCCTTTTGGATTAAGAAATGCTCCTCAAATATTTCAAAGAAAAATGGATAATATATTTAAAAAATATGACTTTATTTTTGTCTACGTTGATGATATTTTAATTATGTCTAATATAATAGAATCCCATGTTAAACATTCAAATATCTTTAGTGACTTATGTATAAAACATGGATTAGCATTATCAGAGAAAAAAGCAAGAATAATGCAAGAATGAATAGAATTTTTAGGGATAATGATAGATAGTAAAGGAGTAGAATTACAACCTCATATTTTAGAAAAATTAAATAGTTTTCCGAATAAACTAATAAATTAAAAACAAGTTCAAAGCTTTTTAGGAGTATTAAACTATGCTTTAGATTTTTTAGAAAATCTTGCTAGCCTAAAACAACCTTTACAAAATTTATTAAAACAAAATAAAATATTTAGTTTTAATTCTATGTTAGAACAACATCATAAAAAGATAAAACAAATATGTTCTAAATTACAAAAATTACAATTACCTTCAGAAACAGATGATTTAATTTTTAGAAACAGATGCTTCTGAAAATTATTGGAGTGGAATCTTAAAAAAGAAAGAAAATGAAAAAGAATTATTGTGTAGATATTGTTCTGGAACTTTTAATGAAACTCAAAAAACATATCATATTAATAAAAAAGAATTACTAGCAACAGTTAAAAGTTGTCAAAAATTTTATTATTTCTGATTACCTAAGAAATTCTTATTAAGAACATATAATACTCAATTAAAAGCATTTATTAGAAATAATTTGCCTTCTAAACCTGAGTATAAAAGATTAATTAGATGGCAAACATTATTAGCAGAATATCAATTTGATATTGAAGTTATTAAGACTAATAAAATTGTCTTAGTAGATTTCTTGACCAGAGATGGCCAACACAAAAGATAAGATTTATAAGTTACTAGAAGATATGGAAAAGCAAGTCATAAGCATCCAAGATAATGTATTTGATATCATCGATATTGCCTAGTTACCAGGTATGATGGAGGAAACTGCTAATTTATTATTATTTGAAGGACGTATAAAAAAAACAAAGATTAAATAATTTCGAAATGTCAAGTAAACTCATAAAAAATATTCTAGACAAAACAGTTTTTGATAAAATTGATGCAGTAGAGTCCTATTCCATAAATCCCAAAGAAGACAAAAAATCAGAAGAAATATCTTCCATGCCTCCATGCCTCAGAAAGAGAAAACAACATTATTTTCCTTAAAGATTTCTCCATCTATAGTTCCAATAATGGAGATACAAAAATAGATAATGAGAAAACTTTATAATCTCTCAAATACTGATACAAGATATCTGGATTATACTGGTGTATATCCCAGAATAAATTAACTTCAAGATTCTTCTCCTAGAGAAATTAGATATTGGTACGATTTTGGTGCCATAAACATGATATATTTATCTCCTTCAAATTTTGAAGAAATATCTCAATTACCCTAATGGGTTCAAGAAGAAGTAAAAGATTTTTATCTCAATAATCCTACAGTTTCTCCTAAAGATATTTTACATTTAAAATTTATCTTTGCTAGTCTTGATTTTTATGAAGAAGAAAGATACCCTGCTTTTGACTTTATCCAAGTAGGAAAAGCTTATCCTTATTTGATCCAAACTAATAATTTAAAAGAATTCAGAAGATTTGAAGAATCAGATATTCATTACAGAAGAGCAATCTGAATCAGAGTTGTATTACAAAATTTGGAAAGTGCATTCAAAAAAGGATTTTGGACATATGGAGGAAAAAAGATAAATTCTTCAGTAATGATAAGTCTAGCCAAAAGACACCACTAAGTCCTGAAAGATACTTATAGACAAATATAAATTTTTCTTGACAAAGGAATTATTCAATCAAGCCTACAGGCACAAGTAAGAATATGTCAATTCAAAAAGCACGAGAAGGGCACTTTTCCAATATGTTCTTGATATGGGGCTAAATTAGTCATGTTTTTCTTAGTTATTTGAGATTCTTTTATAATACATTTTGTTTAATAACTAATCATATTCCTTCATATTTGAGATTTTACCATTGGAAAGGTATTTTGTTCATTATTACTGATTTTTAGGGTAAAACGAAACAAAAATGTCGCAAAACAGAGGAGAGGCAGTGCCGGCTAGGGCCTTAGAACCGGTGCCGGCCATGCACTGGATTGTACAAACTTAGAAGCGATGAAAAATTATTGAAACAGAGTGGAACAGAACCAAGGCGGTGCCAGCTCCGAGAGCCAAGGCGGCGCTGGCTCTGAGAAGTGAAGGCGGTGCTTGATTTTTTCTACGCGATTTTTGATAATCTGAGGAGTTTTAGTATCTTCCAACTTCTACTCGACCAAGAACACTGTACCTACAAGTTTAGGCACTTCCTAAGCCTATAAATAGATGAAATACACGAGGAAAAAAATGGAGAATTCATTGATCATCATAGAAAATCACTCAATCAAAAGATGAATTCTTCAAGTTCAAGGAGGGTTGTGCAAGAAGGTCTTCAAAGGAAGAAGAAGGAGACTTGTCTATGGGTGCATTCTTTTACTTTGTTTTCTTTTTCTTGAACAATGATATGTTAATTGCTTTGTTGTAATTCGGCATTGTTTTAGAGATTCATAATATTTAGAGATATTTGATATTTTGATTAATTAGTTGTTCTTCTTGGTATTTAATTACTTAGATTGATTACGAGATTGGTTGATTGTTACTTTTTATTGACTTGCTTGGAAAAGGGGTTGATAGTGGTTTCAATTCATTAATTTCATATTTGTTGTCTCTTAACTTGCTTGGAAAAGAGGTTAATTGCTAAGAACAAAGTAATTAAAGGTTAATTGATGTCTGTCAGGAATGGATTCATTAGTTCATTTCATGTTTAAGTTTGCCAGGAATGAAAATTTAATCAAATGATTGTGTTTACTGCATCTTTTGTGTAAGACTGGTTGAGACAGGAATGTGATGCTAAGTTACCTAGAAGATAGGAATTCATGGATTGGAAACGAAGTAGTCTATATTAATCCTTCATGATGCCAAGGGAATAATTAGTTGTGATAAATATTGGATACTTTAAGATTATGGTTGTCTAACCAATGGCTTGAGTTACATAATTTTCCATCCTTGACATGTGTATATTTTTATTTTATTTTATTTCTTTTTCACTTTATTGAGTCGGTTAAACAATGAAAGAAAGGTAATTAATGTCTACTTGTTCCTTAAGGATCGACACTCGTTTGAACCCTATGCTATGTTAATGATGAGTACGCTTACTCATATGTGTAATTTAGGTTTAATGTTTTAATTTAACTTGATTGGGAATGTGCTTAGTTTTTATATGATTTTTATACCCAAGTCCGAACACATCAAGTTTTTGGCGTCGTTGTCGGGGAACAATATAATGAAAACTTGGATTTTGTTGATTTAACTATGTGAATATGTGAATACGTAAAAATATATATTATGTATAATTCTTCTTTCTACAAAAAGGTGCTATTTGTGTATTTCATGTATTCTTGTACACATTTGTACCTTAACCTAACTTACTAACTTTGACTATATTTGATTTACTAACTTTGTAATTTACTTTTAAGTTCATTTTTATCATTAATTCTGTTATCTAACTTGCTTCTTATTTTCTTAGGTGTTATCCTTGGTACATGACTCGAAAATTCGAAGGCGAGATAGTCGATTTTGACCCTGAAATCGAAATGACACTATCAAAAATTCGCCGGACAATTCAAAGGAACTTATTCGTCGAGATGGATGGTGCTCAAAACAATGTTGGGAATGATAGGAGGGTTATGGATGACTTTGTAAAACCCGCAATCTCGGACACAGGCTTGAGTATCACTAGGCCTAGGATAGATGCAAACAATTTTGAAATAAAGTTCAACATTATCCAAATGGTGTAAAATATGGTTCAATTTGATGGGCTACTTGAAGAAGATTCCAATGCTCAGTTAGCTAGTTTTCTTGAGATTTATGATACTTTCAAAATGAATGGTGTTTCGGAGGATGTCATAAAGTTAAGACTTTTTCCTTTTTCCTTGAGAGATAGTGCTAAATCTTGGTTAAAGTCTTTACATACAGGTTCCATCACAACTTGGAATGCCCTAGCTGAAAAATTTTTGGCCAAATATTTTCCTCCAACTAGGACAGCCAAACTTAGGAATGAAATCTTTGCCTTCTAACAATTAGATTCTTATCCTTTATATGAAAGTTCGGAGAGATTTAAGGAGATGTTAAGAAAATGCCCACACCACAGACTTGAGTTGGGAATGCAAATGCTTATCTTTTTGAATGGCCTCACGTTCGCAACACGGCAAGTGATGGACTCTTCTGCAGGGGGTTCCATCAATCATAAGATCCCGAAACAGGTATTTGAGCTTATTGAAAATTTGACTTCTAATAACTATTCATGAAGAAGTGCAAGGTCTAGAGCTCGTGTGCAAGGAGTGCACAAAGTGGATGCTATGGCAGCATTATAGGCTAAGGTGGACGCCTTAACCCAAAATATGGGATAGATGGTGATGCCTCAAGGGCAGGTTTTAAACGTGAGTTGTGATTTATGTGGAGAAGGACACCCTAATCATGAATGCCAAAATATGGGGTCACTCCAAGAAATATCGGAACAAGCGGCCTTTGCAGGTAATGTCCGGCCAGGTAACAACCCTTATAGCTTTACCTATAATCCTGGTTGGTGAAATCACCCTAATTTCTCTTGGAGTAATGGGAATCAACCTAGGCAAGGGTCTTTCAATTTTGGAGGAAATCAAAGGAACCAAAACCCCATGACCAATACTGCAGCACCTCCAAAGCAACCATTGGAAGAGTTGATCGGCCAATTGGTAAGCACCACGGAGACTAAGTTTCAATGAGTCAATGCAACAACAAGAAACTTAGAGGCTTCCACTCGCAATTTGGAGAACCAAATTGGTCAACTAGCCAAACTTTTAGGAGATCATCAAGCAGGGACATTACTGGGGAATACTGAGGAAAATCCACAGGATCACAGTCGTGGGAAACATTGAAGCAGTTTTACTTTTCTTTACTTTCAAGTTTTTGTGATTGAGACAATTTTTATTCATGTCATTTCAATTGCTTTTTAATTCAAGTGCATTATTCAACATTGTTGTGTTTTCTTCATTTTAATTAATTAATTTTTTAAAAAAGAAACCCAGACAGAACCAAGCTAACACCGGCTCCAAGAGCTCGGGCCGGCGCCGGTTCCTGTCGGGTGAAGCACAATTTAAGGGCTATTTTAGCTACTTTTTCTTCAAATTCTTCAATCTCCCTTTCAAATTTTCTCAAGCCTGCGCCGGCTTCACATCCCCCACTGCCCAAAATTTGATTTTTCAATTCATAAACACTTCTATAACATCTATTGACTTCTCTTTTGATGATCCTACAGATCAAAAACCACAACATCTTTGATTTTTTATAACACCATCACATTCAATCCACAAGCAATGAGCTTAGATTTCTACAAAAACCTTGCATCTATTGCTTGCCCATGAATATAAGAGCATAAAGGTATGATTTTTATTTCATTCCTACGGTTAAAATGATAGGGATGATTTTTTTCTACTTTTAGGGACAGTTTTGGCCAAAATTTGGGAATTATGTATGCTATGATTGAATTGTGCATTATTCCTTGAGCTTCATGAGTTGGACTAGATTAGGAGTTAATGGTTCTTTCATGCTTGATCCATGCATATGATCATTAGAGGTTTCGTGCATATAGTTAAGGTTAGAAGTATGGCTATTGGTGATGATTGCATAATGACTATCTATGGAACTTAAATCATTGTTTAATGCCATGATAATGCTTTCATTAACATAATCATTTGCATGCATTAACAATATTCCACAAGTTTATGCTTCACAGGGAACTTTACATGTATTATTGTAGGTTGTGATTGATTGAATTGATTAGAGATGATATATATTAAAGGAGTTGGGGTGTTGTGGATTGTGAGACTGATAGAGGGTTGCCTGAGATTGGAGGAATATCTTTGTAAGGGTAGTGGCCCTGTTTTAAGGTCTTGGAGCTCAATTGTTCTCTCTTCCTATTTCCCCCCGTTCCTTACTTGACCATGTCTAGAGCAAGGGGTCAGTCTTCTAAAATGGTGAGAACATTTTCGTCCTCAGCCCCTTCTTTTGTTGATCCTTTGTCCCTTCGACCTACTGAGTTTATTGACGCATCTTGTGAGAAATGGTACAGTAGGAGAGCATCTAATAAAATTATTGTCGAACGTACTTTCTCACCCACCTTAGACCATGCACTTAAATTGGGCATGATGTTTAGAAGGTTAGAATGGGGGACGATAGTACAATTGAAAGGGAAGTATTGTCATGTGCTTATTAAGGAATTCTATGCTAATATGACGAATAAGGGCAATAAACATTTTCCATATATTGAAATAAGAGTGAAAGGAGTTTCCATTGTCATCACTCAAAACCAATTAGTTAACCTCCTCCAGGTTTTTACGATGATACGTGGCAAGGGATAGATGTGAATAATCAAAAGATTCTTTTTGACCCCGAATTGGGATGTTAGAGGGACTAGAGCTACCCTAGGATTACATAAGCATAATGCATTTCAAGCTAATAGTTTCTATTCAAACAATGATCTGGCAACTAATTTTCGAGCTCTAGTCTACATTTTTAGATTCAATATTGTACCCCATGCTAGTGGTTTCAATGAGACTAGGCTTATTGACACTTATATTTTGTATCGGATAATGAACACATTACCTATCCCTCTTGCACCCTTAATCATCCAATCTATTTGGGAGGTTGTTCATTATCATCTCTCCACAAAAGCCTTTGTTTTTCCCTTGGTTATATTGAAGATTCTAAAAGACTTTAGTGTGAGTCTTGAGGTAGAACTCATGGAGGCTACCACTGAGCACGATATGGTCATTGGGCAAACTCTTATGAGTTGCAAGTACAAGTACAGCCAGGAGTTGAAGAAGTGGCTAACTCCCTTCGAGGTCAAACATCCCGAGCAGGTTAGGCCACCCACAGTGGAGGAAGAGCAACCACCACCGTCAGCACGTGCACGAGCTAGCAGTTCTCAATCCCACACCCGGACTGACTTTGAGACTACCGTATTGGGGTAACTCGATCAGCAAATGGAGGTGCTCCTACGCTTGCAGGGTACTATGGATGACATGGCGAGACGGCAAGCTACTATGGAGCAGCAGTTGGCCGAATTGCGACAGCATTCTTCGGGGCCACATGGTGGTGCGGGTACCTGTACACCAACTAATGATGATGAGGAGGAGGACTGATGATGCTCGTCTACATTTTCTCGTTCACTCTTGTTTTCTTTTCGTTTCTCTTTTAATGTTTTGTCTAGTTAGTTTTTGGTTTTCTTTCTTTGTACTTTTTTCTTTCTTTTGTTTTTACTTTATTTTCTTTTCTAGTTTTTATGCTTTGGTGTGCTCTTTTGTATTTTTTCTTTTTAGGTACTTTGCAATGCCTCATTCTTCAAAAGCATTCAGATCTTGTACAACACAATGCCAACCAAATGGAAGTTTGTTTTTCTTATCTATTCTCCTTTATATTTTTGGTCCCTTAGCCTTGGTTATTCCTTGTTATATTTATTTGGCTATTAAGGATAATGTCCAGTTTCAGTGGGGGGAGTGATTTGATTGACAAGTCCTCTATACATATTCTTTAGCCTTCTTGGGAGCAAGTAAATTTTGAGCAAAAATTTTCAAAATTGTTCTACATTTCTGGAAACTTCAAGCTATATTTTTAGTACATATCTTTATGATAGATTATAGAGCATATGTTCTATATCATTTATGGCTTATGCATGACTTTTTGCACACACTTGGACGAAGTAGTTTTTGATCTAATGTTTTGCATTATTCTTAAACCTGTTTTTCTACTAAAATTCATGGAGCATTCTAGAACTTACTTGAATACCTCTCGAGGCGAAAAAAGAAAGATATTCATGATTTAACTTAGTGATGACGATAATAGGCCTTCTTTGGATAGTTTGAACTTTTCAAGCCTACCTATTGTTATATTATCCCTAGTGCCTATCTTGAGCCTAAATTGTTGATTTCTTTCTTGAAAACCCGTCACAATATTTTGTCCATTACTTGTTGCTGAGAGTTTGAATAATTTTTCAAATCTTTATGCTCTTGATGGATGAAAGTATATGCAAGAGAATGTGAGGAAGAATGTTGGGATAAAGATATAACTTATTACTTTCAGTCATGGATCAATAATGAGTTGAGCTGGAAAGAAATAGAAGAAAGGAAGAAAGAGAAGAAAAAGAAAAGAGAGATTGAAAACAAGAAAAGAAAATAAGAACAACAGTAAGAGTGAAAAGAATGAAAATTGAGTTGAAAAGAAAAAGAAGAAAAGAAAGATCACAAAAGGAATGGTGAATGAGCTGTAAAAGCTAAGTTCATAGGAAATACTTGACACCATCGCTTGAAAATTTGAGTGATCTTGTGAAAGGAAAAAAAAAAGAGAAAAAATGCAGGATTTGCTTGAGTGGAGCTGGAATTGCTGAATAAGGTCATGGTTTGATTGGTTCTTGGAATAGGAGAGCAAGAAGAGTTGGGAATTATTGATTCATTTTGTTTATCATTTTCTTGCTAACTCTCAGTTTTTTTTTTATTGTTGATTCTACTATATCCTTCGTTTGATAAGCTACATTACAAGCTTAAAAGTCCTATTTGATCTAAGTAGAATCATGATATGTCTCGGATTAGTGGAGAGAGTGTATGAAGAGTAAGCCTATGGAATGCATATTCTTTTTGAACTAAATTATTTCCAATGGTTTGAGAATATTGTTAAGTATTGTGATGGTTCTACTAAGTCATTTATCACTAACACAAGTCTTACATTAGTTGTGAAAGATATAGTAGCATGTGTTTTATGTTCTTGAATGAAGAAAGCATTGAGGATATTGTTTTGAAATTAATTGATTGATTGAGTTAAACCTTGTGTTTTCCTATTTGTTCTTGATACTTTGCTTGAGGACAAGCAAAGAGCTAAGTGTGGGGGAATATGATATGGGCTAAATTAGTCATGTTTTTCCTAGTTATTTAAGGTTCTTTTGTGATACATTTTGTTCAATAACAAATCATATTCCTTCATATTTGAGATTTTACCCTTGAAAAGGTATTTTGTTCATTATTACAAATTTTAAGGATAAAACGAAACAAAAATGTCGCAAAACAGAGGAGAGGCAGCGCCGGCTAGGCCCTAGAACCGGCGCCGGCCATGCACTGGATTGTACGAACTTGGAAGTAATGAAAAATAGTTGAAACAGAGTGGAACAGAACCAAGGCGGCGCCGGCTGTGAAGATAGAACTAGCGCCGGCTACATTCTGGTCTTCATTGTGCAAAATTCAGAGAAAAAAATCGGCGAACGAGTAGAGAAGCAGAACATAACCGGCGCCGGCTCTGAGAGCCAAGACAGCACCGGCTGTACCCTGAAGTAAAGAAGGTGCTTGATTTTTTCTACGCGGTTTTTGGTAATCTGAGGAGTTTTAGTATCTTCCAACTTCTACTCGGCCAAGAATACTGTACCTACGAGTTTAGGCACTTCCTAAGCCTTTAAATAGATGAAAAACACAAGGAAAAAGGGAGAGAATTCATTGATCATCATATAAAATCACTCAATCAAAGGAGAAATTCTTCAAGTTCAAGGAGAGTTGTTCAAGAAGGTCTTCAAAGAAAGAAGGAGACTTGTCTATAGATGCTTTCTTTTACTTTGTTTTCTTTTTCTTGAACAATGATATGTTAATTGCTTTGTTGTAATTCGACATTGTTTTAGAGATTCATAATATTTAGAGATATTTGATCTTTTGATTAATTGGTTGTTCTTCTTGGTATTTAATTACTTAGATTGATTACGAGATTGGTTGATTATTATTTTCTATTGACTTACTTGGAAAAGGGGTTGATGGTGGTTTCAATTCATTGATTTTATATTTGTTGTCTCTTAACTTGCTTGGAAAAGAGGTTAATTGCTAAGAACAAGGTAATTAAAGGTTAATTGATGTCTGTCAGGAATGGATTCATTGGTTCATTTCATGTTTAAGTTTGCCAGGAATGGAAATTTAATCAAATGATTGTGTTTAATGTATCTTTTGGGTAAGACTGGTTGAGACAGGAATATAATGCTAAGTTACCTAGAAGCTAGGGATTTATGGATTGGAAACGAAGTAGTCTATATTAATCCTTGATGATGCTAAGAGAATAGCTGGTTGTGATAAAGATTGGATACTTTAAGATTATGGTTGTCTAACCAATGGCTTGAATTACATAATTTTCCATCCTTGACATGTATATATTTTTATTTTATTTTATTTCTTTTTCACTTTATTGAGTCAGTTAAACAATGAAAGAAAGGTAATTAATGTCTACTTGTTCCTTGAGGATCGACACTCGTTTGAACCCTATGCTATATTAATGATGAGTACGCTTGCTCATATGTATAATTTGGGTTTAACGTTTTAATTTTACTTGATTGAAAATGTACTTAGTTTTTATATGATTTTTATACCCAAGTCCGAACACATCAGTTCTCTACTTAAGCAAAAAAAGTGATAGTGAGAAGAACTCTTATTCTAGCCGCTCAAGTGTACAACTTCTAGGTCTTTCTGATGAAGACTAATGGGCACCTGAATGGATGATACACATAAAAAGCAAACACCTCAAAAGTAATAATCCTCTTAATTGATTTAATTTTTTCTTTATTTTTCTATATCTAAATCTTATTGTCTTAATTCTATTTGGTATTCTAATAGAAGTGTTCCTTTTGGGAAAAAAAAAATGATTTTTTAGTAACCAATATTGGAAGCATAATGGACCCTTTCTTCTTGTTTTGTTGATAAAATGGTGAAACTCATATGTATAATACATGTCCTTAAGTTGTTATGATTACTATTTATGTGTTTTCTTGGATATATTTTTATATGATAATCATTTTCCCAGATAATGTTAGGAATTCTTGTCATGCAAATACAGTTGCACAGTGGAATAAAACTAAGAATTTCCCACCGAGGATCACATTTATACACATAAACGGAATTGAACGGTGAAGAAAATATACCTTACATTGCCTTTGGGAATGAAAATTTTCCTTGTGTTCAACTTGTAGTGCAATCTAGAATCCAATATCAACCTTTTGAGAATAGTTCCTCAATGTAGATGGTTCAACACCGCACAGATGTCATGCTGCTTCAATCTCAATGTGAGATTGACTCTGATAGTATCTACACGAGGTATGATCTCAAGGAAACCAAAAATCCTCTGCGCTGCTAGGGTAACAACCGAAGAAGAGAAGAAATGAGTCATGTGCATAAAAAATCAGAGAAAACAATTTTCTTATGTGTTTTAAAATAAAACAACCACAACTTATTCTACGAAAAAATCCTAGAAAAATTACTGATAACACGTTTTGTGAATTCTAAAAGAATTAGAATTCTTTAATTGTAATTGAAACCTACAAATCTTACAATTACAACTTGGCCTAAAAATTATAACTAATTATAATTTTGTAACACCCTACTACCTATGTACCCAAATAGGCGGGATGTCGCCTCGTCCAAAGGACCAGTGGTCTTTATAACGAGGAACAAAAGGAATGAAAATGACTAAATAAAATTCTCAATAATCTTATTATAACCAAAGTTAAAATTTATACAAGTCTAAGAATCTTAAACTAACAATCATCTCTCAAAAGAAATACAAAGCAAAACTAAATAAAATGAAGGTCATCTCTTATCTCTTCAACCATCTCAATAAAAGCACTCCCCTGAAAAGAGTTGTAGGATGAGGTAGGGCTACTCAGGAGACCGAGTCATCGACTCCCGAGTCTAAGCAGGCGCAGCGATCCACACAAGAGGAGGAAGAGGATTTCGAGCAGGAGCAAGAGTTGACATCGGGAAGGTCCAGAGAAGTGACTATGGGGTAAGCCTTTGACAAAATGGTTGTCATTCTTCAACATTTGACTGAGAAGGTGGACCAGGTGGATAAGAAAGCACCTAAGGGTGAAGATGAGGCACTAGAACGTTTCTTGAAATTCCAACCTCCAACGTTCCAAGGGAATATCCTACTAGGTTTGTGAAACAAAATCCAAAATAAAGAGTAACTGCTACTGAATCAAATAAATGAACGAACATCTCTTCATGAAAATAAAAGAATAATCACTAAGGGTCCTATAAACTTTACGTTTCTCTAGAGTCGCTGGAATCTTCGGAAGTCTCTTAAAACTAGCCATCCCGCAGTGCTGTTATCATGATCTATGTTGCAATCTATAGCGCAATCTCTTGCAAAACCAAAGGATCTATGCTTCTTCATAGGGCGCCCCAGCATGAACTCTCCAGAGTCTCTACCCCTTAACTTAGCTCTCAATTCTGCATCCCTCAGTTTCTCCATAGCCAGCATCAGTGCACTCTTAGGTCTCCCAGACTCCGACTCATAAGACTCACTTCCCAGAAATGTTGGGGTTCCTTCTTCTATAGAGGGGGTCGCAGGTGTATCTACTCTATCCTCATCCTCAATCACCTCAGCCTCGAGCTCCCCTATTTCTCCCTTAACCCCAAGTTCTCCTAATTCATCGTCTCTCTCATCCTCAATTGCTCCTCCACCTCTGATCTCCCCCTCATCATCACCCTCATACTCTGCCAAGCCCCCATTCCACTTAAGCGCAAGTATCTCTAGCCCTGGATCTTCGGGTCCCTCCCCTATGCCTAAGTCATCCATCATAGGCGGCTCATGGTCAATCTCATCCTCACTAGGGATCCATCCACCATCAGGTTCCGTCTCTAACTCAGATGATGAGAAATCCGATATAGGTATAGGGCTAGATACTCTACCACTCACGGGACAGCACATAAAGGCCAGTCTTGGGTCACAGTTGTAGATTTTCTAGTCATCCTATAAAAGACACATGGACTCATATGCTAGCTCGGACCGGCCTGACCAAGTAGTACTGTCGCCTCTCCAAGTTGAGTTCATCTTCTGAAGGTGGCCTCCTGTCAGAAGACTCACTCTAGCTCTTCAAGACTAGCACTACTAGCCTACCCCCGCTGAGTACTCAATGCTACCCATTTAGGGGTAGAATCACTTCCCTTGTTTTCACAATCATTGATTACCTTGTTTATGTAAAACGTGGCTTTTCACAATAAATTTTCCAAAACGTTTAGTGATAAAGAAAAGAAATCATTTTTCAGTTTAAAAGTTGAGATTTGACAAACTCATTTGGAGAATAAAATAACAATGTTCTCAAACCAAATAATACTCATAAAACAAAAGCTTAAGTCCACCAAGAAACTAACAAATTAACTCTCACTCACTCACTCCATTTCCCTTCTAATAATACTCATCTAATAATACTCATAAAATAAAAGTTCAAGACCACCAAGAAACTAATAAATTAACTCTCACTCGCTCACTCCATTTCCCTTCTAATAATACTCATAAAATAAAATCTCAAGTTCACCAAGAAACTAACAAATTAACTCACACTCTTATTTAATCACATATATCCATGAAAATGGTTCAAGTTATCAAATGTCATATAAAATGTTATGCAATGCATGACTTTCCCCATATAATAAAGATGATGTTAAATGGGTATTACAAATTTGGCCCAAATAACTTCTACTTCTCACAATTAACCCTACAATATTATCAAATAACATCTCGAAAACATAATCCTCTATTATGTGTGACCTATTAGGTTTTCTAGTCTATTGGTAGCAAAATATGAATTAATCCAAATATCTGTGAGATTAATAATGGTTAATAATTTAGAATTAACCTATTAATTCTAATCATGATTAGTTTATTAATTCATCAATTAATAAACACATACTCAGCAGATCATGAGCGATATCTAGCAATACATTATGACCATCCAAGAGTCCAGGAAGTCAAGTAGCTTGACATGAACCCTTCAATAACAAACTACAGTGCAATAAACTCCTTTCATCATACCATATCTCATTCGGTTTGGAGTACAGAATTAGTGTCAACTCCCTTCAGAATATAAATTAATTCTAGCTCGAATATATTAGTACTTATACCAGGAACCCACTACTCTATATGTGTATCAATTGACACTGTTTCCAATACACAATCACCTTGGTCAAGGATTTCTGGAATAGTAATTCCTACAAGTGGCCGTGAGATATTCGCCCCTACTATTAGGAGTGGTGAATCCTTTATTGACCCTCTCAGCTACTTTCATTTACCTCACATTGTACCCAATATCTATCCTATATGCGGCTCTCAATCTGGCTCCAGAGATTAGAATCAAAGTACAATGCTTAACAAATAAAGTACCTTGGAGATCTCAAATCTAAGGATACTTACATGTTTGCTATAACAAAATTCTATCATTGGCACTAAATACTTATCCATGTGATTATCTCATAGCTAGGTCATCCAATACACTTGTTCTATTAACAAGCATCCATGTGTTAGTTTTGAGTATTGCAATACTCATGGATGTGAGAACCACCGCCTGATCAAATCAGAAAATATAATACATGCTAGTCTTAACGCATTAATGATGTCTTTTCTCATTAATACCACGACTAGAGATAATTCAAGTATGAACACTATCCAGTGTAGCAGGAACCCCACATCATGATTTTTGTAACATAGTGTTGCACTTAGAACTTTATCTAGCAGTTATTTACACGAAAGCATAAATGAAACAAACTAAAAGATAGAGAATACCTTGTTTTATTTAATAATGCACAATATACAAAATATATGTGATTGCCTCTAGGGTATAACACTAACAGATAACACCCCTAGAAATATCCTTTGAAAACATATATATATCTATCAATTTCACACATATCATATAATTGTAACCTTAATTAAGCTATTAAATATTTTTATGTAGTTTCAAGGACTTTAAAGAAATTACCTTCTCCTAAAAATTCTAAGTTTAAAACTTCAGTTACTCTAGTAATAATATTTGATATACTATCATCTGTATAAAAAAATTGTATGTAATATATCTTTTGGTAGATTTTGCCAATATTGTAATGCACTATTAACAAAACTTCTTGAAATAAAATGTCGGACAGACTCTTTATCTAATTTGTTTACAGATACCGCTATTCTCATGCCAGTTTCCCATTTATCTATAACTTCTTCTATATTAGCAATACCGTCTAAATCTAAATATATTCCAAAAAGATTAATTGATTCAGCAATCATCTTTTCTAAAGGTGTATATTTATCTGGTTGTTGCATAACTGTGCTTAATCCTACGTATCCTCTAATTAGTTTATCAAAAGCTTGTGATTTTCCTAATGGTGTACTTGTACTAGGAATATTAGAAATATTAGGGTTAAATTTTGGTTTTATCTCAGATATTTCTGGTTTTAGATTTATAAAATTATTTTTAATATCTAAATCTCCTATTTTTGTAATTAAATTTTCTACATTAGAAGGAGTATATTCACTTTCAGAACTACTCATTTCCTTTATATCCTTTTGGTATTTTCATTCGTTCTAAATAAGCTAATGCAGGATAATTTTTGTATCTATGGCTGTTTTTATTTCGACTTCAGTACTCCCAGTTAATATTTCTTTTCCTTTATCTCTTTCTCTTTGTTGTATCAGTGTTCTAATTAAAGTTCCTATTTTATCTATTTCTAATATTATTTGTTCACCATAATAAATTATAGTTTTTTGAATTTCTATTAAATCTTTATCTAATTTTGTTGAAATATCTTGTTCTATTAACACAGTAAACTTTTGTTTATCCATTGAGATGTTCTTTTTTCTAATGTTTTGATAATTTATTATTGTATCTTCCAAATCAGCCTGTATTTGTCTTATTCATAAAATTTATAAGTCTTATTCATTTTTATACATATTATTTTTTATCATTTATCTCTAGATTTACTTCCACTCTATAAATATATTTTTTCCCACTCCAATCAAATACAGTATAAATCACTCTCATTAGCATCAACAATAATGATTTCTTTTACGATCAAGAGATGTGTGTGTGTGTGTGTGTGTGTGTGTGTGTGTGTGTGTGTGTGTGTGTGTGTATACATACACTCGTGCAGTCTTTACTGGTCACAATATTACCGAATGGAATATCAATGGCAAGTCTGAACATTAAATCCTCAATGTCATTTAAGAAATGGCAATGGCTATTATAGCTATTAAATGCTCTAATTCTTCTAATTCCGATATTTCTATTCTTCATATTTTAACCACTGGTTTTACTAATGTCCTTCATGGGTGGTGGCATAACTACCTTACAGACAATCAATGATATGAAATTATGAAAGCCTCCAGAATTCAAACGAAAACCACATTAGATACCTCTGGTCAATCTCTAACCACACATGAACAAGTTCCTGATTGTTTAAATACTTTAATATTTACCATAACACAACATTTTGTAGGCAATCCTCAACAATTAGCTAATACAAGTTCTGAAATTCTTACTAATTTAACTTGTCCTAAATTACATGATTTTAGATGGTATAAGGATATGTTTTCACAAAAAGTAATGCTTCAATCTGATTGTCATCATGCATTTTGGAAAGAAAGATTCATTTTTGGATTACTACCTTTATTTGCTAATAAAGTAAGGCAAAAACTAAAATTAGATTAGGGAAATGTAGTCCCTTATGAAACCTTATCCTATGGTAAATTAATTAGTTATATAAATCAACCAGGAGCTGATCTTTGTACAGCTCTAAAACTGAAAGCACAAATGGAATCTTATCATAAAAATTCAAAGAAAGAATTAGGAAATTTTGTGAAATTTTTTGCTATCCTCCCATAAAACCTACCTCTAAAGAACTAAAAAATAAATTTAAATCGAAAAGAAAAATTCTTACAAAAATACCAAAAAACAAATTTTATAAAAGTTTTAAAAAGAAAAAATCCACAAAAGAAGAGAAAGATAAGGATTGAATCAAATGTTACTTTTGTGGAAAAAGAGTACATAAAGCTGACGAATACAAACCAAAATAGAAAAAGAAAAAGAAGGTTTGTGAACTCTCTTTAAACAAAGATATTTTACATCAAATAGAAGCTGTTCTAGATGAATCCAAATCTTCTAATACTTCTGATAATAATATTGATGAAATCTTCAAAATTCAAGAAAATTCCTCTAAAAATGAATCCTTAAGTGAAGCCTCTTCTTGTGGATGTACTGGAATTTGTACCTATTCAATAGGATAAATTAATATGATTAGTTTCAATAAAATTAATGTTATTACAAAAACTTCTTTAAGATTATAGGATTCTACTTGTTATTTAGGATTTAAAACCATATCTTTTACCTTTAGTAAATATTCTCTTTTAACATTTTCATGTTGAATATGATCTAAAAGTTCATGGGTGGTGGCATAACTAAAACCGCATTAGATCTTGAATATGGTACTTATGCTACCATGGTGGCATAACGACCTTACTAACAATCAAAGATATAAAATTATGAATGCCTCCAGAATTCAAACTAAAACCTCATTAGATACCTCAAGTCAACCAATAACCACACATGAACTAGTTCCAGATTGTTTAAATACTTTAATATTTACCATAACATAACATTTTGTAGGAAATCTTCAACAATTAGCTAATAGAAGTTCTAAAATCCTTGCTAATTTAACTTGTCCAAACTTACATGATTTTATAAGGTACAAAGATATGTTTTTACAAAAAATAATGCTTGAATCTGATTGTCATCATGCATTTTGGAAAGAAAGATTTATTTCAAGTTAACCTCCTCTATTTGCTGATAAAGTAAGACAAAAATTGTATATTTTACAAGATTTAAATAAAAAATTAAAACAACTTAACACCAAAGATGTTACTGAAACTTCTACTTCTAAAGTTCATATTCAAGCTGTTCAAGAATCTCTTCCTGAAAGTTTAAATAAACTTACCTCTAAATCCAAACAACCCATTCATAAGAAATTTGCTAGGGGCATTCTTAAGACCATGACATTCCATTAATATTGACCAAAAGGAGCATTAAAGGTAGTTTTATATCTATCTTCTTCAGTAATCTAAATTTGCCAAAAGCTTAATTTCATGTTAAATTTACTGTAAATGACTGCTTTAAAGGTTCGTTTAAGTAAATCACGTTTGTTAGGAATTGGGTATCTAATCCATTTTAAAGCTTTATTGAAAGGTTTATAATTAATGACTAATCAAGATATCTGTTTTGCCATAAGCATAATTAGCAAATATCAGTCAAACCCAAGGGAAGAATATTGGCAAGCTGTGAAGCATATACTTAAGTACTTAAAGGAACGGGGGATTATATGCTTATCTATAAAGCTGATGAGTTAATTTCAACCGATTACACTGACTCAGACTTCTAGGCAGATAAAGATAAAAAAAAAAAATTCACTAGTGGATATGTTTTCACTTTATCTAGAAGGGTTATTTTATGGAGGAGTGTTAAGTAATTTTGCATTACTGATTCTACTATAGAGGCTAAGTTTATGGCTGCTTAGAAGCTTCTAAGGAAGTGGTTTGGCTTTAAAAGTTCCTAACAAAATTTGGAGTTGTGCCACAAATAGACAGGCTAATTATCATATATTATGACAATTCTATAGTTGTTCACAATGTAAGGAACTATGGAACTATAGGAAAGGCAAGCATATTGAAAGGAAGTATTACCTAATTTAGGAGTTCATTCAGAAATGAGAGATAGTGGTTGATAAGATTTTCTCTTTAAACAATTTGGAGGATCTTTTTACCAAGCCTTTGACGGAGAAGATGTTTTGGAAACATTTGGACATTATGGGGGTAGGCATATATAGATTATCATAGTCTATTTAGTACAAGTAGGAGTTTGTTAGAATGTATACCTAAAATAGACTATGCATTTCTATATTTTGAAAAGGAAAAAAATATTTCATTCATTAATAGTTGTTTGTTTACATATTTACATATTAAGGTTCAAGTGTGTTAGTAAGTAATTTATGTGATTATGCCGTACTTTCACAGTAAGGTATATATCATAGGCTACTAACATACAAGTTAAAATGTTCTTGATCGATTGATGAAGTTGGGTACTTCGTCAAGGTTTACACCATTACACTATGGTGGTTTCTAAATAAGGAATGGTTTACTATTGACTAATGAGTAGTTCTCTGGAGGAATAGATAAATGATGCATATGAAAATTCAAGAATTTACAAGGACAAAGTAAAGAAGGTCGTCTCTTTTCATTCCATTTTTTTTTCTTTTTCTTTCTTTCCCTAGCCTATTTTATCATTTCCTTTCATTCAGTTAGTTTTTCCTTTATGTTTTATTTTTGCCCTAATTCATGTATTTGAGTTTGTCGGAGAGTTTCAAGTTTTGCTAGAACATGCCTTTTTTTCTTCAAATGACTTGTGGACATTGAGCTCCAAAATACTTGGAAGCATTGTTTGCACTTCGTCCCTTCCCTTTTATTTCATTGAGTCTCTTAGATGTATTTACAATAAAATTTTGGCTCATGAGAACATTGTCCCATTCTAGTGTAAGGGAGAGGATTAGGCTTTACTTCTTGTAAAATATTTATTGAATTCTTTGGTGTTTCTCTTGTTATTGTTGGCTTAAAAATAGACTAAAATTTTCAATTTTCTTGCGTATTTGCACTATTATGATATTGCTATTTTTTTTCTCTTAGCATGAGAATTTGGTATGATGTTGTTTTGACTGGGATATTCTTAGGTAAACACATAAATTTGATGTAATATGATCTAAGTCTTGAGAATTTAAATTAACCTTGTTTATATTTTAGTAAATATTGTAACACTTTGATTCTTAGGAATTGGTGAGAAACTTGTGATGAAATATAAGTAGGGAATTTTGATTGGTTTATATTCTGTGATCTTCTTACTAGTCCTTACTCTAAGTTTAAGTAAATATAGATCGAGGTAAAATAATAAGATAGAGTAAGATAATGCAAAAGTTAAATATCTTTATTACATATCTTTATTAGGCATTTGCATTACATTACCCAAAAAGAAAATGAGATTTTAATGAGGGTAATGTAAAAGTTGAAAAATTAGTAACTATCCATCTCTACTAGGCATTTATATTACCTTATAAAAATGAGTTTATGGACTCTCCTCTCTTTACTACTCAAATTGCAGTAGCATTACAAGTCATAGAACTTAAGTTGGCTCACTATTCCTTGCTTATATGACTAGAAGAATAATTGAACCCCATTTTTAACTCAGATTTATCCTTCATTCTAACTTAGATTTATTCTTTCATTCTAACATAGGATCCATTCGAGTCACCTTCCCTTTTCTATTAAGTCCACAAAGTAAAGAAATTAATAGTTTAAAAAGGAAAATAATTCTCCGACAAAATCACATCAACTTTTTAAAAGAAAATGTGAAATATAAGAGAATCCAAGAGCAATTAAAAACCCATGAAGTTCAGGATAAGATTGAAGATATACGAAAAGATATAGAGAATCATATATGTTTTGAAATACCAATAGCATTTTGGAATAGGAAAAAGCATGTTGTTAGTTTACCCTATATAGATAACTTTAATGAAAGTATGATAGCTACTAAAGCAAGACCTATCTAAATGAATCACGAACTTCTTGAATATTGCAAACAAGAAATTTTTGGGTTACTCACAAAAGGAATTATCCGTGAATCCTGCTTTCCATGGTCTTGTGCTGGTTTTTATGTGAATAATAATGCTGAAAAAGAAAAAGGTGCCCCTCGATTAGTCATTAATTATAAACCTCGCAATAAAGCTTTAAAATATATTAGAAACCCAATTCCTAACCAACGTGATTTACTTAAATGAACCTTTAAAGCACTCATTTACAGTAAATTTGACATGAAATCAAGCTCTTGGCAAATTCATATTACTGAAGAAGATAGATATAAAACTACCTTTAATGTTCCTTTTGGTCAATATGAATGGAATGCCATGCCCTTTGGTCTTAAGAATGCCCTTAGTGAATTCCAAAAAATTATGAATGATATTTTTACTCCTTATACAGCCTTTATGATTGTTTATATTGATGTTGTTTTAGTCTTTAGTGAATCCCTTGATCAATACTTTAAACACCTTTCTCTTTTTTCGTGAAATTATCACGAAAAATGGGCTAGTAATAAGTGCTGCAAAACTCAAACTCTCTCAAACCAAAATTAGATTTTATGTATAAACCCATTTGTCGAGCCATAGAGTTCACCGATAAGTTTCCTGATGAAATTAAGGATAAAACCATGCTGCAACAAATACTTGGATGCTTGAATTACATTTCTGATTTCATTCCCAGCTTAAGACAAATTTATGAACCTCTATATCAGCGACTTTGCAAAAATCCTATTGCTTGGGGTATAGAATAGACCTAAACTGAGCAAAAAATTAAAAAAATTGTCAAGAAACTTCCTTGTCTTTGTATTCCAGATCCTAATACTTTTATGATCGTTGAAACAAATGCCTCTGAACTTGGTTATGGAGGTATTCTTAAACAAAAGAAATTTGAGTCTTCTTCTGAACAATTAGTTTGATATCATTCTAGTGTTTAGCTATCTAGTCAAAATAATTATAGCACTACTAAAAAAGAAAATCTTTCTATTATTTTATGCATTTCTAGATTTGAAGATGATTTAATTAACAAGAAATTCCACATTCGTATTGATTGCAAAACAGCAAAAGATGTTTTACAAAAAGATGTAAAAAACCTTATTGCCAAATAGATTTTTGCCAGATGGTAAGCATTACTTTCAAGTTTTGATTTTGATATTGAATTTATCAAAAGAGAATCTAATTCTCTTCCTGATTTTCTAACAAGAGAGTTTTTGCTAGGACAATCTAGATAAGATTGCGATCTTATCTTTTCTTTGACAAAGGAGGGCTTAAGTCTATAAATAGAGAATGAACATGAAGTAGATCTTCACTCGTGGCTCAATATAATTGTCGACCTCGAGGACCAGCACCAAATCGATTTTCAATTCTGGCTTCCTATCCACCTCTTCTAGGTTCTTCTCTTTCAAGACCACCTTTAACCATGAATTCTTTTTCCCTTTCCTTTCCTATAAAAGCCACTGAAACCCAAAAAATAGATAGTTCCTTCTATGCCATAAATCCATAGCTTCTTTTAAAGAAGTTGTTTCTCCTCAAACTCCTCAAAAACCAAAAAAATCGTTATCTTCTCAAAACCTAGAGATTTTTGAATTTGTTACCAAAACTTTATTCCCTCTTCTAGCAACTCCAAAAGATTTAGCTAGCAAAATAGAATAAGAACTTGTAAATAGCCTTCATCCTAAAGCCTATAACCAATCCAGTCATTTGTTTCTTGTCGAACCCTTAAAAACCCTACTTTTTATGAGCATATTCTCTTTGCCATTGGTTCGATTAAATTCGAACATGAAAGAAATCCTTCCAGGAATGACAAAGGCAATGCTTACTCTAGATGCCGAATAGTCAAATTCCTTGACCTCAACACCTAGCCAATAATAGGTATCTATACAACAATTCAATTCAAAAGTCCTTCAAGACCTCCCACATAATTTCATGGATTATTTAAATACATGGCACAGTTTTTTCTATCTTCGAGAGCTTATTCATACCTGGTTCATTAAATATGGAAAAGATTCAATTAATCCCATTCCCAGATAGTTCTACCATTGGTTGGGTGGAATTACAAGTTTAACACCCTTGAATCGGTTCGGCATTTGTGTCAAGAAATTAAAATCAAATGATGGACACCTAAACTATTACTAGCAGTAGCAACTGGTTTTGTAAATCCCATTACTCATACAAAAAAGGAGACGGATGCAAGTTCTTCCTCCAGCAAAGGAAAATCTAGAATTTCTAAAGCAGATTTACAACCTCAACTCCAAATGTTACAAAGTCAAATTCAATTAGCAATAAAAGACAGTGATGATGAAACCTAACCAGATTTTAGCTTTTTGACAATGGTGATCAAGACAACCCTACCGGTATTGCAGCAGCATACCTTTGCCAAATTCCATAATACGACAAGACTACACTCTAGAAGAAAAAGAGAGCTCCAACAATTGCAGTTGGAGAAAATGTCAAAACCTCTTTTGTCAATCACAGAGCTTATCTATAAGCTGATTCATTGCACCTACAATAATGGCGGACCCCTCTGCTCAAAAAGAATCAATGAACCAATCCTCCAAATGGCCAACAGCATGATTCCGTGTCACAAGTGTGGGACCACTCAGCAATAATGCAAGATGCTTTCCGAGAATGCTATATTACGCAGGCTTATTTAAGGCATCAGTTCCTTCAAGAAATGCAGAGCGAATTTGCTAGTCCTTCTAGAGAAAACTCTTTGTATTTTGAGATCGATTACTTTCTTTTTAAGTTTGAAAACACTTTGTTTTAATTTACTTTAAAATTCCTTTGTAAAAAGTTATGTAAACAAGAAGTTTAACAGTTTAATTGAAGAATTTGTGGATGCAACTCGATTGCAACAAAATGGTATCAGAGCCTAGTTCTTACTCTTGTCTGATTAGTTTTATCTTAACTAAGTAAGTCTCTTACTTTCTCTTTCTATCTTGCATGATGTAGTCTTTAATCTTTTTCCTCTGTTATTCTCTTTCTTTATCTTCTTCCCTTATTTCTACAACTATGTAGTTGAGTGGTAACTATGAGAGTAGCTTATACATTGGTCAGTCCAGAACGGTTGGATTAGGCCGAAGATTACCAAGGAAGGTAGAATGGCCCGGACCCCCGGGGTGGTCCTGTAGCTCTCAATCATTCATAGTAACTAGGTATGTCCTAGAAATACAAGAAGATAAACTTAGAGAATTATAGGAGAAAAACATTTAAGACTACTAATTGTATAGAAGGAAAATGAATTGGAAAATACCAACTGAAAAGTTTGATAAAATTTATGAAAAAGGAATTTTTGATTTCGAACAAAACTACAACATAAAAACCTTTGAGAAAACAGTTTTGATTAACAAACCCTATGGCACTATTCAATTGTTTAATTCTAACACGTTAGAACACCATAGAAAATATAAATATTTGCATATTGGTTTAGTTCAAGTAGCTGTTAAACCTTTATATCGATTAGGAATAAATGCTCCTATTTGTTTATTATTATGTGATAGTAGACATTTAGATTTTAATAACAGCCTGTTAGCAGTGCTAGAATCTAATATGGCTAATGGCCCTATTTACTTTATTCATTATCCCAATTTCACTGTGGATCTCTCTGATCCTCATATTCTGAAAATGCTAACACTGAATATTCAAACAAAGAATTTAGATTTTTGAACTTAGATCTAAATCCCTTGGCCTTATTTATCATGTTTATTACAAAGTAACGAAAACCATCGTCAATCCCAAAGCAAAACAGCATTTAGGTAATCCTCGAGAAACCTGTTTGTTAGAAACCAATTTTGAAAGATCAAACACTTTTGTTCCTCGATTTCTTAAATGGGATGATGTTCTTCATGATACAAAATGGAATTTTGAACATATCATTAATCCAAAAAATTATTATGAATCAAACAAAATAGATCGGATCACTGAATCCTCTTTTGGAACTATTGAACTTGAATTCAGTAGAAAATCCTTCTCTGTTGATTCTTTGTCTTCTTCTTCTCACAGACCTCTTTTTAGGACCCACATTACTCAGTTAAATAGTGTTAATTTTTCAGGAGAAATTCCTAAATTTAATTATGAAGATAATGTCAGTATAAAATCTTCAAGTCCAACCAAAACTGAAATGGAAATGCCTGCAACTTTAATGACAATTTCCTCCGATGGAAATATATTTAAAATAGTTATGGAATAGACCCTGTAATAAGTTAAAAATAGACTGGTTTTTTGAAATAGTATAACCTAATGAAAGAATTAAATTAAGAGATAAATATTACTCTAACTTAAAAAAAAATCAGAAAACATTTCGATTTTTTATTGGTACGAATGTTAAGGAAAACATAATCAATTAGAATCAATAAATATGATAGCTAAAAAACGGCATATTGTTAAGAATAAAGTAAAAGAATCTGTACTTCCTTCCCCAAAAGAAATCAAAATCCCAATAGAAGGTCATGTACTTAAAGCCTCTCCTTTTAAAATAGAAAAATTAGATAAACAAGGTGATGTCACAAATAAAGACTTAAACAAATTAATTCAGCAAAATAATTATACAAATCAGATGCTTATTACTATAGCTCAAAATGTAGTACAATTAGATCAAAACTCTAATTCTGGGGAAATACCTAGATTAAAACAATATGACCTAAAACAAGCTTTAGAAATAAACCCAAGCTTTAAACCGATTTTATATGAAGATAAATCTATTAAACTATCTAAAGATAGTTTTAAAATAGATAATGCTAATTTGGATATTTTACAAGATTTAAATAAAAAATTAAAACAACTTAACACCAAGGATGTTCTTGAAACTTCTACTTCTAAAGTTCATATTCAAGTTGTTCATGAATCTCTTCCTGACAGTCTAAATAAACTTACCTCTAAATCCAAACAACCCATTCATAAGAAATTTTCCAATCCTTACATTCACAATTATTATTCCCGTCCTTCCTTTCCTGATGTACAATTTGAAGAATGCCATCTAGATACTCATACAACCTTTACTAGTCACGATATTACCGAATGGAATATCGATTACATGTCCGAACATCAAATCCTCAATGTCATTCAAGAAATGGCAATGGCTATTACAGCTATATAATGCTCTAATTCTTCTAATTCTGATATTTCTATTCTTCATATTTTAACCACTGGTTTTACTGGTGTTCTTTATTGGTGGTGGCATAACTACCTTACTGACAATCAAAGATATGAAATTATGAATGCCTCCAGAATTCAAACTAAAACCACATTAGATACCTCAAGTCAACCTATAACCACACATGAACAAGTTTCAGGTTCTTTAAATACTTTAATATTTATCATAACATAACATTTTGTAGGAAATCCTCAACAATTAGCTGATAGATGTTCTGAAATCCTTACTAATTTAACTTGTCCAAAATTACATGATTTTAGATGGTACAAAGATATGTTTTTACAAAAAGTAATGCTTTGATCTGATTGTCATCATGCATTTTGGAAGGAAAGATTATTTTAGGTTTACCTCTTCTATTTACTGATAAAGTAAGATAAAAATTGAAATTAGATTGGGGAAATGCAGTCCCTTATGAAACCTTATCTTTTGGTCAATTAGTTAGTTTTATAAATCAAGCAACAGCTGATCTTTGCACTGATTTAAAACTTAAAGCCAAAATGGAATCTTATCATAAAAATTCTAAGAAAGAATTAGAAAATTTTTGTGAGATATTTGGCTATACTCCCATAAAACCTCTCTCCAATGAACTAAAAAAGAAATTTAAATAAAAAAGAAAATCCTCTATCAAAAAAACAAAAGAAAAGTTTTATAAAAACTTTAAAAAGAAAAAATGAACAAAAGAAGAGAAAGATAAGAATCGAATTAAATGTTACTTTTGTGAAAAAAAAGAGGATAAAGCTGACGAATGTAAACAAAAACAGAAAAAGAAGACAAAAGTTAGTGAACTCTCTTTAAATAAAGATCTTTTACATCAAATAGAATCTATTCTTGATGAATCAGAATATTCGAATACATCTCAGAGTAATATTGATGAAAATTTTGAAATACAAGAAAAATCCTCTGATAATGAATCCTTAAGTGAAACCTCTTTTTGTGGATGTTCTGGAATTTGTACACGTTCAATAGGAGAAATTAATATGATTAGTTTCAATAAAATTAATGTTATTACAAAAGCTAATAAAGAACTCTTTTTTGAACTTTTAGATCATATTCAAGATGAAAATGTCAAACGAGAATATTTATTGAAGGTAAAATATATGGTTTTAAATCCTAAACAACAAGTAGAACCTTATAATCTCAAAGAAGCTTTTGATAGATTTAAATGAAAAGACAAAGAAGAAATAATTTCTTTGCAATTTTTATATACTGAAATCAATCATTTAAAACAAGAAGTTAAAAGTCTAAAAGAACAAAATGAACAGAGAATTACTAATATAAATAATATTAATATTGATTTATTACACTTAAAAATGGAAAAATCACTTTTAGATGATACCTTGGATCAAAATACTTTTTTAGTAGAAGAAAGCCAAAGATATGATTATATTTCGGCTATTTCCAGAACTAGTTTTCAAAAATAGTATATTCCTGTTATTTTAAAAATAAATGATTTTGTAATAAAAACAACTGCTTTACTTGATTTTGGTGCTGATCAAAATTGTATCCAAGAAGGATTAGTTCCTACTAAATATTATGAAAAAACAGCTACTAAATTATATTCTGCTTCTGGAAGTCAACTTCAGATTAGTTATAAATTATCAAATGCTTATATTTGTAATAATCAATTTTGCTTTGTTAATTCTTTCATTCTAATAAAAGATTTAAATGAAGAAATAATTCTTGGAACCCCGTTTTTAACTCAGATTTATCCTTTTGAAGTAGATCAACATGGAGTCCATACTAACAAAGGATTCATTTGAGTCACCTTCCCTTTTCTATTATGTCCACAAAGTAAAGAAATTAATAGTTTAAAAAGGAAAATAATTCTCTGACAAAATCAAATCAATTTTTTAAAAGAAGATGTGAAATATGAGAGAATCCAAGAGCGAATTTGCTAGTCCTTCCCTCATTTTAGAGCTCCTAGAGTTCTCATTAATGATAGAGGAACACACTTTTGCAATAGCCAGTTGGAGAAAGAACTCAAGTATTTAGGTGTCTCTCATAAGCATGCTACCCCATTTTATTCCCAAACTTGTAGTTAGGGGGAGGTGACCAATAGAGATATAAAGTGAATTTAAAAAAAAAAAAAAGTGGTGAATCATACAAGAAAAGATTAGAGTACAGAATTGGATGAAACACTTTGGGCATATAGGATAGCTTATAAGACACCTATTAGTACCACCCTCTATAAATTAGTTTATGAAAAATCCTGTCATCTACCAGTAAAGATTGAGCATAACGCTTTTTGGGCAATTCAGCTAGTAAATTTTGATTTACATGCTGTAAGAAATAAGTGGTTGCTATAGTTCAATGAACTGGAGGAGTAGATAAATGATGCATATGAAAATTCAAAGTCTAGATGGTCAGGCCCGTTCTTGGTAACAAAAGTGTTTCCTTGGAGCGGTTGAATTGGCCCATCCAAAAAAGAGGACTTTACTATAAATGGTAATAGGCTAAAACTTTAATATCGAAAGAGTCTTGAAGAGTTGCAAAGAACTGACTGTGATCTCAATGACATAGCATATTCTCCAACTTGAACTTTTCTTCTCTTTTATTTTCATCTCTTTTCATTCCATTTCTTTTCTTTTTCTTTCTTTCCCTAGCCTGTTTTAGCATTTCCTTTCATTCAATTGGTTTTTATTTTATGTTTCATTTTTGCCCTAATTCATATATTTGATTTTGTAGGAGAGTTTCGAGTTTTGCTGGAACATGCCTTTTTTTCCTCAAATGATTTGTGGACATTGAGCTCCAAAATACTTGGAAGCATTCTTTGCACTTTGTCCCTTCCTTTTTCTTTCATTGAGTCTCTTGGGTGTATTTACAATAAATTTTTAGCTAATGAGGACATTGTCCTAATCTAGTGTAGGGGAGAAGATTATGCTTTACTTATTGTAAAATATTTATTGAATTCTTTGGTATTTCTCTTGTCATTGTTGGCTTAAAAATTGACTAAAGTTTTCAATTTTTTACATATTTGCACTCTTATGATATTGCTATTTTTTTTCTCTTAGCATGAGAATTTGGTATGATGTTATTTTGACTAGGATATTCTTAGGTAAACACATAAATTTAATGTAATATGATCTAAGTCTTGAGAATTTTAATTAATCTTGTTTATGTTTTAGTAAACATTGTAATATTTTGTTTCTTGGGAATTAGTGAGAAACTTGGGATGAAATATAAGTAGGGAATTTTGATTGGTTTATATTCTGTGATCTTCTTACTAGTCCTTAATCTGAGTTTAAGTAAATATAGATTGGAGTAAAATAATAAGACAGAGTAAGATAATGCAAAAGCTAAAAATCATTATTCGGGATTTGCATTACTTTACCCTAAAAGAAAATGAGCTTTTTATGAGGGTAATGTAAAAGTTGAAAATCAATAATTATCCATCTCTACTAGGCATTTATATTACCTTATAAAAGTGAGCTTATGGACTATCCTCTCTTTACTACTTGGATTGCAGTAGCATTAGAAGGCATAGAACTTAAGTTGGCTCACTATTCCTTGCTTATACGAATCACCCGGCATGTATTTTTGACCTAGGAGATTAGGTAAAGCTTGTTGAATAGGTATAAACTTGTTTAATTCAACTTCAATGGCCTTAGTTTTATCTACTCAAATACATAGGTTTATACAAGTTTGGCTTAGTTAAGTAATCTTGAATTGAATTCTCATCTCAAACGAAAAAGAATAACTTTCTCATGATAGTAATATTGCTAAAAATGCACTCTTGTTAAAATGCTTTTTGCTTGAGGTGCTTGGTTGTTTTTGATGATTTGCTTGAGGACAAGCAAAAGCATAAGTGTAGAGGAGTGATGAGTGCTAATTATTGCTATAATTCATTAGTCATTTGTGCAGTAAATTGTGTAATTTGTGAATATATTACTACTCATTCCCTTATTTTTGTATTATTTCGTGAAAATTATAGAATTAGGAGATGGACTAGAGAAAATGAATAAATTAGAGCAGAAAAGCCTATAACTGGCACTAGATGAAAAGACCAAGTGTCGGTTGCTAGCACCTACTAGCCAAGGTTGAGCGCAGAAAGCTAGTTAAAGAATTAAGGAATCTATCAAAAAGAATAGTGATAAATAGGCATCGATTATATTCCAGAAACAGGCACCACTATAGAGAATAGAAACCAGTCCATAAGATGAAGAAGGCACTAGTTAGAATAGAGAAAAATCAGTGTCGGTCAGACTCTACAACAGGTACTAGTTAATATTGCACATTTGATTTTCTGCAATTGATTCATGTTTTTTATAGTAGAAAATATTACCAATAAATTACACAATTAATCAAGTTTTAATTAAAATGCCAACTACTAAAGCCACACATGCGGATAAGTATATCCATCGTATAGTATAGGGAATAGCAAGTATCAAATCCATGAGAACTTAGGCTCCCACTTTACTTTATCCAAATCTTTATTGTTTAGCCAATAAAATAAGAAGAGAATAAAAAGAAAATAAATAAAAATAAAAATAGATATAACTCAAGGATGCAATTTCATGTAATTAGACCATTATCTTGAAAACATAATATTGAATCACTTAGGATTCATCGCAATCAATTGTCATCTTGGCATCATGAAGGAACTTAAGTAAAATCCAATTGTTTCCCAAGTCATGAACTTACTTATTTAGATTTCACTTCTTTCCCAATCCATGGAATCACTATCCCTTGATTAATTTAGTAGATTTCCCAATCAAACCAAAACAACGAAAAGATGCATTAAATTTTTCCTTCAATAATTACCCATATACTCTATGTGGCAATAAATATAAAATTAGTTAATAACCCTATGCTCTAGGTGAAGTCAACCAATCTTTGATTACTTAGTTCTTTAATCTTAACTTCATTTTTCAAGTCTATTAAGATCTAACAAATATGAAATCAATGCAATGAACTTCTAACATCATTTCTCAAGTCAATTAGAAGAAAACGTATCAATAACCAATGATAACAAGTTATCAAATACCAAGGGTAACAATAGATTGATAAAAAATCCCAATTAACTCAAAATCATAATCTCCAAAATAATATCTAATTACAATCAAAACATTAAGCACATCATTGTTCCAGAAAAGAAAATAAAGGATAAAAGATAGAACTCATAGACAAGCCCTTCTTCTTCTCTTGAAAACCTCCTTTGAACAATGCCCCTTTGAGTAGTGATTTTATCTTTGAATAATAAGTAACTAGCTTGGATTCTTCAAATCACACATTTGTCTTGTATTTTTCTTGTTTAAATAGGCTTCTAAGAGGCTAAAATTCATCCCCCTAAGAGTCTTGGGCCTAGTAGAGATTAAAAAATATCAAAACTCTTGGGAAATTACCAAATCCATGCATAATTGGAAAGCCCGCCGACATTGTACAACATGGAGCTGGCACCGGCTGTCTTGTGTAAAGCCAGCGCCAGCTGTCCTATGCGGAGCCAGTGCCAGTTGTGCTCTATTCACCCAACATCACTTAGTTTTTCTTTCTTGATTTTCACTCTCTTCCAGAATGGGGCAGGCTGCACAGCCTACGCATTGCAGATGATTTTGACATTTTTTCATCGTTTTCTACAATAAAATTCTAAAATGACTTTTCAAGGGTAAAATATCAAATATGAAGGAATATGACTAGTTATTACACCAAATGTATCACAAAAAACCTCAAATAACTAGAAAAATATAGATAAATTTTGCCCATATCAGTAATTTTTAAGGGGCTTCCCGAGTTGCACTATATATACCTTCATTTCTATAATTTCACCAATGATTGAGAGAAGGAAAGAGACACCTAAAAATCTTAGAGCACCAAGGAAGAGCCTAAGGAAATATCCAAATCTCCATTGAAGAAGAAAGAGCAATTTCAAGAAGAAATTTCAAGAAGAAGAAAGGGCCACTTGTCTAAGAGTTTTTCCTCTCCTCTCTTATATTTTTTATTTGATTTTGATTGAACATACATGGATTCATGATATATTTAAAGGGTTGAACCCTTATTTTGTTAGATCTTGATAACTATTTTGTGTATTTACAATTTATTTGGGGTATTCAATCACTTGCTCTTTATCGTGTATTTCTATTGGTTGGGTTTTTTTGTTCTAATAAATTCGAGAAATGGACTTAGGATTGAGAGGCCCGATTTGTAGATTTACCTTATATGTTTCCCTTTAATTAGTTTGAAAGAAGGATTGAGGAATAAGAACTAAGTGATTAAAGAGTTGTGATGTCACCTAGAGATAGGGGCACTATCCCCCCTCCCTCCTCCCAAATTAGATGGGTAATTGACCTTAGTGCCCATTGAATTTGATTAGTGAGATAGAAATATATATTAATTATGTTAAGGGTAGGGAACTCATAACTCAAGAGAAAGCGGATCTTGTATAAGATTATCCTTTAGTGCCTTATTTATATTGTTAATTAACTAGCTTACATAATTAAGGTTTGGCTTGATATGGGAGATTCCATTTACTTACATGACTTATTATTATTATTTTTTTCCTTTGGATGAATTCTTGTGTGATAGGGTTGCTAATTCTCTTGACAATTCATCAATTTTTCCTATTTAATCGGTTGGCCAAACAATGAAATGATAGTCTACTAAGAGTACTTGTCGCTTGTCTAGGATGCTTCAATACTTACCAACTAAACTTTATGTTGTACAATAGGTATACTTACCCATATGTGTGTTGTGTGCATGATGATTGGTATTTTAGATTAAAACTTGGCTATTTTGTGCCAACTATTAGTACCTCTTCCTAAGCATAAGCATACACACACAATCAGCATTAATATTCTAGAAAATACAATAAAATGGAATCTATAAATATGATTGCTGAAAAATGGTACACTTCTAAAAATGAAGTTAAAGAATCAATTATGCCTCCTCCAGAAGAAATTAAAATCCTTGTAGAAAACTAAGTTGTTACAGCCTCTCCTTTTAAATTTAAGATTTAAATAAAGTTATTCAACAAAATAACATTAATTACAATGGATAATAAACTATAATAATTAGATAATAAATCCTCTATAAGAGAAATTCCTCAATTAAAACAATATGATTCAAAACAAGCTGTAGACACAAATCTAATATTTAAACCCAATTTGTATGAAGATAAATCTTTAAAGTTTAATAAAGGAGAATATAAAATTGATTATTCTAGATTAGAAATCCTAAAATATTTGAATGAAAAATTAAAACAATTAAACACTAAAAACATTCCTGAAACCTCTTCTCCAAAACTTATACTCAAACAGTTAATGATATAATTCTTTAACCCTTAATCAATTAACTGCAAAAGCCAGTGAAAAATGACCAATCCTTAAAAGATTTCAAGATCCATATAGTGAATAAAATTTGAAGCAATTCCTGAGTAATTCCTATTGACGACCAATCCTTAAAAGATTTCAAAATCCATATACACATAATTATTATCCAAAGCATCTTTTCCCTGATATTCAATTTGAAGAAAGACACTTAGATACCCAAGCTTCTTATTCTGGCCATGATATTACCAAATGGAATATTGATGGTATATCTACACCCCAAATTCTTAATGTCTTCCAAGAAATAGCTATGGCCATTACAAACTTTAAATGTCAAATCACTGCCAACAATAATGTGTCTATTATCCATATTTTGACTACTGGTTTTACTGAAGTCCTTCATAGATGGTGGCATAACTATCTCACCGAACAAGAATGCCTTGAAATTCTAAATACCTCCAAAGTTCAAACCAAAGAAATTCTAGATACGAAAGGTTAACCTATTACAACAACTAGAACTATTTCCGATTGTATTAGTACTTTTCTTTTTACATCAACTCAACATTTTGTTGGCAATCCACAACAATTAGCTGATAGAAGTTCTGAAATCATCACTAATTTGACCGGCCCAAAATTATATGATTTTAGATGGTATAAAGATATATCTCTTCATAGGTAATGCTTACATCTAATTGTTATCATGCTTTCTAGAAGGAAAGATTTATATATAGGCTATCTCCCTTATTTGTAGAAAAGGTTAGACAAAAACTTGAACAAGATTGGGGTAATACAATTCCGTATGAAACCCTATCTTATGGCCAATTGATAAATTATGTAAATCAAGTAGGAGCAAACCTCTACACTGATCTAAAATTAAAAGCTCAACAATATCATCATAAATCCAAAAAGGAATTAGGAAATTTATGTAAAATCTTTGGATATGCACGAATAAAACCCCCTTCTAAAAAACTCAAAAAGAAATTCAAATAAAAAAGGAAAGCTTCTGACAAGAACAATGGAAAAGTTAAAACCTTTAGAAAGAATAAACATACAAAAGAAGAAAAAAATATTGATAAAAGACTAAAGTGTTATTTTTGCGGAAAGAAAGGGCAGAAAGTAGATGAATGTAAGCAATGATAGAAAAAGAAAAAGAAAGTAAATGAACTCTCTTAGATAAAGAAACTTTAGAACAAATTAATTCAATTCCAAATGATTATGACTTTTAGTACAAGTGAATCTAAAAGTAACCTAGATGAAATCTATGAAATATAAGAAAATGCCTTAGATAATAACTCTTTAAGTGATACTTCTTCTTGTGGTTGTATAAGAATATGTACCTGTGCAATCCGTGAAATTAACATGATTAGTTGTATTAAAGTTACTATAATCACAAAAGTTAATAAAGAATTATGCTTTAAACTTTTAGATTACATTCTAGATTAAATTATTAAAAGAGAGTATTTATTGAATGTAAAGGATATGATTTAAAACCTAAACCATAAGTAGAACCCTATAATCTCAAAGAAGTGTTCAATAGATTTAAAAAGAAAGAAATGAAAGAGGCAACAATTTCGCTACAATATCTATATACAAGAATAAATACGTAAAAGTAAGAAATAAAGCATTTAAATGAACAAAATAGTCAAAGAATTACTTATTTCAATAACATTAATATTGATCTTTCACATTTAAAAATGTAAAAAAAAAAAAAACCATTAGAAGACACAACTTTATTTCAAACAAAAGAAAATAATCAGAAAGAAGAATATATTTATGCTATTTCTAGAACAACTTTCCAAAAATAATATATTCCTATTATTCTCAAAATAGAATATTTTGCTATTAAAAAAACAACCTTATTAGATTCTAGAGTGGATCAAAATTGTTTTCAACAAGGTTTAATCCCAACCAAATATTATGAAAAAACTGCTACCAAATTATATTCTACTTTTGGAAGTCAACCCCAAATTAAATATAAAAATTCCAATGCCCATATTTGTAATAATAAATTTTGCTTTGTAAATTCTTTTAATATCATTAAAAATCTTACCGAAGAAGTAATTCTAGGAACCCCCTTCTCATTCCCCCTTTTTAAGCTAAATCTAACCTTTGGGTGGATCAGCATGGGGTGCATACCACTATAGGATCAATCTGTGTCACTTTTCCTTTTCTGATAAGTTCACAAAGTAGAGATATAAATACTTTTAAAAGTAAATTATTCTTCGATAAAGTCAAATCAATTTTTTGAAAGAATATATCAAATATAAAAGAATCCAAGACTAGCTGGAATCATGTGAAATTCAAGATAAAGTAGAGTCAGTATGAAAAGATATTAAAAATAAAATCTTTTTAGAAATCCCCACTACTTTTTGGAATAAGAAAAAAGCATGTTGTAAATCTTCCATTTATACACGTTGGAAATATACCTTAAAATACATAGAAATTCTATAAAGATGTATGTCTTGAAATAATAAAATATTTATTTTAATAAGTTTGTATTTGGATTTCTTTTATACAATAAGGTCCAAGTATTTTAATAAGTGATTTACGTGTTAGGTCATGCTTCACAATAAGGTGCAGATCATGGGGTTACTAACGTACAAGAAAAATATTCTTGATCGATTAATGAAATTGGACACTTCGTCAAGGCTTAAATTATTACACTGTAGTTTTCAAGTAGGGAATGGTTTACCTTTTACCAGTGAGTAGTCTTCTCATACCAATAGAGTAAGCGTATTTGGAATATGTAGAATTAGATGTCGATAATAGTCTCCACAAAAGTACTATGATAAATAAAGACTGGACTATTGTTGCTACTGCATTGACGAATATTTTATGATTTGAGTATGAATCGGTAGTCTAGTGAAACTCGACGTATATGCTTTAATCTATAGGTGATATTTTCTCCATGAGATATAGTTCCTTATATGTTAGGAATGTATCTTTAGTTTGATCAAAACGGACTTGTACAATAGAGCTTTTATGCCTTTCTTCATGAAAGAAGTGATCACCCTTTTGTGGCGGTCTAAGATAATCTGTAAAAGCCAGGGCCCTGGGAAATGACTAAGAGTGTTGCTTTGAGGGTCGCTCATTTTAGATAAGTAGTTATAGCCTTGAAGGTCATAGACTATGAATAAGAGGTCAAAGAATGGTAGATATCATTAAGAGAATGTGATAGTACCAACTAGTCCTATCTCAATGATAGGTGTTACATAGAGGGATATTTTTGTCATTACACTTATAGGTCGGAGACAACGCTTGTGCAATATTATCCTCAGGGTCAATATCTTCATATGGTAATAAATGAAAATAATTACAATACAATATACTACTATTTATTTATTAGAGGCATTTTAGTCTTTCAAAGATAATATGTCTTTTAGTCCCTAAAGTAGCTCTAGAAAACGAAATGACTATTTTAGCCATTACACAAATTGTTTGGATTATTTGAGGGATAAGATAATTTATTTTATTCTAAAAATTCCATTTGGCTAGAATAATTGATTATGTCCAAGAGTAATTCATGGGCTACATTCATTAATTCAATTTTGAAAGTCCAAGGTAATATATGGGCTTGAATAAAATAAATAAGGATTGGTCTAATAATTATTTTGGGTTGTGTATTTATTATTTTGGGCTTTAGTTTAAAAAAATATCCAAATAAAATAATAAATATGGTGGGCTAAGTTTTTATTATTTTGGATTTTATTTAAAGACCAAAGACAAATAATTAAAAAAAAAACAGTTAGTGGAATAGCCCTAGTCTGTCTTAGATTAGAGCAGCCAGCCTTGAGGACTTATATAATCCTTATGAAGACTAGCTAGGTTGAAAAGAATTAATCCCTAGCAAGCTAGCTGCCACTTGTCTCCTCACTCTTTTTCAGTTTTTCCTCAAAAAATAATCCTAGACTACTTTTACCGGTAAATTAATTTGTGAGGTTAAGAGGATACCTTGGAAGGTCAAAAGCTCTAGCCTTTGAAGTGTTTCATGCGTAAGAGCATATGTTTGCCAAGACTTCCAGTTAGTAATGCACTGGAGGTTACGATTCATATGAGTTCTAGACAGCCTAATGGTTAGCAGATTTCGGTTATTGTCATGGTTTCTTCTAATTCTAAGAGATAAAGTAAGCATGCGATCCTAAACTCTAATGTATTTTTAAATTCCACTGTGATGGTGTGATTCTCGTTCCTACAAGTGGTATTAAAACCATGGTTAAACACCTAAGAGCGTGCTTTAGGCTAATAACTGGCGGTTGTTCCTTAAAAATCAATTTTTTTTTATTTGTGTGATCTATATGATCAGTTTTTGGATTACTTGTACACCTCGTGAGTGGAGGTATAGGATCTTGTAATCATTATTTTTCTTTATTTGTTGGTTTTTGAGTGTTTAGTAGAATCTGATGTACACCTCGAGAATAGAGATATAGGCAATTGTAAAAATTATGTTTTTGCATGAAAAACTTTTATTTTCTACAAGGATTTAGGTTCTAGATACCAAAAATCAGCTAGTACCAGCAAATGGCTAAAGGAAAAGTGTAACAAAAGGAGAAACGATCGAAATCAGAGTTGCAGGAGCTATTTCAGAAATTCCCACCTTTGTGAACAATAGCAACTGGCGCCTACTGTTGGGTACAATCTGGTGGCAGTTCCTTCCTGGATAAAAATCGGCAAACAAACAGAGACCAGCAAGCACCGGCCCCCTAACCCAACCTGCGTCAATTCCTTTATGGGGAAAAAAGTAATGATGAAAGTAGTAGCAATCTGGCGCTAGTCCACTAGGTTCAGCTAGCGCCAATTCCTCTCTAGTTTGGCATGATCTTGGCATTTTTTTCTGTAGTTTTTTTAGGAAACCAATCATACATGATCTTTATTTTTATGCATAACTTTTATTTATTTCTATAAATAAATTGCGTGAAAATGATAATTGGAACTACTTTAAGATTAAACAAGATCATCTTTATACATGATGTTTAATTCTGCCTTATTCGATCACACAGGTTAAAAGAATAGAAAGAGCATGAAAAATAATTTTATTTTGGTCATGCTTTATTCTTTTATTGTAAATAAGGAATAAATTTTGTTTCAAGTAAATATGGTAATTTAGATCTTTTTAAAGTGAGATTCATGAATTTATTTTCTTAAAAGAGTTGTGTCCTCGAGATAAGAAAATAATTTGAATCTAGGAGTTTTAAAATTAATTACCTGGACTATTTCTTGGAAAAACACAAGTAAGACCTTTTAAATAAAATATTAAGTAAGAGAGAGATTCCAACGGTCCGGTGGCTTCCATCCCGTTCAATGTTATGGATTGTAAAATTCACTCGAGTCACCTTGAGAATGGCCCCGTATAGGATAGTTTTCCATAAGAATCCAAATTTAACATATTGAATCAAACTAATTTAGGGTAAGTGTTATATTAGGCCAGCCCACGTTGGAGTTTTTAATACTAGATTACCCATAGTTCATGTGAAATAGTGGCCAAACCGCGTTGGAACTAGTTTTTAGATCAAAAACTAAACAATTGAGTAGTGAGTGCTTATATACTTAACTTAGAAAATTGTTAACCTTCCTAAAAAGCTATGTCAATTTTTCTACGAGCCAAATTTTAATAATTTGATAATAATTTATGGGTTTATCTGTTATCAAGATAAATGTTATGTTCACTTTAATATATGTTTTATGTGAATAGACACAAATGGAAGGAATATAAGGGTGTCAGACTTGTAATTCCAACCAAGAATAAAATAAATCTTCTTGTGCAAAAAGAACTTACAATACTGAATATAAGCTAGAAAATGTGCCTTTGTCATTCCTAGAAGGATTTCTTTCATGTTCGAATTCAATCGAACCAGTGGCAAAGAAAATATGCTCATAAAAAAAGTTGGGTTTTTAAGGGTTCAACATGAAACAAATGAATGGATTGATTATAGGCTTTAGGATGAAGGTGTTTATAAGTTCTCGATCTGTTTTAGTAGCTAACTCTTTTGGAATTGCTAGAAGAGGGATTAAAGTTTTGGTAACAAATTCAAAAGTCTCTGGGTTTTGAGAAGATAATGATTTTTCTAGTTTTTGAGGAGTTTGAGGAGAAATTGCTTCTTTAAAATAAGTTGGTGGAGTTATGGCATAGAAAGAACTATTTGTTTTTTGGGTTTCTGTGTTTTTTGCAATAGAAGAAAAGGAATTAAAAGGATTCATGGTTAAAGGTAGTCTTATAAGAGAACAACTTGGACGAGGTGGATAGGAAACTAGAACTGCAAATCGATTTGGTACTGGTCCTCGAGGTTGAGAATTATAGGGAATACGTTTTGCAGCAGGATTTAAAGTATTTTGACAATATTTATCACAACGTAATTTTTCACCAAAACTAAATAAAAGATGTCCTACAACTACCATTTTAACTAATTCTTCTATTTGTACTTTTTCATAATATTTAAATAAACCAATAGAAGAAGGAGCAGAGGTAGAAGTGGTGTACCCAGTAATTTGTTAAACTCTTAAGGATGGTGCCTTCTTAGATATTGAGAGAGTGTACCATAACCCATTCCTAATCTAAATGCATACAACTCAGAAGTAGAAGTGCAATAACTATACTTAGCTTTCACTTCACCGGATGGTATTGTTGTAATTGTGAAATGATTAGTGAACATAGTAGCTTCCCTTTTTCACGCTTTATTTGTTTGAGTCTTTGATTGTATTTTACTTTCTTGAGTATCGATATGAGGATGTTGTTGTTGAGTTTCAACTTCTTCATCACTAACTTGCACCAGTTGTTCGGTTATTGGAGGAGAAAATGTTGCCCCAAAAAAATTGGATCAAAACCGAAGGCCAACTAATAACCGAATAGAGTAGTAAATGTCTCCAAATGCAAATACGGATTATAGCTACCAGTTGTTTTTTTCTTTACTCTTAGAGCTACTTGGATGATATATTTTTTTTCAAAAACAAAAAATATATATATAACAACAATATTATAACTTGAAATTAAAATTGAGAATTGAGGGAATTAAGAGAGAGTTGAGATAAGTGTAAAAAAAAAAAATGAGGGGTGGATTAAGGATATTTATAGACGGTGTAAGAAGGAAGAAAAAAGAGGCCAAAACGGCCATGGCTATTAGAATAGCCATATTTCTGGTCATTGCATGATGGCTTACGGGCTACTATGGCCCATTATGATGGGGCATTGCCGCCCTTTTTATTTTTTAATTTTTAAATACATTGCCACGTGTCATTATGTAATTTTGACACCTGGCAAGAAAAAATTAAAAAAAATAAAAATAGGTGATTTAAACCACCGATTAATAGTTAGAAAAAAATTCCAACCATAGCCGAACCGTGAATCCCAATTTGGTTCACAATTTGAACTGTGAAAACCGTTGTCTCCGATTTTAGTTCACGATTGAACTGGGGCAATGTCTAAAATTGCGTTTATTCTACTTCCATCTCAAAGAAATTAACTTACTTATTGTTTTGTATTGACCCAAAAGAACTGACACTTTTTTTATAAAGAAAATTTTGTAATATCTTATATGTTATAAAATAAGATATTATTTTATCCTATGTTAGAATGAAGGATAAATCTGAGTTAAAAACAGGGTTCCAAGAATTATTTCTTCATTTAAATCTTTTATTAGAATGAAATAATTAACAAATAAAAAATGATTATTACAATTATGAGCATTTGATAATTTATAATTAATCTGAAGCTGACTTCCAGAAGCAGAATATAATTTAGTAGTTGTTTTTTCATAATATTTAGTAGGAACTAATCCTTCTTGGTTACAATTTTGATCAACACCAAAATCAAGTAAAGCAGTTGTTTTAATTACAAAATCATCTATTTTTAAAATAACAGGAATATACTATTTTTGAAAAATAGTTCTGGAAATAGCCGAAATATAATCATATATTTGGCTTTCTTCTACTGAAAAAGTATTTTGATATAAGGTATCATATAAAAGTGGTTTTTCCATTTTTAAGTGTAATAAATCAATATTAATATTATTTATATTAGTAATTCTCTATTCATTTTGTTCTTTTAGACTTTTAACTTCTTGTTTTAAATGATTGATTTCAGTATATAGATCTTGCAAAGAAATTGTTTCTTCTTTATCTTTTTGTTTAAATCTATCAAAAGCTTCTTTGAGATTACAAGGTTCTACTTGTTGTTTAGGATTTAAAACCATATCCTTTAACTTTAGTAAATATTCTCGTTTAAGATTTTCATCTTGAATCTGATCTAAAACTTCAAAAAAGAGTTATTTATTATCTTTTGTAATAACATTAATTTTATTGAAACTAATCATATTAATTCCTATTGAACAAGTACAAATTTCAGTACATCCACAAGAAGAGGTTCCACTTAAGGATTCATTATCAGAGGAATTTTCTTGCATTTCAAAATTTTGATCAATATTACTATCAGATGTAGTTGAAGATTCTAATTCATCAATAATAGCTTCTATTTGATGTAACAAATCTCTATTTAAAGAGAGTTCACTAACTTTCTTCTTCTTTTTCTGTTTTTGTTTGCATTTGTTAGCTTTATGTCCTTTTTTCCACAAAAGTAACATTTAATTTGATCCTTATCTTTCTCTTCTTTGGTTCATTTTTTTCTTTTTAAAGTTTTTATAAAACTTTGCTTTTGGTGTTTTGATAGAAGATTTTCTTTTTGATTTAAATTTCCTTTTTAGTTCTTTGGAAGGAGGTTTTATGGGAGCATAGCCAAATATCTCACAAAAATTTCCTAATTCTTTCTTAGAATTTTTATGATAAGATTCCATTTGGGCTTTAAGTTTTAAATCAGTACAAAGATCAGCTCCTGCTTGATTTATATAACTAATTGACCATAAGATAAGGTTTCATAAGGGACTGCATTTCCCCTATCTAATTTCAATTTTTATCTTACTTTATCAGCAAATAGAGGAGGTAAACTTGAAATAAATCTTTCTTTCCAAAATGCATGATGACAATCAAATCAAAGCATTACTTTTTGTAAAAACATATCTTTGTACCATCCAAAATCATGTAATTTTGGACAAGTTAAATTAGTAAAGATTTCAGAACTTCTATCAGCTAATTGTTGAGAATTTCCTACAAAATGTTGTGTTATGGTAAATATTAAAGTATTTAAATAATCAGGAACTTGTTCATGTGTGGTTATTGGTTGACTTGAGGTATCTAGTGCGGTTTTAGTTTGAATTCTGGAGGCATTCACAATTTCATATCTTTGATTGTCAGTAAGATAGTTATGCCACCACCCATAAAGGACACCAGTAAAATCAGTGATTAAAATATGAAGAGTAGAAATATCAGAATTAGAGCATTTAATAGTTGTAATAGACATTGCCATTTCTTGAATGACATTAAGGATTTGATATTCGGATTTGCTATCGATATTCCATTTGGTAATATTGTGACCAATAAAGACTGAATGAGTATCTAGATGGCGTGCTTCAAATTGTACATCAGGAAAGGAAGGATGGGGATAATAATTGCTAGTGTAAGGATTGGCAAATTCCTTATGAATGGGTTGTTTGGATTTAGAGGTACATTTATTTAAACTATCAGGAAGAGATTATTGAACAGCTTGAATGTGAACTTTAGAAGTAGAAGTTTTAGGAACATCCTTGGTGTTAAGTTGTTTTTATTTTTTTATTTAAATCTTGTAAAATATCGAAATTAGCATTATCTATTTCAAAACTATCTTTAGACAGTTTAATAGATTTATCTTTATATAAAATTAGTTTAAAGCTTGGGTTTGTTTCTAAAGCTTGTTTTAGGTCATATTGTGTTAATCTATGTATTTACCTAACAGTAGAGTTTTGATCTAATTGTACTACTTTTTGAGCCATAGTAATAAGCATCTGATTTGAATAATTATTTTGTTGAATTACTTTATTTAAGTTTTTATTTGTGACATTACCTAGTTTATCTAAATTTTTTATTTTAAAAGGAGAGACTGAAAGTACATGACCTTTTATTGGGATTTTGATTTCTTCTGGGAGAGGAAGTACAGATTCTTTTACTTCATTCTTAGTAGTATACCATTTTTTTGCTATCATATTTATTGATTCTAATTGATTATATTTTCCTAAATATTCGTACCAATCAAAAAAATCTAAATGTTTTCTAAATTTTTTTAAGTCAAAGTAATATTTATCTCTTAATTTAATTCTTTTGTTAGGTTTTACTATTTCAAAATACAAGTCTATTTTTAACTTATTATAGAGTCTATTCTATAACTATTTTAAATATATTTTATCTAATTCAAATTCATCAGCAGAGGAAATTGTCATTAAAGTTGCACGTATTTCCATTTCAGTTTGGTTGGACTTGAAGATTTTATACTGACATTATCTTCATAATTAACTTTAGAAATTTCTCCTAAAAAATCAACACTATTTAACCGAGTACTGTGGGTTCTAAAAAGAGGTCTTTGTGAAGAAGAAGACAAAGAAGCAACAGAGAAGGATTTTTTACTGAATTTAAGTTCAATAGTTCCAGAAGAGGTTTCAGTGATCCGATCTATTTTGTTCAATTCATAATGCTTTTTTGGAGTAATGTTATGTTCAAAATTCCATTTTATATCCTAAATAATATCAACCCACTTAAGAAATCGAGGAACAAAAGTGTTTAATCTTTCAAAATTGGTTTCTAACAAACAAGTTTCTCGAGGATTACCTAAATGTTGTTTTTCTTTGGGATTGATGGTGGTTTTCATTACTTAGTAATAAACATGATAAATAAGGCCAAGGGATTTAGATCCAAGTTCAAAATCTAAATTCCTTGTTTGAATATTCGGTGTTAGCATTTTCAAAATATGAGGATCTGAGAGATCCACAATGAAATTGGGATAATGATTAAAGTAAACAGGGCCATTAGCCATATTGGGCACCGCTAACAGACTGTTATTAAAATCTAAATGTCTACTATCACGTAATAATCAAAAAATAGGAGCATTTATTCCAAATCGATACAAAGGTTTAACAGCTACTTGAACTAAATCAATATGCAAATATTTATATTTGTTTTTTCTATGGTGTTCTAAAGTTTCAGAATTAAACAATTGAATAGTGCCATAAGGTTTGTTAATCGAAACTATTTTCTCAGTGGTTTTGATGTTGTAGTTTTGTACTAAATCAAATTTTCCTTTTCATAAATTTTATCAAACTTTTTAGTTGGCATTTTTGAATTCATTAATCTAGATTCAATAGGATCTAATTGAGAACTAATTTCTAAGTCAATGATGGTTTCAATGTCAATATCGGATAGGTTCAAGCTAGAGGCCATGAGAGGGAGAACTCTCACTTTTCTTCTATACAATTAGTAGTCTTAAATATTTTTCTCCAATAATTCGCTAAGTTTATCTTCTTTTTGTCTGTGTAGGATAGACCTAGTTACTATGTATGGTTGAGAGCTACAAGACCACCTCGTGGTCTAGGCCATTCTACCTCCCTTGGTAATCTTCAGCCTAACCCAACCGTTCTGGGCTGACCAATGTATAAGCTACTCTCACAGTTACCACTTAACCACATAGTTGTAGAAATAAGGGAAGAATATAAAGAAAAAGAATGACAGAGGAAAAAGATTAAAGACTACATCATGCAAGATAGAAAAAGAAAGTAAGAGACTTGCTCAGTCATGATGAAACTAGTCAGACAAGAGTAAGAACTAGGCTCTGATACCATTTTGTTGCAATCAAGTTACACCTAGGAATTCTTCAATTAAACTATTAAACTGCTTATTTACACAACTATTTTACAAAGGAATTTTAAAGCAAATTAAAATAAAGTGTTTTCAAACTTAAAAAGAAAGTAATCAATCTCAAAAAACAAAAAGTTTTCTTTGGAAGGACTAGCAAATTCACTCTACATTTCTTGAAGGAATTGATGCCTTAAATAGGCCTGCATGGTATAGCATTCTCGGAAAGCATTTTTCATTATTGATGAGTGGTCCCACACTTGTGACGAAGGAATCATGTTGTCAGCCACTTGGAGGATTGGTTCAATGATTCTTTTTGAGTGGAGGGGTCCGCAATTATTGTAGGTGCAATGAATCAGCTTACAGATAAGCTCCGTGACTGATGAAAAAGGTTTTGACATTTTCTCCAACCGCAATTATTAGAGCTTTCTTTTTCTTCTTGAGTGTAGTCTTATCATATTATGGACTTTGGCAAAGGTATGCTGCTATAATACCGGTGGGGTTGTCTTGATCATCATTGTAAAAAAAAGATGAAATCAGGTTAGGTTTCATCATCACTGTCTTTTATTACTAATTGAATCTGACTTTGTAACATTTGGAGTTGAAGTTGTAAATCTGCTTTAGAAATTCTGGATTTTCCTTTGCTAGAGGAAGAACTTGCATCTGTCTCCTTTTTTGTGGGAGTAATAGGATTTATAGAACTAGTTGCTGCTGCTGGTTATGGTTTAGGTGTCCATCCTTTGATTTTAATTTCTCGACACAAATGTCGAATTGATTCAAGGGTGTTAAACTTGTAATTCTACCCAAGAATAAAACAAATCTTCTTGTGCAAAAAGAACTTACAATACTGAATATAATCTAGAAAATGTAAAAGCTAATTCTCTTAAACATATTGATCAAATTGGAATTTATGTTGTTTTGAAAATGTCCGCTGATTTCCCCCAAATGTTTTCTACCATTGGTAGAACCATCTGGGAATGGGATTAATTTAATCTTTTCCACATTTAATGAACTAGGTATGAGTAAGGTCTTGAAGATAGAGAAATTATGCCATGTATTTAAATAATCCATGAAATTATATATGGGAGGTCTTGAAGGACTTTTGAACTAAATTTGTGTATAGATACCTATTACTGGCCAGGTGTTGAGGTCAAGGATTTTGAGTATTCGGCATCTAGAGTAAGCAATGCCTTTGTTATTCCTAGAAGGATTTCTTTAATGCTCGAATTCAATCAAACCAGTGGCAAAGAGAATATGCTCATAAAAATGTCAGGCTTTTAAGAGTTTGGCATGAAACAAATGACTGGATTGATTATAAGCTTCAGGATGAAGGTTGTTTACAAGTTCTCGTTCTATTTTGCTAGCTAACTCTTTTGGAATTTCTAGAAAAGGGATTAAAGTTTTGGTAACAAATTCAAAAGTCTCTGGGTTTTGAGAAGATAACGATTTTTTTTTTTTTTTGGGAGTTTGAGGAGAAATTTCTTTTTTAAAAGAAGCTGGTGGAGTTATGGCATAGAAGGAACTATCTGTTTTTTGGGTTTCAATGGTTTTTGCAGGAGAGAAAAGGGAATTAAAAGGATTCATGGTTAAAGGTGGTCTTGTAAGAGAAGAACCTGGAAAAGGTGGATAGGAAGCTAGAACTGCAAATCGATTTGGTGCTGGTCCTCGAGCTCGAGATTTGTTTTGAGCTACGGGCGAAGATCTAGTTCATGTTCATTCTCTATTTATAGACTTGCTCACATATGTCAAAGAAAAGATAAGATCACAATCTTATCTAGATTGTCCTTGCAAAAACTCTCTTATTAGAAAATCAGGGAGAGAATTAGATTTTCCTTTGATAAATTTAATATCAAAATCAAAACTTGAAAGTAATGCTTGCCATTTAGTAAAAATCTGTATGGCAACAAAGTTTTTTATATCTTTTTGTAAAATATCTTTTGTTGCTTTGCAATTAATACGACAAAAGAAATTTCTTGTTAATTAAATCACCTTGAAATTTAGAAATGTATAAAATAATAGAAAGATTTTTTTTTTAAATAGTGCTATAATTCTTTTGTCTAGATAGCCAAATATCAAAATGATATCAAACTAATTGTTCAGAAAAAGACTCAGATTTCTTTTGTTTAAGAATGCCTCCATAACTAAGTTCAGAGGCATCTATTTCAACGATCATAAAATCATTAGGATCTAAAATACCAAGACAAGGAAGTTTCTTAACAATTTGTTCGATTTTCTAAACAGTTTGGGTCTGTTCTGTACCCTAAGCAATAGGATTTTTGCGAAGTCACTGATATAAAGGTTCACAGATTTGTCTTCAATTGGGAATAAAATTAGAAATGTAATTCAAGCATTCAAGAAATCATTGCAACATAGTTTTATCCTTAATTTCATCAGGAAACTTATCGGCAAACTCTATGGCTCGACAAATGGGTTTATACATACCTTAATGAAGTTCATGTCCTAAAAATCTAATTTTAGTTTGACAAAGTTTGAGTTTGGTAGCACTCACTACCAACCCATTTTTCGTGATAATTTCACGAAAAAGAGAAAGGTGGTTAAAGTGTTGATTAAGGGATTCACTAAAGACTAAAACATCATTAATATAAACAATGATAAAGGTTGTATAAGGAGTAAAAATATAACTCATAACTTTTTAGAATTCACTAGGGGCATTCTTAAGACCAAATGGCATGACATTCCATTCATATTGACCAAAAGGAATATTAAAGGCAGTTTTACATCTATCTTCTTCAGTAATCTGAATTTGCCAAAAACCTGATTTCATGTCAAATTTACTGTAAATGACTCCTTCAAAGGTTCGTTTAAGTAAATCACGTTTGTTAGGAAATGGGTATCTAATCCATTTTAAAGCTTTATTGAGAGGTTTATAATTGATGACTAATTGAGAGGCACCTCTTTCTTTTTTAGCATTATTATTCACATAAAAGGCAGCACAAGAACATGGAGAGCTGGATTCACAGATAATTCCTTTTGTGAGTAAGCCAAAAATTTCTTGTTTGTAATATTCAAGAAGCTCGTGATTCATTTGGATAGGTCTTGATTTAGTAGTTATCATACTTTCATTAAAGCTATCCATATAGGGAAAACTAACAACATGCTTTTTAGAAAAGTATTAATACAATCGGAAATAGTTTTAGTTGTTGTAACAGGTTAACCTTGTGTATCAACAATGGCTTTGGTTTGAACGTTGGAGGTATTTAGAATTTCAAGGCATTCTTGTTTGGTGAGATAGTTATGCCACCACCTATGAAGGACTCCAGTAAAATCAATAGTCAAATATGGATAATAGACACATAATTGTTGGCAATATTTTAACATTTAAAGGTTGTAATGGCCATAGCTATTTCTTGGAAGACATTAAGAATTTGGTGTTCGGATATACCATCAATATTCCATTCGGTAATATCATGGCCAGAATAAGAAGCTCGGGTATCTAAGTGTCTTTCTTCAAATTGAATATTAGGGAAATGAGGCTTAGGATAATAATTACATGTATATGGATTTTGAAATGAGGCTTGGGATAATAATTGTAAATACGCAAAATAGTTATCAAGATCTAACAAAATAAGGGTTCAACCCATTAAATATATCATAAATCCATGTATGTTCAATCAAAATCAAATAAAAAATATAAAAAAGAAGAGGAGAAACTCTTACACAAGTGGCCCCTTTCTTCTTCTTGAGATTTCTTCATGAAATTGCTCTTTCTTCTTCAATGGAGATTTGGATATTTCCTTAGGCTCTTCCTTGGTGCTCTAGGATTTTTAGGTGTCTCTTTCCTTCTCTCAATCATTGGTGAAATAATAGAAATGAAGGAATATAGTGCAACTCGGGAAGCCCCTTGAAAATTGTAGAAAATCAAATATGCGTTATTAACTAGCACCTGTTCTAGAGTTTGACTACCACCGGTCTTTCTCTGTTCTAACCAATGCCTTCTTCATATCATGGTCCGATTTCTATTCTGTATAGTAACCGGCACCTGTTTGTAGAATATAACTGGTGCAAGTTTATCACTCTTCTATCTAATAGATTCCTCAATTCTTTAACTGGCTTTCTGTGCTCAACCTTGGCCAGTTGGTGCTAGCAACCGACGCCTGGTCTTTTCATCCGGTGCTAATTATAGGCTTTTCTGCTCTAATTTATTCATTTTGTCCAATCCATCTCCTAATTTTGTAATTTTCACGAAATAATACAAAATAAGAGAATGAGTAGCAATATATTCCCAAATCTCACAATTTATAGCATAAATGACTAATGAATTATAGCAATAACCTACACTCATCACTCTTCTATACTTATGCTTTTACTTGTCCTCAAGCAAATCATCAAAAACAACCAAGCACCTCAATAAAAAGCATTTTAACAAGAGTGCATTTTTAGCAACATAACTATCATGAGAAAGATATTCTTTTTCATTTGAGATGAGAATTCAATTCAAGATTACTCAACTAAGCCAAACTTGTATAAACCTATATATTTGAGTAGATAAATCTAAGGCCATCGAATTTGAAATAAACAAGCTTGTATCTATTCAAAAAGCTTTACCTAATCTCCTAGATCAAAAATACAAGCCAAGTGATTCATATAAGCTAGGAATAGTGAGCCAATTTAAGTTCTACGACTTCTAAAGCTAATGCAATCTGATTAGTAAATAGAGGATAGCCCATAAGCTCACTTTTATAAGGTAATATAAATGTCCAGTAGAGATGGATAATTACTAATTTTTCAATTTTTACATGACCATTATTAAAATCTCATTTTCTTTTAGGGTAAGGTAATGCAAATGCCTAATAAATATATTTAGCTTTTGCATTATCTTACTCTGTCTTATTATTTTACCCCAATCCATATTTACTTAAACTTAGAGTAAGGAGTAGTAAGAAGATCACATAATATAAACCAATCAAAATTCCCTACTTATATTTCATCACAAGTTTCTCACCAATTCCCAAGAAATAATGTTTACTAAAACATAAACAAAGTTAATTTAAATTCTCAAGACATAGATCATATTACATCACATTTATGTGTTTACCTAAGAATATCCTAGTCAAAACAACATCATACCAAATTCTCATGCTAAGAGAAAAAAATAGTAATATCATAAGAGTCCAAATATGCAAAAAAATCGAAAAATTTAGTCTATTTTTAAGCCAACAATGACAAGAGAAATACCAAAGAATTTAATAAATATTTTACAAGTAAAGCCTAATCCTCTCCTCTACACTAGAATGGGATAATGTCCTCATTAGCTAAAAATTTAATGTAAATATATCCAAGAGACTTAATGAAAGAAAAGGGAAGGGACAAAGTGCAAACAATGCTTACAAGACATTTGAAGAAAAAAAAGGCATGTTCTAGCAAAACTCGAAACTCTCCTACAAAATCAAATATATTAATTAGGGAAAAAATGAAACATAAAGCAAAAACCAACTGAATGAAAGGAAATGCTAAAACAAGCTAGGGAAAGAAAGAAAAAGAAAAGAAATGGAATGAAAAGAGATGAAAAGAAAAGAAAAGAAAAGATCAAATTGGAGAATCAGCTATGTCATAGAGATCGCAGTCAGTTCTTTCCAATTCTTCAAGACTCTTTCCATATTAAAGTTTTAGCCTATTACCATTTACAGTAAAGTCCTCTTTTTTGGATGGGCCACCTCAACCGCTCTATAAGGAAACACTTTTGTTACCAAGAACAGCCCCGACCATCTAGACCTGAGCTTTCCAGGATACAACCTCAATCTTGAATTATATAGAAGTACTCTATCACCTTCCTTGATTTCTTTATTAGAAAAGATATGTTGATCATGCATTTCTTTACTTTGTCCTTGTAAATTCTTGAATTTTCATATGCATCATTTATCCACTCCTTCAGAGAACTACTCACTTGTTAATAGTAAACCATTCCTTATTTAGAAACCATACTGTAGTGGTATAAACGTTGACAAAGTGCCCAACTTCATCAATTGATCAAGAACATTTTAACTTGTATGTTAGTAGTCCATGATATACACCTTACTATGAAAGTACGACCTAATCACATAAATCACTTACAAATACACTTGGACTTTAATGTGCAAATATGTAAACAAACAACCATTAATGAATGAAATATTTTATTCCTTTTCAAAATATAGAAATACATAGTCTATTTTAGACATACATTCTAACAATCTCCCACTTGTACTAAATAGACTATGATAATCCATAGTGCCTACCCCCATGACGTCTAAGTGTTTCTAAAACATTTTCTCCGTCAAAGGCTTGGTAAAAGGATCCTCCAGATTGTTTGAAGAGAAAATCTGATCAACTACTATCTTTTATTTCTGAATGAACTCCTGATATGATCTTGGGAAGCACCAAACTTATGGATTATGCTAAAAAAACAAGAACCCTAACAAACTCACACACAAAAACACCAAAATGCAAAGAAATTAACATTCTTGTGATAATGTGAATCTATCCTACTTCAAAAACACCTTAATACTCTAATCTAACTAGAGATTAGAACACCAAGGTTACGAATTTGAAGGTACCTAACTCAATCCTATCAAATACACTAAGCAACCTAGTACATAAGAATAGAGATAAAGTTAAGATTATCCCTTAAGATTTAGAGATAAGATCAAAGGTGGGACTAAATCCTTTAATTTAGTCTTAATGTTTAATGGAATCACCCATGAGAATCACCCTCAAGAACTCTCTCTAGAGAGAAAATCTGAATTCTCCTTCCTAAAATACAAAAGTTATGTTTACATAGTCATAATAGGGTATTTATAGTCTCTCAATATAACCTAATACAAAGCATTATAGAAAGGTGTTCTGTTCTTGAACTAAATACTTTTAAATATTACAAAATAACCCCAAAATAACTGAAAAACGTCAGGGGTTCAGGTTCCAGAATAAGGCCGGCACCGGGTAGGTTTCCTGGGAGTGGCCCAAGTCCAATATGGAGGAACAATATCCGTTCACAAAAAGTTAGAACAAAAAAAACAGGACTCAGCCAGTCCACAACTGGGGCCAAGTTGGGCTGTTAGGGACGATGCCGGGTCCAATCTGCTGGAACAGTATTGTACGTTAATATGGCAAAAATGAAGACACCAAAGTATGCTACATAATAAAATCGAAATAGAGCATCGCATGAAAGCTGTTTACCTCTACGTTTCTTCACTGATCTCGGGGGTGTCGGCGCCTCGGTCTGAACCGCTTTTGGTTCCGAGATCGATTCCGCAAGCTGTTGTCCTGCAAGCTGATGGCTTCTTCTGGACATCAACGCGACTCCTCTTGTGTGAAACCCCAATAAAACCAACATTAGAGTGAGGGGGGTTGGGATGCATATCATATTTTCTTGCATGCATGAATATACTTTGTTATGATTTTATATACTTTAGATTTGTGATTTGTAGACTAGAAGACTTAATTGTGCTTATTGAGTAGGAAGGGCAAAATGATAATTTTGATTGAGTTGGAAATAGGGAGATAGCTTGAAGGTTAAATAGAAAAAATAGTTGGGAGAGAAAATAAGAACAAGAGTTGTTGTGGTTTAGTGGTTAGAGCTTTGGAATAAATCCTTGAGGTTTTGAGTTCAAATTCCATCATTTGAGTTTTAGCATGATTAAATTTTATTTTTGATAGGTAGGCTAATTTCGGCCCTTACATGCCTTAGGGAAGAGTAGAAGTGTTATCCTAGGGGAGACATGAAAGGAATGTCCTAATCCTACTCTTGTGCCCTATAAAAATTTCTGAGGGATTCATACCCTTTTTGTTCTTTAGCTTACCTTAATTCTTAATCAATTAAGTTGCTCAATTATTTAAACCATTTTTATTTCCAGAAAATTCCAGCATGGTTCTGTGATGGTGAAGCTTCAAAAATGCCTCTTGGAGGATGAGATTTTATCTGAAAATGGGGAAGAGTTATAGAAGGTTCCCAAGGAAATTAAACTCTATGGTTGAACCTTCAAACTCCAACATATAGGTATTCATCTTCTTCATGTAGTAATCTGAAAATTTTTCCAGCTTCTTGATCAGTCCAATTGTCGAAATCTTCAGCCATATTTTCCTCTCAAATATTTCCAGAAAAATAACCAATTCACTCAACTTGAAGACTGAAAACTTTAACCAAAATCGGACTGCACAAAAGCAGTGCAAACCAGAAAAATTCCTGGATAGTTTTCACAGCATAGCAGTCCGAAAAACCAAGCTGTTCCTCCAGCTTTCAAACCAGTAATTTAACCCTATATTTCCTCCATAAAGAAGGCTGAAAACTAGCCTTAAAAGACCCTCCAATACCCCTTCAAACCTTCTACAAGTTGGCTGAAGCATTGCAGAAAAATCTGCATAGAAATTCCAGCAAGCCATGCTAAAAACCAATCAGAAATTCCAACTTTGTTTCTTCTTCACCCTTGTCCGAAACTTACTCCATTTTTTCTGTAAAACCAACCTTAGATAGCTATGAACTGAGCTTCATCATCTTCTCCATTGGTCTGCTCGAATGAAGCTCCATGACTACTCCTAAAATCCCTCCATCAATCACTACAATCAAGCCATCGATTGGAGTCCAAAATTCCAGCAAACTTCCATGGATTAAGCCTCAACTATCCAGAAAATTCCTTCACCATTGCACTCCATAATTTGGCCACCCTATAGCTCTTTCAAGTATCATTCATCTTAGCAAAACCCCAGCCAAACAGTCGACCATTGAAGCTCCCCAAAAGACCTCCCTCAACCAAGATATTCTTATCATATTTGCTACCATAATCACTCCTTAAATCACTTCTTTTGAATTTCAAACAACCAGCTTTCCTTTTCTCCCAAATTTGAGAATTCAATCACCAGAATTTTTCAACCTATTCGGCCATCCTTTCCAAGCAAAATTTCGGCCAGCCTTCCTCCATTCTCTCCATTCTCTCCAAACCTCCAAGAACACACACCACCATTCTCCACCACTAAGAACACTCCAAACCCCTTCAATCTTCTTCAAAAACTCCATATCACATCTACTCATTCTCTTGAATCCATTTCTACAATTTATAACATCAAACACTGAAATCAAAGTTCCACTTTCGGATAAAAAACTAGAATTTTCTTGAAGGCTCAAGAACACTTTCAAGGTAAGCATGAATGATTATCTCCATCTTCTTTCATCTTCGACCTTTAATGGAAATTACTAATAAACTCTCTCTCTCTCTCTCTCTCTCTCTCTCTCTCTCTCTCTCGGCTGAAATGGTTACTCCAACCATGGACATTTTTCTTCTTCCTCCTTGGACGGATCAAGCCTTCCAAGCATGAGGATTCTCTTGAAACGTCTTCAAGGTAGTCATCATTCAAGTAAGCCTTTTCAATCTTCTCTTTAAATTATGGATTCATGTTTTTAGAATGTTATTGGAAAATGATGGATTATGATTAGAGTTCGAGCATGTGTTTATGTGATGAAGTTGAGATTGAAATATGAGGATGAATGTGTTTATATGATGGAGTTGGGATTGATACATGAAGATGATTGGTCTTGGTTGAATTTTATAATGTTTTAGGGTTTGTCTTCATGTCGTGAGTAGTTTGAATGATTAAGCATGATAAATATTATGTCACCTTTGGTGAATAGGATTTTATAATCGTGTATCCTTGATTGAAGTCATGAATATGTCTATGTTTAATAGAGTTTGGATCATGTGTTGGTAGATTTGAATCTATGCTTTTATTTATGATTTGGATGGTTTGTTGATTGGTGTAGAGTGTATGTTCATGATTATGGTTAGCGATAGAAATTATGATCATGACTTTGCTGTTCCTAAGCTAATTAAGTTAGCCAATTTTATTTCATCAATAAAATGATTAATACTATAATTTCTTCTAATGATTTCGAAAACCATAGAAAAATGTGGATTTGGACTATTATATAAAATAATGATATTTTAGTTAAATAAATGATAGCTTTTATTAAAGAAATAAAATATATAAATATTATATATAATAATAATATCAAATAAAGCCTTTTATATAAATAATCATAATAGATAGAATATTAATCGTGTAAGTCATAAATTCATAAGTACTAATAAAATTTATTTATTATCTTTTAATCAAAACATATAAAATTTTACTTACTATTAATTTTATTTACAAATTATTTTCTAACCATTAATTATTAATAGATTATTATTCTAAATAATATCCTCTAGAGCCTAGGACTCTTCATCAAATAAACCCTAATTTATTTATAGCAAGATTTAAACCTACAACTTATTAGTAACTATTTCACAAACCCTAGTTATTTTAATATCAAGCTGGATTAATTTTATAAAATTCTTTTTAGCATCTAGCCTTAAAGTTTGGGACACTAAGGTCATGATTGTAGTAAGTGGAGTTAGGATTATTTATGAAAGAAACTTTTGGCTTAAGTTTAATTATGACTTATGTTTACCCTAGGCAGGGTTAGGTCAGCTTTTGGAGATCTTTGATTTATCTCGAGCAAAAGATCAGGTAAGCTCCTGCATAAAACTTGTTTTTTGTAAAAGGTTACCATGGCAAACTAAACACGAAGTATGTGAACACTGATTTGGTAAAGGCAATTAAGGACTGTTTCCTTTCTTGTTTCAATCAAACCAATTATTTGAAAATCAACAAGCAGTTTTACTCAAATACCAAACTGTTTCTAAAACTAATTTTGACAAGGACTTTAGAAACCCTTGATTGCCGTTTTCAAGTAAAGCTATGTTTTACCAGTTTTTTTTCCAAGTAGGACAATCATCGTTGAGTATTCAATAAGGGTAGGCTAGTAGTACTAGTTTTGAAGAGCAAGAAGGAGTCTTCTGGCAGGAGGCCACTTCCAGAGGATAAACTCAACTTAGAGAAACGTCAGTACTACTTAGTCATGCCGATCCGAGCTAGCAAGTTTCAGTCATGTGGACTGTGTGTTGCTGGAATGGACAACCAGTTTTGTTTGGGTGTAGAGAAAGAGGAGTATCTTACTCGGTAGGCCGATCACCTACCTTTTTGTCAGTCTGCACAAAGTGTGGCATTCTAACCATTGTATGGTTATGGGGCCCAACGTGTAGTAACCCATGGTCGCCCTTCTAAGTGGTTGATTTTATTGTACATGTATGGTTGGAAAGCCAAAATGCCACTCTTGATTTTAACCTTGTTTATTGCTTGCCAGTACTTTTTCTTATGAAGTTCTTACATCTTGCATACATGAACTGTTTTCACTGAACACTCCAAGCATACACGGACTTATTGAGATTTTTATCTTATCACCCTTTTTACCATGATTTCAGGTCAATCCTACTATGGGGATGAGTAGCTAGTTGTTGCCTGCTTGGAAGATATTCTGTTATTTATTTTATGTAATGCTTTGGGAGTTGAGAGTGAACAATTTTTATTTCGGATTTGTTCTTGAATTTTTGGGTTGTAATAAGTTTTAATTTCAAAGTATTGTTTAAAATTTTGTTGTGTGTCCTAATAATAAAGACCCCTTGTCCTTTGGATGGGGCGACATCCCCGGCCCTGTTGGGCCTAGGTAGCGGGGTGTTACATCTTAGCTATCGGAATATAACCCTGCCTGAAATGCCTGGTGAAAGCTATGGAAGAAGAGGATGATCTTCCTACTCCGACTAAATGCTATTGAGCATTAATCAAGAGAGATGTGTCTATTCTTATTTTTACAGAGAACACATGCACGAGAGAGAAGAAGAAGCCGAAAACAGCTTGAGGGAAAACAAGAACATGCTCTAATGAACCTCTTTTGTTGCCCTCTCAATCCCAACAACCTTAATCATAGGTTATTATCCGGGTGTTCAAAAATCAAACAGATACCCTAAGGCCTACGTTATGTTAAGCCATTAAACAGGCCTTTGGACAAATGGCCTAGTTCATTAGGTTAAGCCTTTATTTTAATTCAATTATTCCTGGACTAATACAAGCCTAATAATTAAATCAATTAAATAACCCAAATAAGCCAATATATAATTCTCTCTCTTTGGACCTTTTATTTTATTCTAGCCCAATAAATAAACCAAGCTACTTGAATAAAATAAAATCTATTTTATACAAGACCAATCTTTCAACCTAAACCCATCATTAACTTATGAGCTATTCCGAGGACCAAAAGACATATCGCCTTAGCTACTAAAATGACCAAAATACTAATGCTATAGAAATATTTGTATTTTGAATTTTAAATATTTCCTAATATCACGATAAGAAAATATTGACCCCAAGGATAATGTTGCGTTAGCAAAGTCTCCAACCTACAGCTGTTATACTAAAATACTCCTCTACGCATCGCCGTACATTTAGAAAGGAAGAATGTACTAACACCTCTCTAAAACATATCTACCATCCTTAGACCTCTAGTCCAATGATCCACGACTCCTAGAATGTTTTCGCTTTCCAAGGAAGCTACTCTAAAGCAAACAACCAAGTTATGTTCCTCAGGATCCTAGATATTTAGATCATTTGAACAGTCACAAGAGGCGATATAGTATAGAAACTATCTTGTATAAGTCTGTCTTAATTAACTAGTTACATATACCCAACATACAAGTATATCAGCTCTACGATAGAACCTCAGCTATAGCATATCAAAGTATATATTTCCAACTTCATCAGAATACCAACTCATACTCAAATGACAGAGTATTAGTCCACGTTGTAGCAGTAGTAATCTGGATTTTTTCTAAATAATACTTTTAGAAACTACTATTACAAGTTTTGTTCTACGTATTCAAAGTACGCCCATGCTATAAAGTGAGTGGACTACTCACTGTGATAAGACTCCACTTCATCATGAAGGTCAAGATCAAGGAGGGGGAAGCGTGACCATGCAAGAACAAGGACCAATGACAAGATCTAGGTCCAAGAAGCTTCAAAAGGATTTTCAATCGCTTATAAAATCATGCTTGAGGATGGAAGAGGGCTGGAAGGTTGAGAAAGCCAGCCAGGAGATCATTTTGATGACTATCCAAGAAGGGCCCCAACAAGAACTCAAGCCGGCAACAATGGTGGTCGCAACTTGACCAAAGGGGGACTTCCAGCGGACAGCTGGCACCCATTCCAAGCAACCAAATCGGCGCCGATTTCATTCTGCTCAACAACGGATTCATTCTGGCATTCAATCCCCCGAAGATAGTCCACAACCGACTCCGGCTATAGTGTCCAAACCAGCGCCAATTCCATCCTGGGCAGCAGTTTTTTGTGTTTTCTTCGATTTTTTCCAATTTTAATTGCTTGTAAAGACTTATTATGACCTTAAACTGTAATAGAACCTCAGGGATTACTTAACTAGGGTTAGAGTAGTATAAATAGAATCTTTTGTGATTTGACAACACAATTCACACACATTATTCAAAATTTAAGAGAGAATCTTTAGAGGCCCTAGCCTCCTTGTTCATCTTGTTTACGACCATGCTTAGGGGTTAGTTCTCCTTATGAATGAATCTATAAATCTTTTGGATAATCTAATATGGTTTCTTTGAATGGGTCTTAGTTGCTTTGCTCTTCTAAGGTTTGTTTGAATTTCATTACTAGGATACCTATTTTCTCTATTCTATTTGTTCTTGTTTGCCTTTGTTGCTTCAATGATATTGGGGTGAGATTATAATAGAATTTTCTACTATTCTTGAGGGTCTTTGAAGCTTAATTCTTCAAGGGTTTGATAAAGGGTAGGTTGTTATTTCATTTTCTCCTTTTGTCCCAAGAAGAATCTCTGTTTTTGGTCTCATTAATTGAGCTGAACATATAACCAACTAAACCACTCACAACACCAAGAAAAAGCCCATACAAGATCATATCACACTGGCTAAAGGTAAGCCATTCCCTATTTGGAATTCATAACACAATAACCTAAACATGACAAGATTCCTATTTTCACCAATCGGTTAAGAACAAACGTTTATATGTTAAGTAATCTGTGATCCATACCTTACTGTAAAAGACCACCATTCACATTGATCAGTTACTTAAATACAGTAGGTCCTTTCCAAAGGTAAATCATGCACAAATAAAATATAAATTCATAAATAAATTTTTTTGAATAAATTCGATAATTACATCAGAAACCTAATCTAGAGGGTATACATTCCAACAAGTAAATGCGCTAAAAATTGAAGAGCTTTTGCAGATCACATTCGGTGCCTGGTCGAGCTACACGAGTCAGCGCCGGGTACGCACTGCTGCACGACATTTCTGCGCGAATAGCTTTTGGTTGAAATCCTTCGTACACCAGCAGCATGGTCCATTCTCAAGCCTCTTCCATTCTCTCCTTGATGTTTTGCATCCCAAATATTGTTCTTGACCTCTAAGGTGACCTTGGTTGTCCCCTTGATCTTCCAAATAATCTTGAAGCCAAGATTGTTTCCATGTGAGGCTCCTTTGGGTCGCATTCCTTCATGTGTCCTTTTGCCCTTTAATTATTGTTCATTTGTTTGCTTGACCTTCCATAAGGATTGTTGCCTTCTTTGTACTCCTTTTTGCCTTCCTTTTAATATCCACTCTTTTATTAATCTCTTGGCCCTTAGTTTGTTGGCTTGGTTGGCCTTAAATTCCTGTTAAAACCTCTTGAAAATGGTTCTCACCCAAGGTGCCATGAGTTGTGGCTTGGACTTCTCTTTGTCTTCTTTTGAGTGGCCTTCGTACCTGGGGCGATTCTTATCATTTCCCCCTTCTTGGAAAGGATTTATCCTTAAATCAAAACCTTTATAAGAATTCAAACAAGAGAGTCTTTGTGAAAGTAAAATATCATGGCTTTGTACCTTATTATTCTCTACACTTTCTCTTTTCACTACCCACATTTTCCCTCTCATTTTACCTCCTCTCTCTTTTCCTTTTTTGTCTTCTTGTTTGCCTCTCTTTTCTTTTTCTCTCCAACTTGAGATGGTCACTATCCTTTCAACCCTGTCTTCCTTCCTTTCCTTAATTTTTATCTCTCTTTCTTCTCTCACCTCAACCTCTTGTTCCCCCTTCTTTTGTTCTTCCCTCTTCTCTCATTTTTTCTCCTCATTTTCTTTCTCACTCATTTTCATTTTCCTCTTTTTTCCCTCTCTTCTTTCTTTTTCCTTTTTTCTCAAAATATTTTGATCTCTCAAAACCTCACTAGGAGATAAGGGAAGTAAAGTGATTTTCTTTCCATCTTCCCTCAAAGAATAAGTATTCATCTTCCCCTCATAGACCACATCTCTATCAAACATCCAAGGTCTTTCCAACAAATTATATCTTACATGCATGGGAAATACATCACAAATCATTTCATCCTTATACTTCTCCATGTCAATGGCAACTTGACTTGTTTGTTCACCTTCACCTCTTCATAATTGTCCAACCATTGTAGCTTGTAAGGTCTAGGGTGTTTCAAGGTTTCTATTCCTAACTCCTCCACCAATATGGCACTAATCACATTTTTACAACTCCCTCCATCAATGAGGACACTACATAGTTGTTGCTTGATTAGACACCTTGAAAAAAAATATATTCTCTCTTTACGAATTTTCTGCTTCTTCCACTCCTTCACAAGCATTTTCAACTTCCATTGCTATGCCAATCAATGTACGTGGTTTCTCAAGTATATCCCCATCTCTTCCATCCACTCTATCTCCTCCACTAGATTTTGTGTCATTTTGTGAAGTTGAACTGGATGCTTTATTCTTACTAGTTTCACTCATTTTCATTTGCTTTTGCACCACCTCTAGCTAACTCCTGTTTTTCTCTTCTTGTGGATATGAGTTTTCTCCCCCTTCATAAGTACTTAAAGCACTTTGGGAACCTTCATCTATAGCACGCATTTGCTCATTCTTTACCTCAATTTTTGAATCATTTGGCTCTTCAACAAATTTCATACTCATTTACTCAACTTCTTCTTGCTCATTCTCCTCTAACACTTCCAATAGGTTTGACTCATCCTTTAGAAAGAATAGAATGTTGTAATATTCCTTAGTCACCCCACTTGTTGAACTCAATGATTCCACAACTATTTCTTCATCATTACTAAGCTCCTTATCAATCTCATTAATATTTTTCTCAACTTCTTCATAGACTACTTCATCATTTTGATCGAGCATTCCATGTCCTTTGGCTTCCCTTTCCAGCTTCTCCTCCTTTGCAAAGTCATGCAATTCACTTAACTCAACCTTATCAACTTTTTCTTTACTTCTTGGCTCTTCAACATATACAACATTTTTCTTGGCCACTTTGGTCTCAAGCTCACTTTTTGCTTCTCAATTTATCTCTTGTGTTCGCAATTGTGCACCCCATAAAGTCTATCATATGCCAATTTATTTGGACAATTAATCCTTGTGTGCCTTGTACTATAACAAATCTTACAAGTCAATTCTCTACTACTCCTTTATTGAACTCTTTCTGGACAATCATAGGAAGTGTGCTCAAAACTCTAACACATTCTGCATTCACGCCCTCTCAAGTTCTTTTGCACCCCATGCTTGGTTGTTTTTTGTTCTCCTCCCACATAAACTTCCTCATTCCAATATTCCTTACTCACATGTCCTTATTCTTCATATTCCAAGTTTTATTCCTCAAAATACCATATCATTCCCTACTCGAATAAGATTCTTCATTGTTTTCACTCCTCCTACTCTAATCTTCCATATGACTTAAATTCTCATATTCTTGATCACTCTCTCCTTACTCTTCGTCATAGTTATCATATTCCATTTCACTTATACTTGGCCCCTCACCATATTCATCTAAATATCCCATGGTCTCATAATTATCTTCCTCATATTCTTTCTCATATTCATTTTCTTCCACATAACTACTCACAGCATAGCGAGATTCCTCAAAATTGTCATACCCTTCACTCTCACCCCAACTAGCCATTGTGAATTTTCTTTCACAAGAAGTACTCACAAAATTGAAGTAGAAAACATAAGAAAAATTCATCACTTCACTCCCTCACGTGTTTACACCTAATTTTTAGTAGTCACTCTTCACTTGTATTTGCACTCTTCTTAGCTTTTATCACAATGAACTCACATTCTTGCCTTTTTTTTCAAACTCTCAATTCCATACTCAAGTTCTTCCCAACTCTTTCCCACTTCAAAGGATTTAGTTCTACTAATCAAGTCAACTAAATTCTAATAGATAAGAAAGAAAGGTGTCTTAAAGGTAATTTATCAAACACTTGGTGTGCAACAAGAAAAATGCATGGATTTTAAAGAGTTTTAAACTAGGTGATGCCTATCACAATCTCAAGAACACAAATTAGCAATTAACAAGCACTTAAGGAAATAATGACAAGCAAATTCAAGAAATAGAAGTGGGGGTTTAAGATGTACAAATATTTTCCAAACTTGAGACAATTACAATGTGTACAAATCTTCTAGCATCAACAATAACACCAATTAACTTCACAAATGGACTCTACTAATCAAATTAGTCATCACACTTCATGAATGGAAGCTTTGATAGTCAAGTATAAGCAATCACAAACTATTGGAGAAATATATCAAACACATTATGTGCATTCTCGTAGCTCAATTTAGTACAAAATTTAGCTTGATTTTAGCGCCCCAAATCAACAAATGTTTACACCAAAAGACTCTTCAAACATCAATATACCATATAAGGTCAAAATAACAACATTTTCATGGTACAAATTCAAGTTTTTTACTTCCAAAAATAGCAATAGAAAAGGTGATAAAAATTTGAAAATTAATAGATCCTGAAGAAGATTGTACCTTAGCCCAAAGAAAGTTGATTGATTAGAATCAATACAATACAAGCTCTGATACCACTTGATATGATCTTGGGAAGCACCAAACTTGTGGATTATGCTCAAAAATAAGAACCCTAACAAACCCACACACAAAAACACCAAAATACAAAAAAAAATAACACTTTTATGATAATGTGAATCTATCATACTTCAAAAATACCTTAACACCCTAATCTAACTAGAGATTAGAACACCAAGGTTAGGAATTTGAAGGTACCTAACTCAATCCTTTCAAACACACTAGGCAACCTAGCACATAAGATAGAGATGAAGTTTAGATTATCCCTTAAGATTTAGAGACAAGATCAAATATGGAACTAAATCCTTTGATTTAGTTTTGATATTTAATGAAATCCCCCGTGAGGATCACTCTCAAAAAGTCTCTCTAGAGAGAAAATTTCCCCAACATAACCTAACACAAAGCATTATAGAAGGATGTTCTGTTCTTGAACTAAACACTTTTAAATATTATAAAATGACCCCAAAATAGCTGAAAAATATCAGGGATTCAAGTCCTAGAACAAGGCCGACACCAAGTAGGTCTCCTGGGGGTAGCACTGGGTCCCATCTGGAGGAACAGTACCCATTCACAAAAAGCTAGAACAAAAAAAAGGAACTCAGCCAGTCCACAGCTGGTGCCGAGTCAGGCTATTAGGGACGGCGCTGGGTCTACTGGAATAATACGTGCACTAGAAATTGAAGAATTTTTGCATATCACAATTGGTGCTTGGTCGGGCTACTCAGGCCAGCGTCGACATTTCTGCGCGAACAGCTTCCGGTTGAAATCCTTCGTACACTAGGAACATGGTCCGTTCTCGATCTGCTTCTATTCTCTCCTTGATGTTTTGCATCCCAAACATTATTCTTGATCTCTAAGCTAGCCTTTGTTATCCCCTTGATCTTCCAAATAGTCTTGAAGTCAAGATTATTTCCATTTGAGGCTTTCTTAGGTCGCATTCCTTCATGTGCCCTTTTACCCTTTAATCCTTGTTCATTTGTTTGCTTGACCTTCCATAAGGATTGTTGCCTTCTTTATACTCCTTTTGGCCTTCCTTTTGTTATCCACTCTTTCATTAATCTCTTAGCCCTTGGCTTGTTAGCTTGGTTGGCCTTAAATTCCTGTTAAAATCTCTTGAAAATGGATCTCACCGAAGGTGTCATGAGTTGTGACTTGGACTTCTCTTTGTCTTCTTTTGAGTGGCTTTCGTGCCTGGGGTGATTCCTATCAACTCCTAGATTAGGTAATACTTCCTTTCAATATACTTGCCTTTCCTATAGTTCCTTACATTGTGACACAACTATAGAATTATCACAATATATGATAATTAGCCTATCTATTTGTGGCACGACTCCAAGTTTTGTTAGGAACTTCCAGAGCTCAACTGCTTCCTCAGAAGTTTCTAAGCTGCCACATACTCAGCCTCTATGGTAGAATCAGTAATGCAAAATTACTTAATACTCTTCCATAAAATAGCCCCTCCAGATAAAGTGAAAACAAATCCACTAGTGGATTTTTTCATCATTATCTGCCTAGAAGCTGAGTCAGTGTAGCCGGTCAAAATTAACTCATTAGTTCTATAGATAAGCATATAATCCCTCATTCCTTCTGGTACTTAAGTATATGCTTTACATCTTGACAATATTCTTCCCTTGGATTTGACTAATATTTGCTAACTGTGCTTATGGCAAAGCAAATATATGGTCTTGTACAAAACATGGCATATATAAAACTTTCCACTATCAAAGCATAGGAAAGCCAACTCATTCTTTCATTTTCTTCTTGTGTCTTAGGACAATACCTAGAAGATAAGGTCAACCTGTGCCTAAAAAGTATGATTGCCTGTTTGCACTAATCCATGCTAAACTTAACCAATATCTTATTAATATAAATAGATTGGGATAAGCCTAACATTCTTTATTTCCTATCTCTAAGAAGCTCTATACCCAAATATATAGCTAACTCTCCCATATCTTTCATGCTAAATTGACTTGATAGCTAAACCTTTATAGATGGCAATATCCTTATATCATTTCTAATGAATAGAATGTTATCTACATAAAGTACCATAAAGGACATGTTGATCCCATCTGACTTCCTATATACACATGGTTCATCTACGTTTTGTATTAAACACTAAGATTTTACAGTCTCATCAAAACAAATGTTCTATGCTTAGGATACTTATTTTAGTCTATAAATAGACTTCTTAAACTTACAGACTATATGTACTTGGCCTTTTATAATGAAGCCTTCAAGTTGGGTGCATGTAGATGTCTGCACTAAGATAGCCTTTAATAAAGGCTATCTTATAATGATTTATAAGTAAGGAATATAAGCTGCTTTGCAATGTTTAAGTTCACATAAAATTAGAAGAACTCTCTAATTCTTACACTCGCAATTTTATGTGTATGTGTATGTCCATAAATTATTCAGTATTGTATGTTTTATGTGAATATACATACTCATCAAGTTTTATCATTCAAACTTTTCCTTATTTCTTTCTTGTTTCTAATATTCCATGTTCTTTAGTTTTCTTTGTATTCAAACAATTAAGATGTTATCTATGTTTTAAGGCAATGTTTTGATATTAATTTTGAGACTTTAAGATTCATGCATTGAAATTTTTATCTTTAATCATATTAAGATAATTTCTTAAGTATTTATACAACTTCAGCTATCTCTTTTTGTCAATTGTGTTTAGTTTCTCATGTTTGAGTTCACATATTTGACTTGCATGATTTTAATCTTGGATTGATTAAAGACTATTAATCTTTAAGTTAACTTTCTAGTGGCATCTATTAATTTAATTAAGTTATAGTTTTAGCTTAGTTAAGTTGATAGGGAATTGCATAATTTAAGTTTCATATAATTGCAGATTCGGTTATGTGTAATTTGATGTTGATGATGCCTTGATTTACTTATCAATTTGATTTTTAGTTTAAGATGTTTGTTAACTCAAGTATTAGAGTCGCTAAGAAAAAGAGTTAAACAAGTGGTTTGGATTAAGAATTGAATTAGGGATTGTAACTTAGCTGTTAACTAACTTGTTTAAGGATAGGAACTTAAAGCATTAAGAAAGAGTTCTAAAATTAACCACTCAAAGTAATCACATCAATGATAAGCTTCTTAATTGATTCGTGACATATGCCTAAAAACTTAGTAATTTCTTAATTGGTCTTGAAATTTCTTTTCTTTTTTTTTTTTTGTTTCTTATTTTGTTTCTTTGTTTCCGAATTCATTTAGGAGTAGGATTTAGTAATTTCCTAATTTGATTTTCCTTACTTGTATATATTTGTATATAAAACATCTTTAGAATTGATTAGGTTGATTGTTAACAAGGAGAATTCATAAGAAGGAAGAGATTAATATTTTTTATAGAATATACTTCTCTTGTTCCTTAAGGGATCGATACCTTAATTACTAATATGCTATGCTATATATTTAGGAGTATGGTTTATAATTTGTTAGCACATAATGATTGCATTTTAATGACCTATATTTTATAGTCATAAACTCCCACAATACCCTATCTTTACATTGATTCTCTATATATTTGTAACTATCAACAATGCTAAAGCCAGAATTAATCTAGAACTATATGCATCTACCTTATGCAATTATATTTTGGCGAGCAGATCTCAACAAATATCTTTCACCACATTCAATCATAGAATGATTATGATATTTTATAGAATGATGTACTCTACCTTCACCATTTTTAGGACATACAAACCGTATCATTGCGAGACATCCAATTGGAATATCTCTATACCTTTGAAAGGACATCTTTCCAAAAATATTTCTTTTTTTATCTTTCTAACACTACAAGAATCTGGTAGAAAAGTGACTAAAATTAGCAACCAACGTCAATGAGGTCGCCATTAGCAACTGCTATTAGCTACTGATGTGAATCACGATCAATTTGTGACCATTAAGCATTAAGGTCGCTAATTGATTGCAAGTCAGACAGAAACTTTTGCGGTCATTTTTCCCACAATTAATATTGACGGAATATTGTTAGCCCTAAGGGCATTCTCCTGTATTTTGACTTATGACAAACATTGATGAGGACTAACTTGTGTGACTTACATGTGATTGGACATGTTTGACTCAATTCTTTCAAGGCATGCAAATAAGGTTATTAAGCAACTCTTAAGGAAATAGAATTCAAAGTGGTGATTGATCAAGAATAACTTCAACCTAAGAGCTCACAAGATCATGAAGTCCTTGAGAAAGAACTTTAGACTAAAAATCATTTTGTTAAGGTATTTTGTGTAAATTCTTATGTCTTATTTATCTTATGATTCAATTTATTTCTACCTTGAAGCACACAAGCAAAAAGATTTCAAAGTATTGAGTCTTCAGGATTTTGGATTGGATAGTTTGGATGGCTCTGCATCCAAAAACTTTGTCCAAAACTCTGTGAACAATGTCAAAATATTTCTACCTAGAAAAGTACTATTTTGGACTCACCTTTTTGATGCACCATCGTCCGATCCTTGAGTCCAAAACTCTAAAAAGTTTAACAGTGAGAAACTAGCCATTTGAGTTTACTTTTTGCTTCTATAAAAGTTTTCAAAACTTAATTTTAAAGTAAATTTTTGTCCTATCTTTTTAAGAAATACTTCTACTCTTTAGAAAACAAAAATCTCCATTTTCAATAGTGCTTGAAAGTGAAATCTAATTGTTTCAAAAGGGTAAAGGTTCTTTGTCCCCATTGGTTTGCACATTTGCTAAAAAGTGTGAGTTATCTCTACTTCATTCTTATAACCCTTTTTGTATATCAAGGTTGTAGTGTAAAATCTATTTGGGATGAGTCTTGATTTGTAGTTGATTGAGAGGTTTGGTTAAAACCAAGTGTAGTAATCCTCTCTTGTAATTGGTGTAGGAAAACACCATTGTGCTGACTTAAGTTTATAGAAATCTGGTTCAAAATACTTAAGTATGAGCTTGAGGTAGTGGATGTAGATCTTAGAGGATCAAACTACTATAAATATCTTGTTCATATTCCTAGCATTTAAATTCTGATAGGTTGCGAATTTATGTACTCAATAAGTTCAATCATTCAAAAGAAGTATTTATGACTCTCACCAACCCGTCCTCATTTTTATAGTGATTGCACCTCTCTTGTCTCATTTCATTCAGATCCTAGTCGAATCCTTAAGGTTGCTCAAAACTCTTCTTTGCAAAGTCCTCGATTTGGAAATCAAAATGAGGACTTCGAAAAACAGATCCTTTTTTTTTTAAAGTGTTTTAAATTTGCCAAAAACCTTATTCACCTCCCTCTAAGGTTTCATTTGGTATCAGAGTCTTGGTCTACTTTTCTTTGGCTAAACAGCCTTGTAGAAAAGATCCTTATGATAAATATTTCCTGCCTTCCCTATGTCGAGGGATATTCAAAAAATAGACCTCCTTTGTTCACTAGGAGTAATTACACATTCTGAAAAAAAAAATCACATGAAGATCTTTGTTTGCTCAATTAATTTTGAGCTATGGAATTTAATTGAAAGAGGACCACATGTTCCTTCTAGAAGTGTTGAAGGTCGAATAGTTCCAAAATAGAGTGATGAATATGATGTTGAAGATAATGCCAAAATGACATTAAATTTTCAATCTATGAACATTCTATGTTATCCCCTTGATGCCACTGAATACAACAAAGTAAGTGGCTGTGATTTAGCCGATAACATGTGGAGATTTCTTGAAGTCACCCATAAGAGAACAAATCAAGTGAAGGAGTTAAAGTTAGGACTTTTGATTCATGATTGTGAATTGTTTACTATGAAGCCAAACGAAAGCATTACCGATATGTTCACTAGATTCACAAACATTACAAATGGACTTAAGGCTTATGGGAAAAGCTATTCCCTTGGTGAACAAAATAGAAAAATTCTAAATGCCTTGCTAAAGAGTTGGAAACCCAAATCTTTAGCTGTGGAAGAATCAAAAGATTTGAAAACCTTACCTACTAAAGAGATAATTGGCTCTCTCTTGACTCATGAAATGAAGCTCAAGAGGTTTCAAGAGTATGATGATAGTGACAAAGGCAAAAGAGGAACAGCACTAAAAGTAATTGATGAGGATGTAAACAGCAGTCAATCTGATAGTGATGATGGAACTAAAATGAATACTGAAGAATTGGCCATGAATACAAAAAAATTAAAAAAGATGTTCAAAAAAGGAAATTTCAAAATAGGGAAGAAGTTCGCAAAAAAAAGGGACAAACTTCATCTTTCAAGCCTCAATGGTATGAATACAAGAGTACCAAACACTTCATTGCTAACTGCCTAACAGCTAAAGAGAAAAAAACCAAGATGCTCAAAAAGAAAAAGAAGGATTTGAAAACAAAGAAAAGAAAAGGACTAATGGGAACTTTAGATCCAAAGGAGTCTGAATCTGAAGAAAATGGAGATTTTGAAAATGAAATAGCTAACATATACTTCATGGTAGTAGAGGATATAGTAAACTCCTCCCCATCTAATCTTGTAACTGAATTGCATGATTCTTTTTGTGATAATATTGATGAACCAAATGAACTTCTTATTAATATGTTCCGTGATCTAAAAAGATTGTTAAGAGGGAACAAAGAAATAAAAGTAAAAATTGATTTCTTATCAAATGAGAATGACGATCTAGTAAGTGAGAACAAAATTTTACTTGACTCCATATGCTGTTTAAATGTTGAAAAAGAAATCACGTCTACCCTCTTGAACTATTCTGCCCTTGACAGTAAATGCTTGTGTGATAAAGTCTCATCTCTTGAAGTTATGATCTGTGAGTTTGATAATATGAAAATGAAAGTTGATAACCTTACTACTTGCATTGAAAAATTCACTGATGGCCAAAGCAATCCGAATAAACTTCTTAGAGTACAACGGATTACTAGAAATAGAAATGGTATTGATTACTGTACCGTGCCCAAAATAGGAAAATACAAGGCTTATTTTGTGAAAGCAAGCTCCTCAAACACAAATTACCCTTATTGCACTTATTATGGTAGAAATGGACACAATGCATCTAGGTGTCACATTAGGAAAAGTATTGGATTAGGAATGAAAATTGATTAGAGAATAAAAGAATCATTACTAATCCCTATGGACCCAAGAAGATATGGATATCAAAAATCACTCTCCCATATCATGTATAGGTACATTCACTGAAGAAAATATGCTTTATAAAGTGGTTCTTGGATAATAGATACTCAAGACACATGACCGAAAATGTAGCCATATTAGAAGATGTTCGAGCTACAAATGATGGGTTCGTTACTTTTGGAGACAAAAAGAAGGAAAGATACTTGGCGTAGGTAACATTGGTAAAGGATCTTCAACCATTATCAAATAAGTATTATTAATTGATGAGCTAAAATACACTTTCTTAGCATTAGTCAATTATGTGATAATGGTTGCAAAGTTATTTTTTTAAAAAGATTCTTACTCTATTATGGATAGCTCAAGTAATGAAACAATTTTTGTTGCTAACCGTGTTGGAAATGTATATATATTCTATCTTGATGATCTTATAACTCATGATATTGGATGTCTTTCCGTGCATGATAATGATGGCTATATTTGGCATAGAAGGCTAGGCCATGTATCATTTGATTTGCTAAACAAATTGTCTTCAAAAGAACTTGTTAGGGGATTGCCTAAAATGAGGTTTGATAAAAGCAGAATATGTGATGTATGCCAATTTGAAAAATAGATTAAAACCTTCTTTAAGCCCAAGAAAATAATTTCCACATCAAAACCCCTTGAATTAATACATATGGATTTGTTTAGACCGATGAGGACCACTAGCCTTGGTGGAAAGAAGTATACTTATGTTCTAGTAGATGATTTCTCAAAATTTACTTAGACTTTGTTTCTCAGACAAAAAAATGAGGCATTCTTTGAATTTTCTAAATTATTTAAGCGTATCCAAAACTCTCTTAGATGCAAATTGATTTCTATTAGGAGTGATAATAGTAGAGAATTTTGCAACAATGAATTTACCCATTTTTGTGATGAGAATGGAATCTTTCACAACTTTTTAGCTGCTAAAACCCCTCAAAAAAATTGTGTTGTTGAAAGAAAAAATAGAAATTTATAAGAAATGGCTAGATCCATGATTTATGAAAATTCCTTTCCAAAATACTTTTGGGCTGAAACTGTCAATACAGCATGTTATATTGCTAACCAAGTCATGCTGAGACCTTTTCTATAAAAAAAATACCCTTTGAGCTCATATTTGACAAAACTCTATCAATTTCCTATCTTAAAGTATTTGGCTACAATTGTTTTATTCTTGATACCCAAGATAATCTTGGAAAATTTGATAATAAATTCGATGAGACTATATTCCTTGGATACTCTTCTAATAAAAAGACATATAGAGTGTATAATAAGAGAACTATATATATGGAAGAATCCATACATGTTGTCTTTGATGAATCTAATGTTTATACATCAAGAAAAGATGATGATGATGCAGGGATTTCAAAAGAAAATGGGAAAGAACATCACAAAGCTTCATCGCTGGAAATTTATGCTAAAGAAGAAGAGTTGGAAGAGCAACAAGCAGAATAAAGCAAGCAAGAAACTGAAGAGCTCACTGGTTAAGGGCTACCAAAAGATTGGAAGTACAAAATTGGTCATCCAAAAGAGCAAATTAATGGTGAGACTAACTATGGGGTCTGTTGGGAAGTATGCCCTCTTAGACTAGGTTTCTAATGTAAATATCGAATGTTTTAATAAAAGAATTTATTTTCAGAAATTATTTGTGAATTTACTTTTTATTTGTACACAATTTCATTTGAAAAGATCCATTGTATTTAAATAAGTGATCCATGTGAATCGTGGTCTTTCACAGTAAGGTATGGATCATGGGTTGTTTAACACATAAACATTTGTTCTTGACCGATTAATGAGAATGAGAATCTCATCATGTTTAAGTTATTATGTTATGAATTCCAAATGGGAAATGGCTTACCTTTAGCCAGTGAGTAGTTCACTCACTTCATGACATAAACGTATTTCGAATACGTAGAACAGGACCTGTAGTAGTGGTTTCTTAAAGTACTATTTGGGAAAAACCTAGACTACTACTGCTACAGCATGGACTAGTACTCTATGACTTGAGTATGAGTTGGTGGTCTGACGAAATTGGAAGCATGTGCTTTGATATGCTTTAGTTGGGGTTCTATTGTAGAACCAATATACTTGTATATTGGATATATGTAACTAGTTAGTTAAGACAGACTTATATAAGATAGTTCTACACAATATCGCCCCTTGTGGTTGTCTGAATGATCTAAAATGTCCAGGGCCCTGAGAAACATGACTTGGATGTTTGTTTTAGGGTAGCTCTATTGGAAAGCAGAAATACTCCAACAAGTCGTAAAATCATTGGACTAGAAGCCTAAGGATGGTAGATGTCATTTAGAGGGGTGTTAGTATACTTCTTCCTCTCTAAATGCACGGCGATGTGTAGAGGGATATTTTAGTCATTTTACCTATAGGTCGAAGACTTTGCCAATGCAACATTGTCCTTAGGGTCAATATTTTCTTATAGTGATACTAGGAAATATTTAAAATACAAAATACAGCTATTTATATAGTAAGAGTATTTTGGTCATTTTAGTAGCCAAGGTGATGTGTCTTTTTGGTCCTTGAAATAGCCCATAAGTCCAAATTATTTTTGGGTTGAAGAATTGGTCTCAGTTAAAGAGGATTTTATTTTATTCAGGAAGTCTAATTTATTATTGGACTGGAATAAAAATAAATAAAAAATGAGTTGAGAGAAATTTATTATCTGGTTTAATTGGTTAATTAATTATTCAGGGCCAAAGTCCAGTTTGAATAATTAGAAAATTAACCTGGGCTTAAACTAGAGGGGAATAAGCTTGTTTAATTATTTATTGGGTTATTTATATAGGCCCAAGAAATAAATAATTAGTGTTTAATTATATTTTGTTCATTTAGGCTCATTAATTATTTATTGGGTTATTTCTACAAGCCCAGAAAATAAATAATTAATGTTTATTATTTTGGGCTTTTTGGGTCTAAGAAAAATAATAAATATTACTTTGGCCCAATAGCCTGGACCATAGGGTTTTTCCAGATACGGTTCAGAAGAGTTTAGGGTTAAGCTAAAGTTACTCTATTGATAACATCTGGGTGTTTGAAATATCATATCCCGGGGGATTTTGTTATCAAATATCATATACCTAGGGTTTGGCTAGAATACTCATGTCTCTTTTGGAGAAAAAAAAAACCCATTTTTCCCCAAGCTCTCTCTCTCTCTCGTGACTCTCTTCCTCTTGTAGTTGTTCTTGATTTTTGCTAATCAATAGCAAAAGGGTCAAGAACATTGAGACCACTCTCCTCGCCTTTTGTTTCATTAACAAGAATTGAGGCAGTGGAATATACCGAGATCCAAAAAGTTTGGTGTTCATGCAAACAAGGCGTAGTAGGAGGATAGTGGGTTTTCAACCGGAAGCTTCATCAAGCAGAGGAGAAGGAGCCATTCCTACGGTCCAGTTGATTCCTTCACAACCAAAGAGGCTTAAGGCACACAGAGGTATGGATTAAACGCTTCCATGCTATTGTTATGCTTCGATTTTTGCCTCTATTTTTTTTTTTATTTTCTCCCACACAGCAAGCTCCTCTGTTTTTCTTAAACCAACAAGTGGTATCAGAGCATGTTGTTTGATTAACTTAGGGAGCATGTTAGTTAATAAAAAATGGAGAAGATCATTGTCTAGTGCTTAAGCCTGTGATCCTTCGCTGTTTTGGTATAGGATAGGTGTTTTGTGAGCTTCACGGTGAAAGCATAAGTTTCTGTAAATTTTTATACTTTAATAGAACAACCGTATAAACCCAATTTGGAAGGGTAAAGGCGAATGTGTTTTGGTTTGGATGAGTTTTTGTTATGGAAAACGTCCAAAGAAGATGCAAAAAGAAGAAGAAAAAAACGCAGAAGAAAAGGAGAAAATTTTTCGCGCAGAAGAAACGGAGAAGAAGGCATTGTTCATAAACCACAACTGGAGCCAAGTCGGAGCCGAGCCGCCGACCGCGTTCTGTGCCTGGAGCTGAGGTAAACTGCACATCGACTCTATAACACCTTACTACTTAGGTCTAACAGGGCCGGAGATGTCGCCCCATCCAAAGGACAAGGAGTCTTTATAACTAGGTCACACCAATGAAAATAAAAAAATAATACTTTAAAAATTGAACTTATTACAACCCAAAATTCAGGAACAAATCCAAAATAAATTGCTCGCAATCATCTCTCAAAGCAACATATAAAATAAACAACATAGAGTCTTCCAAGCAGGCAACAAATCTAACTACTCATCTCCACAGCAGGATCGACCTGAAAACATGGCATAAAAGGTGATGAGATAAAAATCTCAGTAAGTCTGTGTGTGCTTTGAGTGTTTCAAGTAAAACAGTTCATGTGTGCAAGTTGTAAAAATTGTATAACAGAAAATGCTGGCAAGCAATAAATAAGAATTAAAAATAAAGAGTGGTGTTTTACTTTTCAAACTATACATGTGCACAATAAATACAACCATTCAAATAGGTAGCCATGGGTTACCACACGTTAGGCTCCATGACCATATAACGGTTAGAATGCCATACTTTGTGCAAACTGACAAAAAGGTAGGTGACCGGACTACCGGGTAATATACTCCTCCTTCTCTGTACCCAAACAAACTGGTTGTCCAATTCGGAAACACACAGTCTACTTGACTGAAACTTGTTAGCTCGGACCGGCATGACTAAGTAGTACTGTCGCTTCTCTAAGTTGAGTTCACCTTCTGGAGGTGGCCTCCTACCAGAAGACTCACTCTTACTCTTCAAAATTAGTACTACTACCCTACCCTTATTGAGTACTCAATGTTGATTATCCCACTTGGGAGAAAACTGATAAAACATTGCTTTATTTGGAAATAACAATTAATGGTTTCTAAAATTCGTGTCAAAGTTGAGTTTTAGAAAGAGTTTAGTGTTTGAGCAAAACTGCTTGTTTAATTTTCAAATGATTTGTTTGACTGAATAAGAAAGGAAACTGTCCTTAATTGTCTTTACAAAATGAGTGTCCATACACTTCGCGTTTGGCTTGCCATAGTAACATTTTGTCATTAAATAAGTTTATGCAGGAGTTTACTTGATCCTTTGCTTTCAAATTCACAAATCTTTCAAAGCTGACCTAATCTCGTCTGGGGTAAACACAAGTCATATGGTTATATTCAAGCTATATTCGCTTCCATAAATAATCCTAGTTCAACTTATTACAATCATGACCCTAATGTCCTAAGCTTTAAGGCTAGATGATAAAGGGTTTTATAAAATAAATCTAGCTTGATAAGTGAAAATAACTAGAGGTTGTAAAATAATTACTAATAAGTTATAGGTTCAAATACAAATCTTGAGTGTTGCTATTAATAAATGAATTATGGTTTAATTGATGAAGAGTCCTAAGTCCTAGATGATATTATTAAAATAAATTATTACTAATCTCTTAATTAATAATTAATAGGTAGAAAATAATTAATAAATAAATTTTATTAAATTTTGATCAATAAATAAATTTCAATAGTATTTTTGAATATATGGCCTACAAAATTAATATTTTACCTATTATTATTTATGTAAAATGCTTTATTTATTATTATTATATATAAATATTTATATATATTATTTTTAATTAAAGATATCATTTATTTAGCTAAAATATCACTATTCCATTTAATATTTCAAATCCAACTTCCTAGGGTTTTCGAAATCTTTGAAGGAAATCATAATATTAATTTTAATTAACGTAATAAAATTAGCTAATTAAAATAGTTTAGGATCAACAAGGTCATGATCATAATTCCTATTGCTAATAAGAATCATGAACATATACTCCAACATCAATCAACAAACTATTCCATTCATGAGAAAATGCTTAAATCCATATCTACTATCACATGGTCAAATCTCTACTAAGCATAATCATATCCATGGCTTCAACAAGAACACAAGAACATAGTACCCTATTCACCAAAGGTGACATAATATCTAGCATGCTTAAACATCCACACTAACTCAAGACATGAAGAACATGCATCGATCCACAAGAAATATCATGGAACTTAACCATGGCAAAACATCCTCATGCTCCAATCTCAACACCTTCATACATAAGCACATACTCAAACCCCAATCATATTCTATCCTTCTCTAACAACATCTAAGAGACATGATTTTAGAATTAAAGAGAAGGTTAAAGAGAAATACTTGGTTGATGACAATCTCGATAAAGATTTAAGGAGATCCACACACTTAGGAGGCTTGATTTGTCCAAGAAGGGAGAAGAAAAATGGCCATGGTTGAAACAACCATTTCGGCTGAGAGAAAGAGAGAGTATTAGTATATCATGTTAAAGATTGAAGGAAAAGAAGATGAACAAAATCGTTCTTGGTTACCTTGATAGAGTTCTTGAGACTTCAAGAAAAATTCTGGTTTTTGATCCGATAGCAAATTTTTGTTCTCAATGTTTGATGTTATAAAATCTAGAAATGGACTCTAGGGAGTGAGTAGGCGTGATCTGGAGTTTTTGAAAGGGATTGGAGGTGTTTAGAGTGGTCTTAGGTTTGAAGAAAGCTAGTGTGTGTTCTTAGTGTTCTTGGAGAAATAGAGAGAATTAAAGAGAAAGCTAGACGAAATTGCTAAAAGGTATTGGCCAAATGATTGAGGTATCCTTGTGATTTGATTTTCATATTAGGGAGAAGAGGAAAATCTGGTTGTTTGAATTTCAAATGGAGTAATTTATGGAGTGTTTTAAGGTAGAAGATATGGTAAGATGGTTTAATTGATGGAGGTTCTTGGAAGCTACAATGGCTGACTGGTTTGCTGAAATGAATAAGGGTTGAAGGGGCTATAGGGTTGGCCAAAATTATAAATGTAATGTTGAGAGAATTTCTGGTTGTTTGAAGCTTAATCCAAGGGAGTTTTCATGGAGTAATTTGCTTTAATTTTGAACTTCAATTGAAAGCTTGATTGGAGTAATTAAAGGAGGAATTTAAGGAGTGGCTATGGTGCTCAATCGTGCAGGTCAGTGGAGGAGGGTGATGAAGCTCAGTTCACGGCTGACTAAGGTTAACTTCATAGAAGTTTGAGGTAATTTTCGGACAAGGCTTGAAGAGAGAGCAAGGCTGGAATTTTCTAGTTTGATTTTCGAATGGCTTGCTAGAATTTTTGTGCAGTTTTTTTTCTGCAATGTTCCAGCCGACTTGTAGAGAGTTTGAAGGGGTATTGGAGGATCCTTTAAGGCTGGTTTCCATCCTTCTTTATGGAGGAAAGACAGGGTTAAATTTCTGGTTTGAAGGGTAGAAAAAACAGCTTTGTTTTTGGCCTACTATGTTGCAAACTTGCCCAGAATTTTTTTCTGGTTTGCATAGCTTTGTGCAATCTAGTTTTTGGCAAGGAACTTCAGTCTTCAAGCTAAACAAGTTGATCACTTTTCTAGCAGCATTTTAGTAAGAAAAATGTTTTGAGTTTTCGAAAGTTAGGCTGCCCAAGAATCTGAAAAAATTTCAGATTCCTACCATGAAGAAGATGAACACTATGAAGTGGAGTTTTGAAGGTTCAACCATAGAGATTAATTCTCTTGGGAACCTTCCTTAACTCCTTCTCTATTTTTAGTCAAAATTCTATCCTCTAAGAGTCATTTTTGAAATTCCAAGATCAATAAACCTTGCTAAATTTTCTGGAATTAAAATATGGCTTTGGATAAATTGAACAAACTTGATTGGTAAAGAATTAAGGTAAGCTATGGAATAAAAGGGACATGAATCCCATAAGAATTCTTTTAGGGCATAAGAATAGGATTAGGACATTCCCTTCATGTCTCCCCTAGGACAAAACTCCTACTTCTACTTATGGCATGCAAGGGACGAAAATATTCTCCCTTATATAAAATAAAATCTAATCATGATAAAACTTAATTGGTGGGATTTGAACTCAAGACCTTAGAGATTAATTCCAAAGCTTTAACCACTAAACCACAACAACTCTTGTTCTTTTTTTTTCTCCTAAATATTCTTCCTATTTAATCCTCAAGCTATCTCCCTATTTTGACCTCAAACAAAATTACCATTTTACGCTTCCTACTCAATAAGTACAACTAAGATTTCTAGACTATAAATTATAATTCTAAAGTACATAAAATCATTCAAAAATATATTTATGCATGCAAGAAAATATAATATGCATCCCGACCCCCTTACTCTAGGATTGGCTTTAGGTGGGGTTTCACAAGCTCAACGGTGCGACCGATTGCAATTTGCATGCAATTGCCAATTGCAATTCGGTGCAGCGCGCGGGTCAAGCGAGTGGAATAGAAGGTGATCTGGTGCAGCTGGTGCACCAAGCTCTCGGTGGACCACCAGCGCAATCTAGTGCAGCAGGTGCACATGGACCAAGGGTTTATTATTATTTTTTTTCCCTTGCAATTTTCTTGCGTTTTTTTTTTCGTTGTGGGTCCCATACCAGGTGAAGTTAATATTCTTGCAATAGTTAATATTCTTGGAATATATTTGCATGAAATATTAGTAAGGGATTTTAGGATTAAATAAGACAATTAATTAATTAATATGTTTAATTCTATTATTTGGGCACTTAGGTTTAAAAATAGAATAGCATATAAACGTCTACTATTTTCTAGCATTTTATTTATTTTGAGTACCTATATGCTCATTTTCACAAAGACCAAAGTCTTTGGGAATATTTTTTACAAGAAAATATTTTTCTTTTAAAAAAAAGGTTAAATGGTTATTTTAACTTGAACAAAAATTTATCCTTAGATATTTTCTCAAAGGAATTTAATCATTGACATAGAAAATATATTGGATTTAGATATTTTTGAAAGTTAAAAACAGAAAGCCATTTTGTTTTATTTTGCACAAGAAAAATTGTTTTGTCAAATAAACTTAAGACAAAGTCTCTAGAAAGTTTTAATTGGAAAATTTTTGAAATCATTAAGTTTTTAACTTAAATAAAATTAGTCCATAGAAAAATCTCTCAAAGGATATAAACCTTAACATAGAGATTTTAATGGATTTAGATATTTTATTTTTGAGTTAAGGGAAAACTTGATGGAAATTTTCAAAAGGATATTTTTCAAAAAACCTTTATTTTAAAAGACTATGTGGGAGAGGGGTTCCAACGGCCCCACGGCTTCTATCACGATCCTCATTAGAGATCGTGGGTCCCCTCGCGTCACCCTGGGAGTGAACTCATATAAGATGGGGATACCACAAGGATCTAGATCTAATGGAGGGATGTAATTAATAACTTAGGACACATACTATAATCGGCCAGCCCACGTTGGAGGTTATAGTGCGAGGTATGTCCATAGGAAATGAGAGAAATTGGCCATCCCTCGATGGAGTTATCTTCTGGATCATTACCTAGAAGGGAAATTAATTTATAGTGGTTAACACACTTAGCTTAGGGAACTGTTAATCTTTCTAAGAAGCTATGTCAGTTTTTCTAAGAGCCAAATTTATTATTATCAGTTATGATAATAAGGATAAAGTGCACATATTTGTTTTGTTTTCACAAACTAAATCTTTTTCTTTTATTTTTCAATTTTTCAGAAATGGTGGGGGATCTTTTAGTCCATTGACCGTTATTCTCAAGAAGAATAAGCTAACAGGACCAAATTATGTGGACTGGAAGAGGAACCTGAACATAATACTCACAGCTAAGGAGTATAAGTATGTCCTTTACGAAGCCTGTCATGTGATCAGGGAAGGTTCCACCGTCGAAAAGCGAGAGGCTGAGAAGGCGTGGAAGAAGGTTGATGAAATGGCACGCTGCTATATGTTAGCCTCCATGTCTAATGTGCTCCAGTCAAAACACGAGTACATGGCTTCTACGTATGATATTAGTTAGTCATTGGCCACTATGTTAACAGATAAGAGCCAGCCCGCAAGACAGGAAGCTCTTCGAACTATAATCAACACTAAGATGGCTGAGGGAGCATCAGTCAGAGAGCACATGCTCAAGATGATTGCTGCTTTCGAGGAAGCAAAAATCTTAGGGGCTGTCATTGACCCCGAGAGCCAAGTGGATATGGTTTTCGAGTCTCTACCAGGTTCTTTTACTCAGTTCAAGTTGAATTACAACATAAACAAGTTAAACATGAGTTTAACTAAGTTAATGAAAGAACCCCAAATGGCAGAGAAGGTCATGAAGCCTCAATCAAAGGCTATGATTGCTAAGGCTCCTTCCTCAAGAAGGTCATGAAGCCTCAATCAAAGGCTATGATTGCTAAGGCTCCTTCCTCAAGAACTGGGCCCAAGCCCAGAAAGTTCAAAAGGAAGAAGGGAAATGCAGCGGCCCAGCCCAAGACCCAGCCCAAAGACAAACCAAATGGCAAGTGCTTCAAATATGGGAAGAAGGGACACTGGAAAAAGCAGTGTCCAAATCTTCAAGCCAAGAAAAACCCCACAGGTAATGTTTTCTATCTAGAGTCTATATCAATGGTTGGATCAACTTCCACTTAGATTGTTGATTCAGGAGCCAGTGATCATATTTGTAACTCCTTGTAGGAGTTTAGAAAGATTAAGAGACTCAAGAAGGGCAAACATAGGCTACACGTGGGAAATGGAGCACAAGTCTAGGCCCTTGCAGTGGGAAAGCTGGATCTTATTTTTTATTGTAATAGAATAGTGGTTTTAAAAGATATTTTATATGCACCTGGGTTTCGTTAGAATTTGATTTCAATTTCAAAACTAATAAATCAAGGATATTCTGTCTCTTTCCATTCTAGTATTTCTATCAGAAAAAATGGAGAAATTTTATGTACTGGGCACATGTATAAAAATCTATTCTTCTTAAACCCTATTAACAATCAATTAAATAATGCTCAATCTAAACCTTTAACTAAGAAGAGAAAGATCAATGTCAATGACTTATAGCTTTGGCATCTAAGGTTGGGACATATCAACTCAACCAAGATTCAGAGGCTAATCTATTATGAGCCTTTGGTCTCATTGAGATTGGAAAATTGGCCTCAGTGTGAATCTTGTCTAATGGGAAAGGTGACCAAAAGGTCATTTACCCTAAAGGTGGATAGAGCCAAGGAAGTATTGAGTCTTGTTCACATTGATGTGTGTGGTCCCTTATCTACACCAGCTAGAGAAGGTTTTGAGTACTTCATCACTTTCACGAATGATTGTACAAGGTTTGGTTATATTTACTTGATGAGGCGCAAGTCTGACTCTTTTGATAAATTTAAGGAGTTTAAGATTGAAGTGGAGCGTCAGACAGATAAATTAATCAAGACCTTACGATCGGATCGTGGTGGAGAGTACCTCCTTGGTAAATTCAAGGACTACATGGTACATCATGGGATAGTATCCCAACTCTCTATGCCGGGAACACCCTAGCAGAATAGAGTAGCTGAGAAAAGGAATAGGACATTGATGGAAATGGTCCGAAGCATAATGTCTCACGCTACTCTTCCAGTGTCTTTTTGGGGATATTCCCTGAAAACAGCGGCATACATTCTGAACTTGGTGCCTTCCAAGTCAGTACCTAGGACTCCTTATGAGATGTAGACTGGGCGTAAGCCGAGTCTGAATCATCTCAGGATATGGGGTTGTCCAGCTTATGTACTAGTCAAGGGAGATAAGTTGGAACTAAGATCAGAATTATGCTATTTTGTTGGGTATCCAAAAGGGACAAAGGGTGGTTACTTTTATCATCCTAAGGAGCAGAAAGTACTAGTTAGTACTAATGCTAGATATTTAGAAGATGATTAAAGTACTTCTAATAGCGATTCAACTAGGTTGGAACTTGAGGAGAGGTTACCTTCAGAATCAACTTCTTGTGACCCGATTGTGGAACAAGAAGAGGCACAGCCTCAAGAGCCTGTACAAATAAAGCCTCATCGTAGTGGGAGAGTGTCTAGGGTTCCAGATGTAGGATTTCTATCATGCATAATCAGATTAAGCGCAGCGGAAAAACAACAAGAAATCCAAGCCATGGATCACGGGTTTGCAATAGAAACGGGAAAAAGGAGAAGATTGCGTCTATTACCTCGTGAAGCCAGAATTCAAAAATTTCAGAAACAAGAACGCAGGCGTGATCCAGATTATCCAAAACCGTTCACTGCAGCTCAACTGAAGTCCAAGAAAGAACTCCCTCTAATGATAATCCACACAAGGTTGAATGCTCACAATCTCACAATTCTATGCTAGTAGAATTCGGGAGGCTAGGGTTTTGATCAAGAAGAGAGACGGATAGGGTTTGATCAAGAGAGAGGCAGAGAAGCGGTTTCTCTGTTATTGCGTGAATAGTCTGTCTCTAACCCTAAGAAAATCGTTTCCTTATATTTATAGATTTATAATTACCATAAATTGCAACTTAGTCCTTCAACGTCCAATTGTCAACAAATTGGTCCTTAAAGTTTACTTAATTACAATTAGGTCCCATGAATTATAACAAACTTATAATTCACCTATAAATATATTCCCTTCTCTTAATTAACCCCACAATATTATCAAATAATATATTTGAGCATTCAAACCTTTATTGTGTGTGACCCATTAGGTTTCTTGGTCTTATTGGTAGCATAATATGAATTAATTCTAACAATATTAGAATTAATAATCCTTAATAAAATAAAGGATTAAATTTATTAATTCTCTAATTAATAAATTCATATTTAGCATATCAAGAGCGACATCTAGCAATAACTCTTGACCACCCAAAAGTCCAGAAAGTCAAGTGGCTTGACATGAACCTTTCAATAGCAAATTATCAGTGCAATAAACTCCTTTCAACATACAATATCTCATTCGGTCTAGAGCATGGAATTAGTGCCAACTCCCTCCAGAATATTATTAATTCTGGCCCGAATATTTTAGTACTTGTTCAAGAAATTCATTACTCGATATGTGTATCAATTGGAACCATTTCCATCACATTGTCGCCTTGGCCAAGGACTTCATGAGTAATGATTTCTACAAGTGGCCTTGAGATATACTCTCCTACTATTAGGAGTGGTGAATCCTTTATTGACCCTCTCAACTACTTTCGTTTACTTTACGTTGTACCCAATATCCATCCCATAGGCGGTCCTAAATAAGACTCCAAAGATTAGAATCAAAGTACAACGCTCGATAAACAAAGTACCTTGGAGATCTCAAGTCTAAGGATACTTGCATACTTGCTATAATGAGATTCTATCACTGGCACTAAATAGTTATCCAAGTGATTATCTCACAACTAGGTCATCCAATGAACTTGTTTCAAAATAAGCATCCACACGTTAATCCTGAGTATCCCAATACCCACGGATATAAGAACCACCGCTTGATCCAATCAAGATATATAACATGTGCCAGTCTTGGCGTATTAATAATGTCCCATCTTATTAATACTATGACTGGGGATTATTTAAGTACAAACACTGCATAGTGTAGTAGGAATCTCACATTATGATCTCTATCATGATTTCCTTAATACTGTGTTGTACTAGGGACTTTATCTAACGGTTTGTACACATATTTAGATATAACAATCAAATTGAAAGATAAAGAATGCCTCTTATTAATTTAATATGCAATATACATGGTACAAGTGATTGCCTCTAGGGCACAACACTAACACTAGAGAGGTGGATTGGAGAAGCTTTCGAGCTAGTCTCCAACCATCAGGAACAAGACCCCACTAGGTACGAGGAGGCTATTACTGATACCGATGCAAATCTATGGCATGAAGCAATGAAAGCAGAGATTGAGTCTATATACTTTAATCAAGTTTGGGATCTTGTAGCTGCACCTGAAGGGATAAAATCCATTGGGTGTAAGTGAGTATACAAGAGGAAGAGGGGAGTAGATGGGAAGATGAAAACCTTCAAAGTCAGGCTTGTGGCGAAAGGGTATACTCAGAAAAAGGGAATCGATTATAAGGAAACCTTTTCCCTGTAGCCATGCTTAAATCCATCCGTATCCTTCTTGCCATCACATGTTATTATGACTACGAGATATGGCAAATGGATGTCAAGACGACATTTTTAAATGGCCATCTTAGTGAAGACATCTAGATGTTCCAACCAAAAAGCTTTATTGTTGAAGGCCAAGAACATATAGTTTGCAAACTTAAGAAGTCCATTTATGGACTTAAGCAGGCATCAAGAGCATGGAACATTCGTTTTGATGAGACTATAGAGTCTTATGGTTTTATTCAAAATGAGGATGAACCATGCGTGTACAGAAAACTTGAAGGCATTAATGTAGTTTTTCTTGTCTTTTATGTGGATGATATTCTACTTATTAGAAATGATGTAGGGTCATTGTCATCTACAAAGGTTTAGCTGTCTAGTCAATTTAGTATGAAGGACTTGGGAGAAGCCAGCTACATTCTCAGGATTAGACTTCTTAGAAATAGGAAGCAGAGAATGTTAGGATTATCCTAACCGGCATACATTGACAAGATAATGGCCAAGTACAGCATGGACTCATGCAAGGAAGCTCTAATAATCCCTTGCAGACATGGGTTGTCATTTTCTTTAAGGGACTGTCCTAAATCTCAAGAAGAAAATGACAAAATGAGTAGGATTCCCTACGCTTCGGCTGTGGGAAATCTCATGTACGCCATGCTGTGTATTAGTCCAGATATCTGCTTTGCCATAGGCTTAGTTAGCAGATATCAATCAAACCCTGGGGAGGTTCACTGGTAAGCTGTAAAGCATATTCTCAAATACCTCAAGGGAACGAGAGATTATATACTAGTTTACAGGGCTGATGACTTAGTTCCTACAAGATACACAGACTCAGACTTCCAGGCTGAAAAGGATGAGAGGATATCCACTAGTGGATATGTTTTCATCTTGTCTGGAGGAGCAATTTCATGGAGGAGTATCAAGCAATCTTACATTGCTGACTCAACCATGGAAGCTGAGTATGTGGCAGCTTCGGAGGTATCCAAAGAAGTAGTCTAGCTCCAAAAGTTCCTTTCAAAACTTGGAGTCGTGCCACACATGGACAGGCCGATTGTAATGTATTGTGACAACATTGGAGCAATATCGCAATCCAAAGAACCTAGAATCACAAGAAGGGGAAGCACATCAAGAGGAAGTACCACCTGATCCAAGATTTCATCCAGAGACGAGAAGTCATGGTAGAATAGATTGCCTTAGAAAATAATCTAGTAAATCCATTCACCAAGCCTTTGGCTGAGAGAGTCTTCAAAAGACACTTAGATGCCACCTACGGACTTACCTAGTCTTAGAGTGTAAGTGGGAGATTGTTAGGAAGTATGCCCTCTTAGACTAGGTTTCTATTGTAAATATCGAATGTTTTAATAAAAGAATTTATTTTCAGAAACTGTTTGTGAATTTACTTTTTATTTGTGCACAATTTCGTTTGGAAAAGACCCATTGTGTTTAAATAAGTGATCCATGTGAATGGTGGTCTTTCACAGTAAGGTATGGATCACGGGTTGTTTAACACATAAACATTTATTCTTAACCGATTAATGAGAATGAGAATCTCATCATGTTTAGGTTATTATGTTATGAATTTCAAATGGAAAATGGCTTACCTTTAGCCAGTGAGTAGTCTACTCACTTCATGACATAAACGTATTTCGAATACGTAGAACAAGACCTATAGTAGTAGTTTCTTAAAGTACTATTTGGGAGAAACCTATACTACTACTACTACAGTGTAGACTAGTACTCTACGACTTGAGTATGAGTTGGTGGTCTGACGAAGCTGGAAGTATGTGCTTTGATATGCTTTAGTTGAGGTTCTATTGTAGAACCAATATACTTGTATATTGGGTATATGTAACTAGTTAGTTAAGACAAACTTGTACAAAATAGTTTCTACACAATATCGCCCCTTGTGGTTGTCTGAATGATTTAAAATGTCCAGGGCCCTGGGAAACATAACTTGGATGTTTGCTTTAGGGTAGCTCCCTTGGAAAGCGGAAACACCCCAGCAAGTTGTGGATTATTGGACTAGAAGCCTAAGGATGGTAGATGTCATTTAGAGGGGTGTTAGTACACTTCTTTCTCTCTAAATCTCTAAATGCACGGCGATGTGTAAAGGGGCATTTTAGTCATTTCATCTGTAGGTCAAGGACTTTGCTAACGCAGCATTGTCCTTGGCGTCAATATTTCCTTATGGTGACACTAGGAAATATTTAAAATGCAATATACAACTATTTATATAATAGGGGCATTTTGGTCATTTTAGTAGCCAAGGCGATGTGTCTTTTTAGTCCTCAGAATAGCCCGTAAGTCCAAATTATTTTTGGGTTGAAGAATTGGTCTCAGTTAAAGAGGATTTTATTTTATTTAGGAAGTCTAATTTATTATTGGACTGGAATAAAAATAAATAAAAAAGGAGTTGAGAGAAATTCACTATCTGGTTTAATTGGTTAATTAATTATTCAGGGCCAAGGTCCAGTTTAAATAATTAGAAAATTAACCTGAGATTAAACTAGAGGGGAATAATCTTGTGTAATTATTTATTTGGTTATTTATATAGGCCCAAGAAATAAATAACTAATGTTTAATTATTTTTTGTTCATTTGGGCTCATTAATTATTTATTGAGTTATTTCTACAAGTCCAGAAAATAAATAATTAATTTTTATTATTTTGGGCTTTTTGGGACCAAGAAAAATAATAAATATTACTTTGACCCAATAGCCTGGACCATAGGATTTTTCCAGATACGGTTCAAAAGAGTTTAGGGTTAAGCCAAACTTACTCTGTTGATAACATCCAGGTGTTTGAAATATCATATCCCGGGGGATTTTGTTATCAGATATTAGATACCTAGGTTTTGGCTAGAATACTCACGTCTCTTTTGGAGAAAAAAAAAAACCCCATTTTTCCCCAAGCTCTTTCTCTCTCTCATGACTCTCTTCCTCTTGTAGTTGTTCTTGATTTTTGCTAATCAATAGAAAAAGGGTCAAGAACATTGAGACCACTCTCCTCGCTTTTTGTTTCACTAATAAGGATTGAGGCAGTGGAATATTCTGAGATCCGAAAAGCTTAGTGTTCTTGCAAACAAGGTGTAGTAGGAGGATAGCGGGTTTTTAACCGGAAGCTTCATCAAGCGGAGGAGAATGAGCCATTCCCGCAATCTAGTCGATTCCTTCACAGCCAAAGAGGCTTAAGGCATACAGAGGTATGGATTAAACACTTCCATGTTGTTGTTATGCTTCGATTTTTGCCTCTATTTTTTTTTTATTTTCTCCCGCACAGCATGCTCCTCTGTTTTTCTTAAACCAACAGGGGTTAAAACTAGACGATATTTTGTAGACAATTTTTCTTTACTTTCTAGTATTAAACCTAACTATATTAATGTGGCCTTGCATGATGATTTTTGGATACTAGCTATGCAAGAAGAGCTTAACCAATTTGAGAGAAATCAAGTTCGGAAACTCGTCCTTAGACCACTTGATCATCCGATTATTGGTACCAAGTGGATTTTCATAAACAAACTTGATGAACATGGAGTGGTGATTAGAAATAAAGCTAGACTTGTTGCCCAAGGATTTAATCAAAAAGAGGGCATTGACTATGACGTGACATTTACTCCCGTTGCTAGATTAGAGTCTATAAGAATGCTGCTTGCCTTTGCATCTTTCAAAAATTTCATGCTTTATCAAATAGATATTAAAAGTGCATTTTTGGATGATTTTATTGAAGAGGAGGTATATGTAGAACAACCTCCAGGTTTTATTCATGAGCACTTTCCAAATTACGTTTTCAAACTCTTAAATGCTCTTTATAGTTTAAAACAAGCCCCACGAGCTTAGTATGAAAGGCTTAATGTATTCTTATTCTCAAAAGGTTTTTCAAGAGGCCTGATTGATACTACACTATTTATTAAGTTGGAAAATTTTGATGATCTTCTTATTGTCCAAATTTATATTGATGATATCATTTTTTGTCCTACTAATGAATCCTTGTGTAAGATGTTTGCCAAAATTCGAGATAAGCATGATAAGAGAACTCAACTTCTTCCTTGGATTGCAAATTAAACAGACTAGGAATGGAATTTTTCTAAATCAAGCTAAATACGCTAAGAAACTATTCAAAAGGTTCGGTATGAACGAAGCTAAAGAAATCAATACATCTATGAGAACTTCTCTAAAGCTTGACAAGGATGAAAAGGGTAAGCAAGTGGACGAATCAAAATATAGAGGTATGATTAGGAGTTTGCTATATCTTACTGCTAGGCGACCAGATATTATGTTTTCAGATTGTCTTTGTGCCAGATTTCAGTCGTGTTCTAAGGAATCTCACTTATGTGCCGTAAAACACATCCTTAGATATTTAGTTGGAACATATGACTATGGTTTATAGTATCCTCGTACTAACGCCTTTGATCTTATAGGCTACACTGATGCAGACTATGCAGGCTATAAAGTTGAACAAAAAAGTACTAGCACATTGCCAATTTCTCGAACATTCTCTAGTGTCATGGTATAGCAAGAAACATGCTTGTGTATCCTTATTCACAACCGAGGCTAAATATATTGCAACAGGGAGCTGTTGTGAGCAAATTTTTTGGATAAAATATATATTGCCTGATTTTAGTCTTAATTTTGATGGTGTACCTATACTATGTGATAATACAAGTGCAATCAATTTAACAAAAAAAATCTATTCAACAATCTAGAACTAAGCATATTGAGATCAAGCATCACTTTATTAGAGATCATGTTCTTAAAGGAGATGTGTGTGTTGAATATATCCGAACAAGTGAACACCTTGCAGATATGTTCACCAAACCTCTAGCCAAAGAAAGATATAGTCATTTGAGAAGAGGTTTAGGAATTACCAAGATTATGTAACTGACAATTTGCCAAAGATTTGTTTGTTTATGTTTGCAGAACCACTAAAGACAAATCTTTTGGACAGAGCGTTTGGATGCAATATCTGGAAAACACGACTCTAAAATTCCCTCAGTTGAACTAATTCTATTCCACCTGTTGGATGAACGATTTTGGACTCAGTCAAAATCCAAAACGTCGGCAGTTCAAAATTTATGAAAAGCCAAATTTTTTTGCTACCCGGGTGAAAGAAAACGAAAGCCCGAAAATGACTTTTCAAATTTTCAAATGTCTGCACTTCTTTCAAAAAAATCAGTACTTCTGGTGAAAAATCTCTGATGTAAAGTACTTGATTGTACTTATCCTATCTAAAACCTAGGAAATCTCAAAAAGGGCTTTCACTCTCTCTCTCTTGGAAATCAAAAATCGACATTGCTCTCTGTCACTCTCAATTTCATCTTCTCTAAAACGAAACCGAAAATCTTTCACCTCCTCATTTCTACTATGACAAAAATAGCAAAATCTGTTAAATGAGCGGTAAAAAGGACCAAGATGGGGAAAAAAAGTAAAGTAGTGGCTAAGACAAAAACTGCTACACCATTGGACACCAAGTAGAAAGAAAAGAAAATTGTTGATGAAGCCTCACAATCCAACTCATTTGCAGAGCATACTCCACCAAAAAGCTTTGAGACCCAAGTACCCTACTTTCTTGATAAAAAAATGCGAATTTGATTTCACTAATTGGCTATCTAAGATTATAGAACTGTAATTTTGGGATATTAGATTGAGGCTGGGGGATTCTTAAATTTCTCTGATATTCTGAAAATGTTCGAAAATCTAAGTTGGGGAGCATTGCTGACAGTTGATGAAAAGTTATACACCCTGTTAGTTTAAGAGTTTTATACCAATTTGAAAAAGGGACGACTTGAGGAGACTTTGAACGATCAAGACAAAGAACATTAAAGAAAACGCAATGGAAACTTTTAATTTTCTAAGCCACATCTAAGAGAGAGTACTTAGTTTTTGTGATTGGTAGTGGATGAACCAACGTAGGGATGGGTTGCACTGGAACTTCTAGCGTTGGAAGGGAAAGGGAGGCGCATGCTGTTCAACTGGAACTCCTGCCAATCTTCTACTCCTGCATATTAAGCGCCTCCAAGCTTCTTCTCTTCGTCTTCTGGAGTATGACTCTATCTTGCTCTTAGGTTAACTTGGTAAAAGCTCCTTCTTTGGATAATCAAAATACTCTCCAAGAGAGAAATAAGAGAAGAACATGGAATAGAGAGAGAGGAAGATATGGCATACCATAGAAAAGGAAGATTAATGTTGCTAATTTTTGTTCTCCTTTTTCCCCCTCTTAATTTCGACAAGCCTTTAGGTTTCCTCAAGCCCTAATGGCCGAAATCATCAAGCCCTAATGGGCTTGGTGTTGTGCTCATAAATCAGTCCAAGATTGGCCCAATCCTCTTAATTAATTAATTACCTTTTCTGGGCTTCGTAAAACACCCGAGACTAATTAATTAATTCTAATTGGACTCTTAATATATGTCAACATATATCAACCAATTGATTAATTTATTCTAGCCCAATTCTCTTAATTAATTAATTATCATTTTTAGGCATTATCAAAACCCAAGGCTAATTAGTTAATTCTAATTGGACTCTTAGAATAAATTTTATTCTCTTCTAAATAATTATCCATTAAACTCAGATTGTGTCTAAACAATACCAAGGTAACTTGAGTTACTCCGGAAACCAAGAGACATATTATTTATAGCTACTAAAATGACCAAAATGCCCTTATTATTAAATATTTTCATTTTATCATTTTAAATATTTTCATTTATCACCATGTCAAAATATTGACCCCAAGAATAATATTGTTAAAGTAATGTCTCCGACCTCAGGTAAAATGATGAAAATACCCCTCTATGTAACACCCATCAATGAGACAGGATAAATGTACTAACACCCATCTCAAAGACATCTACTATCCTTAGATCTCTAGTCTGAAAAATCATGACTCACTTGAATGTACTTGCTTATCATTGGAAGTTACCAAAAAGCACACACTTTAGAGTCACGTTCCCAAGGTCCTGGATCTTTATATTATCCTAGACAATCACAAGGGGGTGATTTAACTTCACTAAGTAAGGCATAGAAACTCTGTTGCATAAGTTCGTCTTAACTAACTAGAGTAATACACCCAACATACAAGGATATTAATCTCACAAAATAAATCTCACCCAACATATTTCAAAGTATAAAACCCTAGCTTTGTTAGACCACCAACCCATAGTATGAAGGCATCTATCCATACTATAACAATAATAGTCTGGTTTCTATAATTATAGTACTTTAAAAGAAACCACTACTACAAGTCCAGTTCTAATTATTCGAAATACGCTTATGCCAATTATGTGAGTGAACTACTCACTGAATTAAGGTAACCATTCCTCATTAGAAATCATGGCATAGCAGTCTTACCTTGATGAAATGCCCAGTTCCATCAAAAGACTAAGAACTCAATTTTACTTGTATGACAAGTACCCATGGTCTATACCTTACTGTGAAGAACGACCCAACACATAGACTATTACTTTGTCATACTTGGACTTTTAAATGTACAATAATATAAGAAACAAACTAAATTGAATGAATAAACATGTTTACACAGAATATATAGTTTTTTGAGGGCATACTTTCCAATAATCTCCCACTTGCACTACAAAAACTAAGAAAGTCCACAAGTGCCTATTCCTATGACATCTAAGTGTCTATGAAACACCTTTTCTGTCAAAGGCTTGGTTAAGGGATCCATTAGATTGTTGATAGAAGAAATCTAATTAACCTCAATCTCCCGTTTTTGGATGAACTCCTGGATAAGATGATACTTTCTCTCTATATGCTTGCCCTTCCTATAGTTTCGAGGTTCTTTGCATTGTGATATCACTCCAGAGTTGTCACAATATATGGTGATGGGCCTATCCGTGTGCGATACTGCTCCAAGTTCTATGAGGAACTTCCAGAGCCACACAGCTTTTTTATAAGCATTTGAAGTAGTAACATACTCAGTTTCCATGGTAGAATCAATAATGCAAGATTTCTTGATATTGCTCCATGAAATAGCATCTCCAAAAAAAGTGAAGACATATCCACTGGTGGATTTTCTTTCATGTTTATCCGCCTGAAAGTCTGAGTTTGTGTAACTAGTAGGAACCAAATCATCAGCACGATATATAAACATGTAATCTCTCATTTCCTAGAGATATTTGAGTATATGCTTTACTACTTGCCAATGAGCTTCTCCTGGGTTTGACTGATATATACTTACTATACCTACTGCAAAGCAGATATCTAGCCTAGTACAAAGCAGAGCATACATGAGACTTCCCACAATTGAAGTATAAGGGATTCTGCTCATTTTCTGCTTGTCTTCCTGTATCTAAGGACACTGCTTGGAAAATACGGCTAATCCATATCTAAAGGGTATAATAGCCCCTTTACATTGATCTATGTCTTACTTGACTAATATCTTGTCAATATAAGTAAATTGGGATAAGCCTAACATTCTCTACTCCATATCTCTAAGAAGTTTAATACCTAAAATGTAGCTAGCTTCTCCCATGTCTTTCATGCTAAATTAACTAGATAGCTAAACCTTAATGGATGACAATGTCCCTACATTTTTTTCAATTAGCAGAATTTCATTTACATAAAGTACCAAGAAAATCACTTTGCCACTGTCTGATTTCCTATATATACATGGTTCATCCACGTTTTGAATAAAACCATAAGCTTTCATAGTTTCATCAAAACTTATGTTTCGTGCTCGTAATGCTTGCTTAAGTCCATAGATGGACTTCTTAAGCTTACAGACCATCTATTCTTGACCTCTAGCAACACAACCTTCTGGCTAGGACATATAGATATCTAGGCTAAGATAGCCATTTAATAAAGCTGTCTTGACATCTATTTGTCATATCTCATAGTCATAATGACATGTGATGGCTAAGAGAATTAGGATAGACTTAAACATGGCTACTGGTGAAAAGGTTTCCTCATAATCGATCCCTTCTTTCTGAGTATAACTTTTAGCAACCAACCTTATTTTATAGGTTTCAACATTTCCATCCGCACCCATCTTCCTCTGGTATACCTACTTACACCGAATGGGTTTTATCCCATTAGGCGCAGTAACAAGATCCCAGACCTAATTAAGGTACATGGACTCAATCTTGGTATTCATGGCTAGCTGCCAATTTTCTGCATCAGCATCAACATCAACAATGGCCTCCTCGTATTTAGTTGGATCTTGTTTCTGATTATCAGAGACTAAATCATAGATCTCTCTAGTCCACATTCTGGAACTCTTGTGATTCTTCCACTATGATGAGACTCAGTTTGTATAGGAATATCTGGTAGTGTTTCTCTTGGTTCCTCTATCGGAGTGTTAGAAGTACCTGAAGTTAAATCAGTGACTAACTTCTCTTCTAACTCTATTTTATTTGAACCCGTGGTAGATGTAACTTGTTCATCCTTTAAGTATCTAACATTAGTACTAACAAGTACTTTATACTCTTGAGGATGATAGAAATATCCACCTCTCATTCCTTTTGGATACCCAACAAAGTAGTATAACTCTAATATTGGTTCTAGCTTACTTCCCTTCGTCAGCACATAAGTTGGGCAACCCCATATCTTGAGATGATTTAGACTAGGCTTTTGTCCAGTCCACATCTCATAGGGCATCTTAGGTACTGATTTGGAAGGCACCAAGTTCAAAATATATGCCGCTATTTCTAAGGCATACCCAAAAAAAAAAAAAAAAAAGGAAGAGACGCATGACTCATCATGCTTCTGACCATTTCCATCAAAATTCTATTTCTTCTCTCAGCTACTCCATTCTACTAAAAAGTCCCAAGCGTAGTTAACTGAGATACTATGCCATGATGTACTAAGTAATCCTTAAACTCACCGAGAAAGTACTATTCACCATGATCTGATCTCAAAGTTTTAATTAATTTACCTGTTTGACGCTCCACCTCAGTCTTAAACTTCTTGAATTTATTAAAAGAGTCAAACTTGCACCTCATCAAATAAATATAACCAAAACGAGTGTGATCATCTGTGAAAGTGATGAAATACTCCTAGCCTCCCCTAGCTAGTATAGTCATCGGACCATAAACATCTGTATGAACTAGTGCTAGTATTTCTATGGCTCTATCCACCTTTTTGGTAAAGGACCTTTTGGTCATTTTACCTTTAAGGCAAGATTCACGCTGAGGCCATGCTTCCAGTCTCAATGAACCTAAAGGCCCATCATGGTTAGCCTCCGAATCTGATTGGGATTTATATGTCCCAATCTTAGATGCCACAAATACGAGTCATTTGATATGGCCTTTCTCTTTTTATTATCAAGTTTAGTTTGATTATTATTTACTTGATTTCGAATAGGATGTATATAAAAAAAAGATTTCCATACATGTTTCCTATACAAATTAAATTACCATCTCTACTGATGGAGACGCCAGCATGGAAAGAAATAGAATATCCTTGATTCATCAATTTAGAAACTAAAATCAAATTCTATTTAAAACAAAAAATATATAAAATATCTTAAAATTAACTTCCAATTACAATAAAAAATAAGCTCAAGATCTCCCATTACTTCATCCCATATTCTTGCTCCATTACCTATTTAGAGTCCATGCTCACCCTTACTAAGTCTCCTTATACTTCTGAACCCCTGCAAAGAGTTACAAACATGGTCAGCGGCTCTAGAATCAACTATCCAGGAAGATGTTGATCCAACCATCAAAATAGACTCTAGGTATAGAGTAATACCTGAAGTAGATTTGGATAGTAAGTCCAGACAATCCTTCTTCCAATACCCCTTCTTGCCACATTTGAAGCATTTGCCTTTGGACTTCCCGTTGGGCTTGGCCTGAACAGATGCTTTGGACTGGACCTCTGCATTGTTCTGGACCTTATTCTCCTTGAATTTCTTAGGCTTTGCCTTAATTCTAGAAAAAGAAGCAGAACGAGAGACAAAAACTTTTGACAAAGGCTTCATGATCTTCTCTACCTCCTGGAGCTCTTTCTTAAGCTCTGTGATGTTGTAATTCAACTTGAACTGAGAATATAAATCAGACAGAGTTTCAAGAACCATGTCAATTTGGCTCTCAGGATCTATCGTTGCACCTAGGACCTCGGCCTCCTTAAAGTAGGCAATCATCTTGAGTAAATGCTTTCGAACCGATGCCTCCTCAGCCATCCTAATGTTCATGATTGCCCTAAGAACTTCCTGCCTTGCGAGCCGGCTCTTGTCAACAAACATGGTACGCAATGACAAATCTATATCGTACGCAGTGGCTATGTGCTCATACTTAGATTGGAGTACACTAGACATGGAAGCCAACATATAGCACTTAGTCATCTTGTCGGCTTTCTTCCATACCTTCTCGGCCTCTCGCTCCTGATCAGTGGATTCTTCTCCAATCTCAGGATAGGGATCTATAAGAACATACTTGTACTCATCGACAGTGAGTACTATGTTCAAGTTCTTTTTCCAATCCACATAATTTGGGCCTGTTAACTTATTCTCCTTGAGAATGATTGACAATGGACTGAAACCATACATTTCTGAAATATTGAGAAAAAAAAACATTCATTTAGTTTGCAAGAAAATAAAAATGCACATTTTTTATATTATTTCTTTGATAATAGATAACTCTTAAAACCATTATCAATAATATAAATAGCTTGGCTCTTAGAAAAGCCAACAAAGCTTCGTAGGAAGATTAATAGCATCCTAAATTAAGTGTATAACCATCACGAATCAAAACTTTCTAAAATAGGCAATGGTCTAGAAAAAGTTCCACCGATAGGATGGCCACTAATTCACACCACCTACAGGCAATCTAGTGCTAAAAATCTCCAACATAGATTGGTCGATCCTAACAAATACCCTAGGCTTTTAATTTTACTTGTCTATTAGTTCTAGATACTTGTGGAAATCCATCCTATAAGAGGTCATACTCAGAATGACACGAGAAAATCTACTATCTCTAATAAGAGTTGTGATAGAAGCTATGGGGTCGTTGGAACCCTTCTCTCACTTAATCTTTTATTGAAAATAGAGTTTTGGGCCCAAAAACGTTTTCTATAATCTTATGATTTTATTAACTTTAGTAAAAATCTAAAATTCAATATTATTCTCTATGTCAAGGACTAAATTCTTTGAGAGAATAAACTATGAATTTATTTTAGTATTCTAAGTTAATAACCAAGTAAAACTTTATTAAATAATCTTAAGTTCAACATTATTCTATATGTCAAGGATTAAACCCTTTAAGAGAATAAACCATAAATTCTTTTATTTTTAAAGTTTCTTAGATTAAAACGTTTTATCAAAAAATCGTTCTATCTAGTGAGACTTTGGCCTCACAAGAACTTGTGCATTTGATCACAAAAACGAAATAAGAATGATAACAAAAGTAAACTTTTTCAAGCTCAAACTATTCATTTATTCCTAACTGACCAAACAATGGATTAAATATCATGAATTAAAATTAATGATCTTATTTAATCCTAAAGTGGTTCCATCATTTACTACTCATTTTCATGCAAATTATCCATCATAGATAAATAAAACTATTGCAGAAAATTAACTACATATAATGATTTCAAAACATGATTGGAAAATTTTGAGGTACAGAACTTCAGCAGTGCTCTCCTTTTTCTTGGATAAAATTACGCGCATCCGTCTCTGGGCAGAGTGGACTTAGCGCCTAGTCCATTGGGCCTTCCTGGCGCTGGGTCAGTCATATTTTTCCAAAACCTCCAGCTGGGCAGAGTGGACCTGGTGCCTGGTCCAATCAGCCCACCTAGCACCGAGTTTGTTCTGGAGTTCGCCGATTTCTAGAAAAAACTAACTTTTCAACCATTTTTTGCCCCTTAAAGAATTCCAGCAATCACATTCTTCAATCTCCAAAATTTACAAGATAAAAGAAACGCAAAACCAGACATAAAAATATGTATTTACAAGTACTTATGCCTTTAACCATGAGGTGTATATCGAATCTACTTAAAACCATAAAAATAATAGGAAAACCATTAGAATACATGATCCTATACCTCTAACCGCGAGGCGTACACGAACTCTAGAAATCAATGTATGAGGGATCATATGAATTCACAAAATATTCATTTTTTAATAGTAAGGAACCACATTTTCCAATTTTTAACCCTAGTACATGCTCCTAGATGAAAACTGTGTCTCTAATACTACTTGAAGGATCAAAACAGAAATATCAAAGAAAATACAACGAAAAATTTGCAATTTTTTGAGCCACATTTAGGAGAGAGAACTTACTTTTCCTGATTGATCGTGGATGAACCAACGTAGGGACAGGTTGTACTGGAACTTCTTGCGATGGAGGAAGAGAGGGAGGCACCTGCTGTTTAAATGAAATTCCCACCAATCTTCTACTCCTGCACATCAAGTGTCTCCTAACTTCTTCTCTTCATCTTCCAGAGTATAACTCTACCTTACTCTTGGGTTAGCTTGGTAAAAGCTTCTTCTTTGGATAATCAAGATACTCTTCAAGAGAGAAATGAGAGAATAACGTGGAATAGAGAGAAAGGAAAAGACAGCACACCACAGAAAAGGAAGATTAACATTGCTAATTTTTTTTCTCCTTTTTCCCCCTCTTAATTTTGGCCAGCCTTAAGGTTTCTTCAAGCCCTAATGGCTGAAATTATCAAGCCCTAATGGGCTTGGTGTTGTGCTCATAAATCAGTCCAAGATTGGCCCAATCCTCTTAATTAATTAATTACCTTTTCTGGGCTTCGTAAAACACCCAAGACTAATTAATTAATTCTAATTGGACTCTTAATATATGTCAACATATATCAACCAATTGATTAATTTATTCTAGCCCAATTCTCTTAATTAATTAATTATCATTTTTAGGCCTTATCAAAACCTAAGGCTAATTAATTAATTCTAATTGGACTCTTAAAATAAATTTTATTCTCTTCCAAATAATTATCTATTAAGCCCAGATTGTGTCTAAATAACACCAAGGTAACTTGAGCTACTCTGGAGACCAAGAGACATATTATTCATAGCTACTAAAATGATCAAAATGCCCTTATTATTAAATATCTGTATTTTATCATTTTAAATATTTTTATTTATCACCATATGAAAATATTGACCCCGAAAATAGCATTGTTAAAGCAATGTCTCCAACCTACAGGTGAAATGATGGAAATACCCCTCTATATAACACCCATCAATGAGATAGGATAAATTTACTAACACCCATCTCAAAGACATCTACCATCTTTAGATTTCTAGTTTGATAATCCATGACTCACTTGAATGTGCTTGCTTATCATTGGAAGTTACCCAAAAGCACATATTCTAGAGTCACGTTCCCAGGGCCCTAGAATATTAGATTATCCTGGACAATCACAAGGGAGTGGTTTAACTTCACTAAGTGATGCATAGAAACTCTATTGCATGAATCTGTCTTAACTAACTAGAGTAATACACCCAACATATAAGGATATTGATCTCACAAAAGAAAACTCACTTAACATATATCAAAGTAAAAAACCCTAGCTTCGCCAGACCACCAACTCATACTCAAGTATGAAGGTATCTGTACACACTGTAGCAGTAATAGTCTGGTCTCTATAATTACAGTACTTTAAAAGAGACCACTACTATAAGTCCAGTTCTACGTAATCGAAATATGCTTATACCAATAATGTGCGTGAACTACTCACTAAATTAAGGTAAACCATTCCTCAGTGGAAATCATGGCATAATAGTCTTACTTTGATAAAATGTCCAATTCCATCAAACGACTAAGAACTCAATTTTATTTGTATGACAAGTACCTATAGTCTATACATTTCTGTGAAGAACAACCCAACACATAAACTATTATTTTGTTATACTTAGACCTTTAAATGTGCAATAATATAAGAAACAAACTAAATTTAATGAATAAAAATTTTATTGCAATATATTTACACAGAATACATAGTTTTTTAGGGCATACTTTCCAACAGACTAGAAGAGGGTTCATGGTGCAATGGTATAGCACCAAAGTGGGATGTGTGAATTTAGAATTTGATCATCAATTATTAAACTGAATTTTTGAAGTGAGAGATGGGGGTATTCAGTTTTTCGAGATGAACAAGTTTCCTAAAAAGACGGATATTTTTTATTTGGGAAGATTTTAGGAAAGATTCTCTTGTGAGAAGAGTTTCAAGAACTCGGGTGACAAAAATACAAAATGGCTGAATAGTACTGGAAGAGTCTTACACCATATGGTGTCGACCATGCTTTCCCCAATTTTTAGGCATAAAACTTCAGTAAGTATTATGCAAATGATACTAATGCTGGCTTTTTCTGAAGGTCGACAAATCAGCTTTGGATTCTTGGCAGTAAAATTGATGATACAGTCAAGAAACACTTCTCATAAGGCACTTCCATATGGTAATCTTTTAACCAAAGTATTCAGGTACTTCAATGTGGATTTTGATAAGTGTGGGCCTAGTCAGATGAAGACAAATGTGTATAAAATGGAATCATTCGAAAGAATGGGTTTTGTTCAAGTGAATCGGGAATGGGTTTTGCTTAGAGATCTATCGAATGAAGAGAAATAAAAGGTGTTAAAACTCAAGGGGGAAAGGAAAGGAACTGCTCAACTTGCAGGAACCAAAAGAAAGGCTAGAACAGAAACTCAAGACGAATCCTCTAGCAAAGGAAAATAGAAAATTTAAGACACAGACATTAGTCAAAGCATTCTGGAAGCAATCAATTTGTTGGCTATTAAGGTAGACAACCTCAGTTCAGAAATTCAGAATTTTGGTACAGGTTAACTGCTATGGAAGAGAAGGACAAAAAGGATGAAACCATGCTTAATAAATCAGTACCATCTTGAGAACAAGTGACTGGAGATCAAACTGCTCAAGAGGAAGAAAATGACAATGAACAAGATGATATGAACGAGAAGGAGGCTGCAGAACTGCAAGCTACTTAGATAGAAGAGCAATTGAAAGATAAAAATCTAGGTCAACAGCAAATTTGAAGAAAATGAAGAAGGAATCCAGTCACCTGTGAGCAAAGAAGAGTCAGCACCCCCTGTCCTTACTAAGGTCCCTGCTCCCAAACCGGCCATAGCTAGCAGCTCTTCCGGTAAAAGGTAGAAACATGTGGTAGTCAAACGGAAGTCCAATCATATTGCTGGACAATACTCCAAAAAGGGTGCCAGGTCTAAGTCAGCAACCATCCATATTTCCTAAGTGACCATTTCTGTGGACTGCTCACAAGACTTCCTCTGCTTAAATCTTTTTACTTTTTTTTCATTAACACTTACTTTTCTAATTTCTACAGTAGTCTTTGAACAATTTACATTATGCACTTCTCCTACTCTATATGTTAAATATATATCTCATCTATCTGCATTCTGAATAATTTATTTGATGTCTTTATTCTCCTTATTCTCTAATTTTACTTTTTTATTGATGATAAATGGGGAGAAAAATATAGATTATTGATGATGATTATTGTGGATATATAGATTGTTGATGACTACTGAGGACAATTGAGTATATATAGATTGTTGATGATGATTATGGAATTGTTGAGCGATTGTGTGATGACGTGAATGTGATTGTATGAATTCTGAATATATACCGGTTGTATATAATGGATTGTGACTATGTTGGTCTATGAAAATTAGTTATGGATTGTGACTATGTCCATTTATGATCATAGTCTATAAATACGGACTGTGAAGATATGGGTATTTCAATAGAGACCATGTTGAGATATCATTGTTGTTGAGTGCAAATGAGATTGAAGTATGTGTATGAGTCCATTGTGCATTCTAAAAAATCTATTTTTGGCTAACCAAATAATCTGTTTTGAAAATGATTATGATATGTTCTATGTTAAAAATTTCAGATGATGAAGATATTTATACTTATATTTTTTATTGCTCAGAAAATTTCATTTGAGTCTGAAATATCTTGAGAAAACTAGGCTGGATCAAAATCTCTGAAAATTCATTTTTACCCTGCACATACATTGTAAAACCCCACCTAAACCTACCCTAGAGTTAGAGGGATGGGGTGCATGCCATATCATATTACATAAAAATATATTTCTTGGATGAATTTGTGCGCCTTAATATTGTGATATAAGGGTTATATGGTTTATTTATACTTGTTAAGTAGTATGGGAAAAAGGGAATTTTACTTTAGGAAGAAATAACAAGAAGGCTTGAGGCTTAGAAAAGAAGAGAATTTGGTTGGAGAAATAAGAACAAATGTTAATGTGCTTAAGTGGTTAGAGCTTTATAGTTATTCTCTAAGGTCTTGAGTTCAAATCACATAATCTAAGTATTATTTTTAATTATGCAAACTAATGTTTGAATTTTCTTCTTACATTCCATAAAGCTAGAAATGTTGTCTTAGGGAAGATACAATGGTAATGTCCTAACCATGTGATCTTGTCCTAAAAGAAAATTTAGAAGAATTCTAACCTCCATCATTTCAGCAATCTATGTCCTGACCTATTTGTATTCAAAATACTCCTATTTCTTTAATTCTCCTAATTTCTTTATGAAATATCTTGGATAATCTTAGGCTTGAATTTTCAAAAGAAAATTCCAGCTCTTGACATTGGAGATGACTGAAATCTAGGAAGAAGAATAGCTAGTTGGTTTTTAATTAAATCACTATAGTTTCTTCTTTAAAGTGCCATGCTTTGCTTGTTCTTGTTTTGGTATAAATCTGGAATTTTATTTTTCCAGCATTTCCTCTTGGCTGGAATGTCCGAAAAATGCAGCATAATTACCATTCTATTCTTGCTAACAAGCAACCAATTTCGTGTGAACAAGAGGCTGAAAATACCTTGGAATTTCGCAGCTTATGTAGCCTCACCAAACTAGAAATTTTCCAGCAAACCACGAAGTGTTTAGTCATGGAGATTGAACAATCAACCCATGCATAAGATCACCTAAAATTAAATCAATTTAACAAAAAATCCAAGCATTCAAGAATCCAGTGCAGCACTCAAGAACAAAGCATATTGAAGTGCTATCAAGTGCTATCAATCTAACAAAAAATCCAGTGCAACATTCAAGAACAAAACTTATTGAAGTTAAACACCACTTCATCCGAGACCATGTACTCAAAGGAGATGTGTGTGTTGAATATGTCTCAACGGATGAACAACTTGCAGATATCTTCACTAAACCTCTAGCTAAGGATAGATTCAACAACTTAAGAAGAGGTTTGGGAATTATAAGAATTTGAAAACTAACCATGTGGTATAAGTCTTTCTTGTGCAGGATTTGTGAAGAAAAAGGTTTTGGAAACAAAACACTACATCCAAAATACCTTGTTCTTGTTTTGGATACAGTGTTAGAATCCAATTCCTACATCCAAAATGCATTTTAGGAAAACATTCTTTTAGATGTTGATTTCAGACCTGGTCTTATTCCAAAATCAATCCTTAATATTCTCTTATTCCAAATTTTGAGTTTCAAAAAAAATTGGTTTGCGCGTTTTTCAAAACTCCTTAGAAAAACATATGTTTTCAAGGCACTTTACTCTCACACTATCCTAGACATTCAGGGCTATCTGATTTTCTCTCATTCAAAACCCTTGAAATCATTCTTCTTCCAAAAATCCTTTGTACTCTTCTACTTCAAAAACCAAAAAGCCCTAAAAAAAAGCTTCAATCTTTCAATGGCCAAGATAAAATCCACCGTTCCAAAACCTAAGAAGGACCAAAAATCTTCTCCGGTGTTTAAAAAAAAGTTTCGGGTTCAACCAAGGGCAAGGCAAAAGCAAAGGAAGCTTCTCCTCAACCTCACTTCTCGGCCTCTCATTATGATTCGTTTGAATCTTCTTCAGATCAAGTAAGTTCTACAAATCAGGTACCCCGATTTCTTGACTCAAAATGTGAATCTGAATACAATAACTGGGTCTCCAGAAATCGAACTGTTATTTCTAGTTATCGAGTGAACCACTCTTCTTTTCTGAACTTGTCAAATATTCTGGATATGTTTGATCATGTTGGGTACGGGAGTTTGTTATTCGTTGATGAGAAAATCTATACTCTTTTAGTCTAGGAATTTTATGCAAATTTGAGGAAGAGCAAACTGGAAGAAACTGAGGAAGGGTTTATGATTCGATGGCATGTGACAAGAGTAAAAGGAAAAGATTTTGAATTTGACCATTGAATGCTGAATAGAATCTGAGATGTTCAAGATGCGGGTTTTCAGTATTTTAAGTTGAACAAATTTCCTAATGGAAATGAAATTTTTGTTTTGGAAAATTTTGATAAGTTATTTAATGGTGGAAAAAGTTTTGAGAACTCTGGAAATCGTAGTTCCAAATGGCTGAATGGATTGGGCAAAATTTTACATCATATGGTGTCTACAATTGTTGTTCCTAGTTCTGGCCATAAGACCTCTATTAGTATACTTCAAATGGTAGTCATGTTAGCCTTAGCAGAGGGGAGACAGATTAACTTTGGGTTCCTGGCAACTAAGTTAATGTTGCAATCTAGAAATACTTCTAGCAAGGCTCTACCATTTGGAAATTTGTTGACCAAAGTTTTCAGATTTTTCAATGTTGATTTAAATTCTGTTACTTGTGATCCTTCAAGAATAAATGTCTACAGCTTTGACTCCTTTGAAAAGATGGGGTATGTAAGGAAGGGAAATTCATGGAAATTGTTAAGAGAATCTGCTTGAAAAGAGAGAGAAAAATTTATAAAGATCAAGGAAGAAAGGAAGTCAGGAACTAAAAAAAAAATTGATGAAGAAGGAACTGTTCTGGACTCTGGTCTATTTAAGACTATTTTGAGTGCAATCAGCTCCTTTGCAGAGAAATTGGAATCTCTTAGTTCATAAATTAAGAGTCTTGGAAACAGATTGTCTGTCATTGAGCAATTTGCTAAGCCTTCCGCCTCTATATCTGATCATGAAAAGGATGAACAATCTTCAAAGGATAAGGCTGAACCGACTGCAGATGTCAAGGTTCCCTCCCCTAAACCCTCGCCTGAACCATCTCCATAGCCTTCTCCCGTACAGAAGACAGATATTCCTACTCCTTCTCTCAAGCCCAAACCATCTGGCAAAAGACAGAAGCATATGGTTGTGAAAAGAAAGTCTAACAGAATTGTTGGTCAGTTTTCAAAGATGGGGGCTGAATCCAAGTCTAAAATGATCAATCTTTCCTAGACTATTTTCTTGGGCAGCACAATGGACTGATGACCAATTTACTTTTTCAGTCATTTATGTTCTATTTTTGGATAATTTCTGATACTTGTGTCATTCTCTGTCATGCTTATTCTCTATCTAACGACTTTTGATTGCATATTACTTCTCCTTCTGCTATGCTTCTTTTTTATTGATGACAAAGGGGGAGAAATAAAATGACTTTGAATATGACTGTTATTATGGGGGAGAAAGAAAAACAAATGAAACTGCTGTGAAAATGTTGAATGTTGGTCTGTGAATATTATGATCTGCATGACTGTCGGCATGATGTTGTTTGCAAGAAATATGTCGGTTTGAAAATGATATAGTCTGCATATATGCTATAGGTATGTAGTAACTGATGAGGAAAAAATGTTAGGTCTGCATGTTAGATCTACATGTTGATATACAAAAATGTTATGAGCTCTGCATAATAATCTAATATGGATTCTACATTACTGATGTTATATGTATGAACTAAATTTTTGAACATAACTTTCATCTGAAACTGGATTGTTAATGTATGATTTTTTTTTATCTGCGAATTAACTGCTATGGAAGTTGAAACCATTTTGAAAAACTGAAAATGTTTATGGAAGAGACAAGACTGTTGTATGAACAGTTATTGAATTCCAAGTAACTGCATGAACTACTTCTGGCATTAACAGTTATGCATTGATATCAAATTTGAACTGTTAAGAAAATCATTGATATGATTTAATGTTTACCAAAATTTTCTGAAAAAAACCCTCTGTTTGTGATGCTCACTTTTATAATAATGGTATTTTTGAGACTACATTCTATGATAAGATTTTTGTGCATTAAGTCAAGGGGAGTTTTAGACTCAAAAATTTCGTATCCAAAACAAATGTTCTTATAAGCAGATTTACTGAGCTGAAAAATGTTTTGGACATCCAAAATCCCTATCTAAATGAAATTCTGAAAACACACGTTTTTTCAAAACCATTTTGGATACACTTTTTGGATGAATAAATTGTTACTTCTTCTCATCCCTCTTATGTTCGAAATAGTCACATAAGCATATATTTAGGAGGAGAATCTTAGTATTTTATCTCTATCAAATTACTCTGAATATTTATATAGAGAAATGATATGCTTTAGGATCATTGAGATATATTTACAAATTTTTTATCATAAAGACCTCTATGAGACCTATACTGTAAGATTACATTTATTTGTTCAACATGATCTTTCTATTTACATATCAAATGTGTCATGTTTGTCATCACTCAAAAAGGGGGAGATTGTTAGCCCAAAGGGCTTTCTTTTATGTTTTGATTTATGACAAACGTTGATATGGACTAACTTATTAATTTCCTGTGATAGGACATGGTTAATCTTTATTCTTTTAAAGTCTTCAGATAAGAATTGTTGACGACCTCTTCATCGCTGATTTCAAGATTAGAATATCAAATGAGAAAATCAGAGTATGAGAATTTATATATCATGGAAGCTCTTTATAAAGAATGATTGACTAGGAAATGTTATTAAGGTATATTTATTAATTCCTATGTCTTTTTATCTTTTGATTCATTTGACTTTACCTTGAAGCTTCAAAGGAGATGATTTTCAAAGTTTTTAAAATTCATAGAATTTTAGATGGAACAATTTGAATCCAAAAGGTTCATCCAAAATCCTGTAAACTGGATTGAAAAATTTCTATAAGGAATGTGCCATTTTTGGACTTACCTTTTGGATGCATCTTCATCCAAAACCTAAGTCCAAAACTCGGATGAGTTTAAACAGAAAAATTTGTAGCCATTTTTTTATGACCGTTAGCACTCCCTTTTTGCTCTATAAATAGCCCTTAAAGCATGATTAGAAGTAAGATTTTTGAAACATTCATCTTAGAAAACTTATTGCTCAATACTTTCAAAAAACTCCTTTTATCTAGCTTTAATATGAGTTCATTGTGTATCAAAGATAAAAGTAATTTGTGACTTGTTTCCGAGAAAAAATCTATTCAAGTAAGTGAGTTTATCTCTGTTCTATTAATTTTCAATTCTCTGTTGTTGTGCAAGGTTGTGGTGTAAAACCCATAGGGGTGAGCTTTGTGTTTCGTGTTTGTGTTAAGGTTATGGAGTAAAACCTAGTGAGGTGATCCTTGATGTGTTTGAGAGGTTGTGGAAAACCTAGTGTGGTGATCCTCTCTTGTATGTGAATTGGTTTCATTAAGTGAGGTTAATGAAATAGGGTTGAAAATCCTTAAGTGTGAGGCTTAAGGTAGTGGACGTAGATTGTTGTTGATCGAACCACTATACATGTCTTGTCTCATTTTATTCAATGGTTCATGTACTGTTTTTTATGATCTTTCTCTGTCCAAATCTGAATATACATCTACAAGTACTTGGATAGCTTTCTATGCATCTATAAAGTCAGTCCAAGTATCTTGGTGATCATTCTTGCTCAGCATTTTAGACAATTCAGAAAAATCGTTTTTTTTTTTTTTTTTTTTTGCTTGCAAAAAAAAACCTTATTCACCCCCTCCCCCCCCCTCTAAGGTTTTTCACCAACTTTGACAAGAATTTTGTAATCCATAATTGCTCTTTCAAAGAAAGCACATTGGATGATTCTTCTTTTCCCAAAAGGGACAAATACAATGTTAATTACTTAATAAGGCTAGACTACTAGGACTAGTATTTGAAAGGTTAAGATAAGTCTCTCAGTAGGTGGCCACCTCTAAGGAGTGAGTCCCTCTTGGAAAATATGCCAATTCTGTAAATCATACCGGTCCGAGCTAGCAAGTACAGTTCAAGTGAGCTGTGTAATTTTGAAGTGAAAACCAGTAAGTTTGGGTGTTGAGATGGAGGAATATCTCACCCAGTAGGCCATACACCTACCTTGTATTAGAATACACAAAGTGTGACATCTTGAACATTCTTTTATCATGATACACAAAGTGTGATGTCATGTCTATTTCTTTTGCGTGGTTGCTTTTATTCTATACAATGTATGGCATTCAAAAGGAAAACACCACTCCTCACTTTGTGAAATTTATTTGAGACTTGCCAACACTTTACTTTTATAAAAGTCTCTCAACTTGTATACATGAACTGTTTTACCTTAAACACCCTAAGCACACATGGGATTACTGAGATTTATGTCTCACCACCTTTTTATGCCATGCTTTCAGGGCGATCCTACTGTGAAGGTTATTGATTAATGTTGCATTTCTTTGAAGACTTATTTTGAATATATTTCATTTTAAGAGACTCTAGCAGATATCTGTTATTTTGAGACTTATTCATGTATTATTTTGAGTTGTATTAAGTTTAAATTTGGATCATTTCTTTCATTTCTTTTGTGAGTCCTAGTTATAAAGACCCCTTGTCCTAAGGATAGGGCGACATCCCTAGCTCTAATCGGGTACATAGATAGTGTGGTATTACAAATGGTATCAGAGCCTAAGTTTAGGCAATTATTGACAGTACTTGATTTATTTCATTAAAATTAAAATTTTTTAACTAATTTGGATTGTTTATATTGTAGAATGGTTAGAGTAGACTTGATCGCTGATAGTGAGGATGACGGTGTTAATATGGAGTATGTCCTAAACCCACCTAACCCCGTAATTGATTTAACTGTTGATAGTAATGATCAAAGGGAGATAAACTATGAATATCCACCTAGACCTTCTTTTGTACCCCCACCCAACTGTGTTGAAACTGGAGAGAGTTCTAGGAGATCCAGGAAGGAACCTTTGGACTATAAATTTGTGAATGGTGCAGGATTAGACCTCTCCAAGAATACTGGGGGTTGGTTGTATGATGCTGACTCCAAGGATTCCGATGAGGATTAGGGGGAAAATTTTCATATGTTTAGAAAACTATCATTTACTGCTTTCAATAAACTCCTGTGCTAAGGGTTCACTTATATTTATTGTGTTATTTCAAAATTTTTGCAAATAAGGGTACCTTGGCGAACTCCAATCTTGAAGAATGCTATTATGTATACAAAACTTGCATATGATCTACTTTTACTCAAGTCTGAATGTGTATGCATGCTTGGATTTAAATATTTTGAACTTTATTGCATAACTCATTATTTGGGGGCGATGATATAAAATGGCACCAAAGCGTCGCGTAGCAGTAACTAGCAGAAGGGTTCCTAAAGCAGAACCCTTGACTCCGGAATATGACGCTACTCAACTTTCTTCGTCGAATCAAGGGAATGAGAATGAACCAGAACAAGAAGTGGGGTCTGAGGAGCCTACAAATGTGACGATGGGGCAAGAATTTTCACAAGATGACTGAGATACTTCAAACCTTGTTAGAGCAAAAGAACCCAAATGGGGAGGATAAAGCTCTGGAGAGGTTTCTGAAATTCCAACCTCCCACCTTCTTGGGTGAATCGAAGCAAGACTAGAAAGTGAAGCAGTGGATAGAGCAGATAGAGGACATCTTTGCTACACTCCAATATACTGAAAAATGGATGGTTAAATTTACTGCATTTAGGCTGAGAGGCCTAACTCGTGCTTGGTGGCAGCGAATCTAGGAAGACTGAGAACTGATGGATCAAGATTGGACGTGGGCCAATTTTGTGGAGTCATTTAGAGCAAAATATATCCCTCAGTGGATAGTGGAGAAAAAAAAAAGATGAGTTTAAGAATTTAAAGTAGGGGAACATGACTATGGCTCAATATGCCACTCGTTTCACTCAACTGTTAAAGTATTGCAAGAGACTAGGGAATACCGAGCAGAATCGAACCAGATAGCTCGTCAAGGGCCTGAGGCAGGAGCTAAGAAGAGCTTTGGCACCTTATCCACAAACGATATACTCTAGGGCCGTAGACACAACGACCCCCGAACAGAGAATGAGGACAGAAGCAGGATGATACCGAAATCTTTCTTACCACCGAGGCAACCACCAAAACCTTTCTCGAGGCAGCAAGACAATAAGCGACCTACCCATCAGCAATGGCAGTACAAAGGAAAGCAAGCACGTACAGCATCGACTGGTCCTACACAAAATCTCCCGGCGTGCCGACATTATGGAAAGAAAGGTCATGTAGAGAAGAACTATTAATCTAAGGGAACTGAAAGGAAATGTTTCTATTGCGGACACCCGTTGCATTTTCAAAATACCTGCTCAAAACTTCTTCGAATCAAGCAAGGAAACCCAGCACAGACTGCGGGAGCCAATCGAGCCAACAATGCAAGAGCCTCCGGAAGTGGAACCCAAAAGCTGCAAGTGAAAGTAAAGGTTTCTGCACTTAACTGAGAGGAAGTCGAGCAGATGCAGCAGTGGTGGAAGGTAGTTTACTATCCAAGGTCGTTCAGTTAATGCTTTAATAGACCCTGGATCCACCCATTCCTATATAAACAAGAATTGTGCATATCATCTAAGTTGGAATGGAGTAAAACTACCTTTTACCTTGTTGGTAAGCACACCCTTGGAAAAAATGGTGTAAGTAGACCGGTATGTGCAGAGTTGTAAGATTGGAGTTGGGAAGAAGAACTTGGAGGGAGACTTAATAGTCTTAGCTATTGACGACTATAATGTGATTTTGGGTATGGATTAACTAGCTAAGTATGGAGTTAAGGTAGATTATAAGAATAAGTCTATCTAGTTCATCAGACCTAGTTGCGATGTGCTAGAATTCAACGGCAATGGAGTAAAAGTGTTAAAGTTTTTGATAGTTGGAGCAAAAGCCCGAAAGTTGCTAAAGTAAGGATGCCAAGGATATTTGGCTTACGTGATAAACAAGCCAAAGGATCAGTGCACCTTGAAAAATACTAAGGTAGTAAAAGGTTTTCCCGATGTGTTTCTAGCAGAACTCACTTCTCTTCCTTCCACCTAGAAGTTGAGTTCACCATAAATCTGATTCTAGGAGCAGAACCTGTATCACGAATCCCATATCGGATAGTACTAATAGAATTGAAAGAATTAAAGGAGCAACTAGAAGAATCAAGAAGCATAGTTACATAAGGCCTAGCAGATTACCTTGAGGAGCCCCAATGCTATTTGTGAAGAAGAATTATGGGACCTTGACGTTGTGCATCAACTATCGGGGGTTAAATAATTTGACTATTAAGAATAAATATCCCCTACCATTAATTGATGAACTGTTTGACCAGTTGCAATGCTCTAGTTGTCACTCCAAGCTGGATTTGAGGCAAAGATATTATAAAGTACAGATTAAGGATGAAGATATTCCTAAGACGACTTTCAACACTAGATATGGTAATTACGAGTTCGTAGTGATGCCTTTTGGGGTGACAATACACCGGCGGTGTTTATAGATTTGATGCATCGTGTTTTCCAACCATACTTGGATAAATTTGTGGTGGTATTCTTGTTGGATTGTATGCCCTCTTAGACTAGGTTTCTGATGTAAAATTGAATATTTTAATGAAAGAATTTATTTTCAGAAATTGTTTGTGAATTTACTTTTTGTTTGTGCACGATTTTTGTTTGGAACAGACCTATTGTGTTTAAATAAGTGATCCATGTGAATGGTGGTCTTTCACAGTAAGGTATGGATCACGGGTTTTTTAACACATAAATATTTGTTCTTAACCTATTGATGAGACTGGGAACCTCATCATGTTTAGGTTATTATGTTATGAATTCCAAATGGGGAATGGCTTACCTTTAGCCAGTGGGTAGTCCACTCACTTCATGACATAAGCGTATTTCGAATACGTAGAACAGGACCTGTAGTAGTGGTTTCTCAAAGTACTATATGGTAGAAACCTAAACTACTACCGCTACAGCGTGGACTAGTACTCTACGACTTGAGTATGAGTTGGTGGTCTAGCGAAGCTGGAAGCATATACTGTGATTTGCTGTAGTTGAGGTTCTATCGTAGGGCCAATATACTTGCATGTTGGGTATGTGTGACTAGTTAGTTAAGATAGACTTATACAAGATAGTTTCTACACTATATCGCCCCTTGTGGTTGTCCGAATGGTCTAAATTATCCAGGGTCCTGGGAAACATGACTTGGATGTTTGCTTTAGGGTAGCTCCCTTAGAAAGCGGAAACACTCCAGGAAGTCGTGGACCATTGGACTAGAAGCCTAAGGATGGTAGATGTCATTTAGGGGGGTGTTAGTACACTTCTTCCTCTCTAAATGTACGGCGATGTGTAGAGGGGTATTTTAGTCATTTCACCTGTAGGTCGGAGACTTTGCGAATGCAGCATTGTCCTTGGGGTCAATATTTTCTTATGGTGATATTAGGAAATATTTAAAATGCAAAATACAGCTATTTATATAGCAGGGGTATTTTGGTCATTTTAGCAGCCAAGGCGATGTGTCTTTTTGGTCCTCGGAATAGCCCGTAAGTCCTAACTAATTTTGGGTTGAGGAATTGGTCTCAGTTGAAGAGGATTTTATTTTATTTTATTTTATTTTATTCAGGAAGTCTAATTTATTATTGGACTGGAATAAAATAAATAAATAAATAAAAATAGGAGTTGAGAGAAAATTATTTATCTAGTTTATTTGGTTAATTAATTATTCAGGGCCTAGGTCCAGTATGAATAATTAAGAAATTAACCTGGGCTTAAACTAGGGAAAATAATTAATGTTTAATTATTTATTGGGTTATTTATATAGGCCCAAGAAATAAATAATTAAAGATTAATTATTTTGGTTCATTTGGGCTCATTAATTATTTATTGGGTTATTTATATAAGCCCAGGAAATAAATAATTAATGTTTATTATTTTAGGCCTTTTGGGTCCAAGAAAAATAATAAATATTTATCTGGCCCAATAGCTTGGACCTTAGGGTTTTTTCCAGATATGGTTAAGAGGAGTTTAGGGTTAGGCCAAACTGATTCTTAGGATAACATTCGGGTGTTTTGAAATCCCGGGGATATGTTTATCAGATAATGAGAGACCTAATTTTGGCTAACTAATAAACAACTCTCTGGAAAAAAAACCTCAGTTTTCCCTACCAAACAGAGACTCACGTCGTCTCTCTCTCTCTGCTCTCCCTCACGTTTCTTCTTCTTGGTTTCTCCTTGGACTTTGCTAACCAATAGCAGGTAAACCAAGGAGAATTGAGACCCTTCCTCTTCACCATAGTGTTCACCGACTAGAGGTTAGGCGGAAGAATATCCCGAGTGCCTGGAAAGCTTG